>JARFIZ010000043.1:0-375434 GCA_036325965.1 Sinopyrophorus schimmeli
CCGGAACTAATTTATTTGGTTCGAAACAAATTTCAAAATTAAACGAAAATTTGATCACAAAAAATCGTAGCGCCGTTATTTTCGATGCAATCATTAAAAGCGAGACGGATTCGGTATTCTGGGACTTTTTTACATAAGATACATATAAAATATGTACAAGATGCAACGTAAATTTTTCGAGTGTTAAAATTGCAATTTTAGGGCCCTTTTTGCACTATTTTGAACTTTAAAAATTGTAGCGCCGTTATTTGTGGACGGATTTTAAAAACTATACAAATTCGGATTTGGCAGCCTTTTTGGCTTCGGATAGGCCTAAGAAACCATTAGCGTGTTATTCCAGAGCTTTGGAAAAACGTTTTCAATTTTGAAAAAACATGGGTTTTAACCCATGTATTTTGGGCAAATAATGAAAAAAATAGAATTGCTTTATATTGCGAGGGGACGTTCCTACGTACCCCTGGTAACTATAGCCGGTGTTATTTTCTGGCGCTCTCGCTCTAAACTAAAAATTTTCGATGAAATTAGTAAATCGAAAAAGTACCCCTCTGATTCACAAAAAAAATCGTAGCGCCGTTATTTTCGATGCAATCATTAAAAGCGAGACGGATTCGGTATTCTGGGACTTTTTTACATAAGATACATATAAAATATGTACAAGATGCAACGTAAATTTTTCGAAATGTTAAAATTGCAATTTTAGGGCCCCTTTTTGCACTATTTTGAACTTTAAAAAATTGTAGCGCCGTTATTTGTGGACGGATTTTAAAAACTATACAAATTCGGATTTGGCAGCCTTTTTGGCTTCGGATAGGCCTAAGAAACCATTAGCGTGTTATTCCAGAGCTTTGGAAAAACGTTTTCAATTTTGAAAAAACATGGGTTTTAACCCATGTATTTTGGGCAAATAATGAAAAAAATAGAATTGCTTTATATTGCGAGGGGACGTTCCTACGTACCCCCGGTAACTATAGCCGGTGTTATTTTCTGGCGCTCTCGCTCTAAACTAAAAATTTTCGATGAAATTAGTAAATCGAAAAAAGTACCCCTCTGATTCACAAAAAAAATCGTAGCGCCGTTATTTTCGATGCAATCATTAAAAGCGAGACGGATTCGGTATTCTGGGACTTTTTTACATAAGATACATATAAAATATGTACAAGATGCAACGTAAATTTTTCGAGTGTTAAATATTGCAATTTTAGGGCCCCTTTTTTGCACTATTTTGAACTTTAAAAAAATTATAGCGCCGTTATTTGTGGACGGATTTTTAAAAACTATACAAATTTGGATTTGGCAGCCTTTTTGGCTTCGGATAGGCCTAAGAAACCATTAGCGTGTTATTCCAGAGCTTTGGAAAAACGTTTTCAATTTTGAAAAAACATGGGTTTTAACCCATGTATTTTGGGCAAATAATGAAAAAAATAGAATTGCTTTATATTGCGAGGGGACGTTCCTACGTACCCCTGGTAACTATAGCCGGTGTTATTTTCTGGCGCTCTCGCTCTAAACTAAAAATTTTCGATAAAATTAGTAAATCGAAAAAAGTACCCCTCTGATTCACAAAAAAAATCGTAGCGCCGTTATTTTCGATGCAATCATTAAAAGCGAGACGGATTCGGTATTCTGGGACTTTTTTACATAAGATACATATAAAATATGTACAAGATGCAACGTAAATTTTTCGAGTGTTAAAATTGCAATTTTAGGGCCCCTTTTTTGCACTATTTTGAACTTTAAAAATTGTAGCGCCGTTATTTGTGGACGGATTTTAAAACTATACAAATTCGGATTTGGCAGCCTTTTGGCTTCGGATAGGCCTAAGAAACCATTAGCGTGTTATTCCAGAGCTTTGGAAAACGTTTTCAATTTTGAAAAACATGGGTTTTAACCCATGTATTTTGGGCAAATAATGAAAAAATAGAATTGCTTTATATTGCGAGGGACGTTCCTACGTACCCTGGTAACTATAGCCGGTGTTATTTTCTGGCGCTCTCGCTCTAAACTAAAAATTTTCGATGAAATTAGTAAATCGAAAAAGTACCCTCTGATTCACAAAAAATCGTAGCGCCGTTATTTTCGATGCAATCATTAAAAGCGAGACGGATTCGGTATTCTGGGACTTTTTACATAAGATACATATAAAATATGTACAAGATGCAACGTAAATTTTTCGAGTGTTAAAATTGCAATTTTAGGGCCCCTTTTTGCACTATTTTGAACTTTAAAAATTGTAGCGCCGTTATTTGTGGACGGATTTTAAAAACTATACAAATTCGGATTTGGCAGCCTTTTGGCTTCGGATAGGCCTAAGAAACCATTAGCGTGTTATTCCAGAGCTTTGGAAAACGTTTTCAATTTTGAAAAACATGGGTTTTAACCCATGTATTTTGGGCAAATAATGAAAAAATAGAATTGCTTTATATTGCGAGGGACGTTCCTACGTACCCTGGTAACTATAGCCGGTGTTATTTTCTGGCGCTCTCGCTCTAAACTAAAAATTTTCGATGAAATTAGTAAATCGAAAAAGTACCCTCTGATTCACAAAAAATCGTAGCGCCGTTATTTTCGATGCAATCATTAAAAGCGAGACGGATTCGGTATTCTGGGACTTTTTACATAAGATACATATAAAATATGTACAAGATGCAACGTAAATTTTTCGAGTGTTAAAATTGCAATTTTAGGGCCCCTTTTTGCACTATTTTGAACTTTAAAAAATTGTAGCGCCGTTATTTGTGGACGGATTTTAAAACTATACAAATTCGGATTTGGCAGCCTTTTGGCTTCGGATAGGCCTAAGAAACCATTAGCGTGTTATTCCAGAGCTTTGGAAAACGTTTTCAATTTTGAAAAACATGGGTTTTAACCCATGTATTTTGGGCAAATAATGAAAAAATAGAATTGCTTTATATTGCGAGGGACGTTCCTACGTACCCTGGTAACTATAGCCGGTGTTATTTTCTGGCGCTCTCGCTCTAAACTAAAAATTTTCGATGAAATTAGTAAATCGAAAAAGTACCCTCTGATTCACAAAAAATCGTAGCGCCGTTATTTTCGATGCAATCATTAAAAGCGAGACGGATTCGGTATTCTGGGACTTTTTACATAAGATACATATAAAATATGTACAAGATGCAACGTAAATTTTTCGAGTGTTAAAATTGCAATTTTAGGGCCCCTTTTTGCACTATTTTGAACTTTAAAAAATTGTAGCGCCGTTATTTGTGGACGGATTTTAAAACTATACAAATTCGGATTTGGCAGCCTTTTGGCTTCGGATAGGCCTAAGAAACCATTAGCGTGTTATTCCAGAGCTTTGGAAAACGTTTTCAATTTTGAAAAACATGGGTTTTAACCCATGTATTTTGGGCAAATAATGAAAAAATAGAATTGCTTTATATTGCGAGGGACGTTCCTACGTACCCTGGTAACTATAGCCGGTGTTATTTTCTGGCGCTCTCGCTCTAAACTAAAAATTTTCGATGAAATTAGTAAATCGAAAAAAGTACCCCTCTGATTCACAAAAAAAATCGTAGCGCCGTTATTTTCGATGCAATCATTAAAAGCGAGACGGATTCGGTATTCTGGGACTTTTTTACATAAGATACATATAAAATATGTACAAGATGCAACGTAAATTTTTCGAGTGTTAAATATTTCAATTTTAGGGCCCCTTTTTTGCACTATTTTGAACTTTAAAAAAATTGTAGCGCCGTTATTTGTGGACGGATTTTTAAAAACTATACAAATTCGGATTTGGCAGCCTTTTTGGCTTCGGATAGGCCTAAGAAACCATTAGCGTGTTATTTCAGAGCTTTGGAAAACGTTTTCAATTTTGAAAAACATGGGTTTTAAACCCATGTATTTTGGGCAAATAATGAAAAAATAGAATTGCTTTATATTGCGAGGGACGTTCCTACGTACCCTGGTAACTATAGCCGGTGTTATTTTCTGGCGCTCTCGCTCTAAACTAAAAATTTTCGATGAAATTAGTAAATCGAAAAAGTACCCTCTGATTACAAAAAATCGTAGCGCCGTTATTTTCGATGCAATCATTAAAAGCGAGACGGATTCGGTATTCTGGGACTTTTTACATAAGATACATATAAAATATGTACAAGGTGCAACGTAAATTTTTCGAATGTTAAAATTGCAATTTTAGGGCCCCTTTTTGCACTATTTTGAACTTTAAAAATTGTAGCGCCGTTATTTGTGGACGGATTTTAAAACTATACAAATTCGGATTTGGCAGCCTTTTGGCTTCGGATAGGCCTAAGAAACCATTAGCGTGTTATTCCAGAGCTTTGGAAAACGTTTTCAATTTTGAAAAACATGGGTTTTAACCCATGTATTTTGGGCAAATAATGAAAAAATAGAATTGCTTTATATTGCGAGGGACGTTCCTACGTACCCTGGTAACTATAGCCGGTGTTATTTTCTGGCGCTCTCGCTCTAAACTAAAAATTTTCGATGAAATTAGTAAATCGAAAAAGTACCCTCTGATTACAAAAAATCGTAGCGCCGTTATTTTCGATGCAATCATTAAAAGCGAGACGGATTCGGTATTCTGGGACTTTTTACATAAGATACATGTAAAATATGTACAAGGTGCAACGTAAATTTTTCGAATGTTAAAATTGCAATTTTAGGGCCCCTTTTTGCACTATTTTGAACTTTAAAAAATTGTAGCGCCGTTATTTGTGGACGGATTTTAAAAAATATACAAATTCGGATTTGGCAGCCTTTTGGCTTCGGATAGGCCTAAGAAACCATTAGCGTGTTATTCCAGAGCTTTGGAAAACGTTTTCAATTTTGAAAAACATGGGTTAAAACCCATGTATTTTGGGCAAATAATGAAAAAATAGAATTGCTTTATATTGCGAGGGACGTTCCTACGTACCCTGGTAACTATAGCCGGTGTTATTTTCTGGCGCTCTCGCTCTAAACTAAAAATTTTCGATGAAATTAGTAAATCGAAAAAAGTACCCCTCTGATTCACAAAAAAAATCGTAGCGCCGTTATTTTCGATGCAATCATTGAAAGCGAGACGGATTCGGTATTCTGGGACTTTTTTACATAAGATACATGTAAAATATGTACAAGGTGCAACGTAAATTTTTCGAATGTTAAAAATTGCAAATTTAGGGCCCCTTTTTTGCACTATTTTGAACTTTAAAAAAATTGTAGCGCCGTTATTTATGGACGGATTTTTAAAAACTATACAAATTCGGATTTGGCAGCCTTTTTGGCTTCGGATAGGCCTAAGAAACCATTAGCGTGTTATTCCAGAGCTTTGGAAAAACGTTTTCAATTTTGAAAAAACATGGGTTTTAACCCATGTATTTTGGGCAAATAATGAAAAAAATAGAATTGCTTTATATTGCGAGGGGACGTTCCTACGTACCCCTGGTAACTATAGCCGGTGTTATTTTCTGGCGCTCTCGCTCTAAACTAAAAATTTTCGATGAAATTAGTAAATCGAAAAAAGTACCCCTCTGATTCACAAAAAAAATCGTAGCGCCGTTATTTTCGATGCAATCATTGAAAGCGAGACGGATTCGGTATTCTGGGACTTTTTTACATAAGATACATGTAAAATATGTACAAGGTGCAACGTAAATTTTTCGAATGTTAAAATTGCAATTTTAGAGCCCCTTTTTTGCACTATTTTAAACTTTAAAAAAATTGTAGCGCCGTTATTTGTGGACGGATCTTTAAAAACTATACAAATTCGGATTTGGCAGCCTTTTTGCCTTCGGATAGGCCTAAGAAACCATTAGCGTGCTATTCCAGAGCTTTGGAAAACGTTTTCAATTTTGAAAAAACATGGGTTTTAACCCATGTATTTTGGGCAAATAATGAAAAAAATAGAATTGCTTTATATTGCGAGGGGACGTTCCTACGTACCCCTGGTAACTATAGCCGGTGTTATTTTCTGGCGCTCTCGCTCTAAACTAAAAATTTTCGATGAAATTAGTAAATCGAAAAAAGTACCCCTCTGATTCACAAAAAAAATCGTAGCGCCGTTATTTTCGATGCAATCATTAAAAGCGAGACGGATTCGGTATTCTGGGACTTTTTTACATAAGATACATGTAAAATATGTACAAGTGCAACGTAAATTTTTCGAATGTTAAAAAATTTCAATTTTAGGGCCCCTTTTTTGCACTATTTTGAACTTTAAAAAAATTGTAGCGCCGTTATTTGTGGACGGATTTTTAAAAACTATACAAATTCGGATTTGGCAGCCTTTTTGGCTTCGGATAGGCCTAAGAAACCATTAGCGTGTTATTCCAGAGCTTTGGAAAACGTTTTCAATTTTGAAAAACATGGGTTTTAAAAACCCCTGTATTTTGGGCAAATAATGAAAAAAATAGAATTGCTTTATATTGCGAGGGGACGTTCCTACGTACCCCTGGTAACTATAGCCGGTGTTATTTTTTGGCGCTCTCGCTCTAAACTAAAAATTTTCGATGAAATTAGTAAATCGAAAAAAGTACCCCTCTGATTCACAAAAAACATCGTAGCGCCGTTATTTTCGATGCAATCATTAAAAGCGGGACGGATTCGGTATTCTGGGACTTTTTTACATAAGATACATGTAAAATATGTACAAAATGCAACGTAAATTTTTCGAATGTTAAAAATTGCAATTTTAGGGTCTCTTTTTTGCACTATTTTGAACTTTAAAAAAATTGTAGCGCCGTTATTTGTAGACGGATCTTTAAAAACTATACAAATTCGGATTTGGCAGTCTTTTTGGCTTCGGATAGGCCTAAGAAACCATAGGCGTGCTATTCCAGAGCTTTGGAAAAACGTTTTCAATTTTGAAAAAACATGGGTTATAACCCATGTATTTTGGGCAAATAATGAAAAAAATAGAATTGCTTTATATTGCGAGGGGACGTTCCTACGTACCCCTGGTAACTATAGCCGGTGTTATTTTCTGGCGCTCTCGCTCTAAACTAAAAATTTTCGATGAAATTAGTAAATCGAAAAAAGTACCCCTCTGATTCACAAAAAAAATCGTAGCGCCGTTATTTTCGATGCAATCATTAAAAGCGAGACGGATTCGGTATTCTGGGACTTTTTTACATAAGATACATATAAAATATGTACAAGATGCAACGTAAATTTTTCGAGTGTTAAATATTGCAATTTTAGGGCCCCTTTTTTGCACTATTTTGAACTTTAAAAAAATTGTAGCGCCGTTATTTGTGGACGGATTTTAAAACTATACAAATTCGGATTTGGCAGCCTTTTGGCTTCGGATAGGCCTAAGAAACCATTAGCGTGTTATTCCAGAGCTTTGGAAAAACGTTTTCAATTTTGAAAAAACATGGGTTTTAACCCATGTATTTTGGGCAAATAATGAAAAAAATAGAATTGCTTTATATTGCGAGGGGACGTTCCTACGTACCCCTGGTAACTATAGCCGGTGTTATTTTCTGGCGCTCTCGCTCTAAACTAAAAATTTTCGATGAAATTAGTAAATCGAAAAAAGTACCCCTCTGATTCACAAAAAAAATCGTAGCGCCGTTATTTTCGATGCAATCATTAAAAGCGAGACGGATTCGGTATTCTGGGACTTTTTTACATAAGATACATATAAAATATGTACAAGATGCAACGTAAATTTTTCGAGTGTTAAATATTGCAATTTTAGGGCCCCTTTTTTGCACTATTTTGAACTTTAAAAAAATTGTAGCGCCGTTATTTGTGGACGGATTTTAAAACTATACAAATTCGGATTTGGCAGCCTTTTGGCTTCGGATAGGCCTAAGAAACCATTAGCGTGTTATTCCAGAGCTTTGGAAAACGTTTTCAATTTTGAAAAACATGGGTTTTAACCCATGTATTTTGGGCAAATAATGAAAAAATAGAATTGCTTTATATTGCGAGGGACGTTCCTACGTACCCCCGGTAACTATAGCCGGTGTTATTTTCTGGCGCTCTCGCTCTAAACTAAAAATTTTCGATGAAATTAGTAAATCGAAAAAAGTACCCCTCTGATTCACAAAAAAAATCGTAGCGCCGTTATTTTCGATGCAATCATTAAAAGCGAGACGGATTCGGTATTCTGGGACTTTTTTACATAAGATACATATAAAATATGTACAAGATGCAACGTAAATTTTTCGAGTGTTAAAAATTGCAATTTTAGGGCCCCTTTTTTGCACTATTTTGAACTTTAAAAAAATTGTAGCGCCGTTATTTGTGGACGGATTTTTAAAAACTATACAAATTCGGATTTGGCAGCCTTTTTGGCTTCGGATAGGCCTAAGAAACCATTAGCGTGTTATTCCAGAGCTTTGGAAAAACGTTTTCAATTTTGAAAAAACATGGGTTTTAACCCATGTATTTTGGGCAAATAATGAAAAAAATAGAATTGCTTTATATTGCGAGGGGACGTTCCTACGTACCCCTGGTAACTATAGCCGGTGTTATTTTCTGGCGCTCTCGCTCTAAACTAAAAATTTTCGATGAAATTAGTAAATCGAAAAAAGTACCCCTCTGATTTACAAAAAAAATCGTAGCGCCGTTATTTTCGATGCAATCATTAAAAGCGAGACGGATTCGGTATTCTGGGACTTTTTTACATAAGATACATATAAAATATGTACAAGATGCAACGTAAATTTTTCGAGTGTTAAATATTGCAATTTTAGGGCCCCTTTTTTGCACTATTTTGAACTTTAAAAAAATTATAGCGCCGTTATTTGTGGACGGATTTTTAAAAACTATACAAATTTGGATTTGGCAGCCTTTTTGGCTTCGGATAGGCCTAAGAAACCATTAGCGTGTTATTCCAGAGCTTTGGAAAAACGTTTTCAATTTTGAAAAAACATGGGTTTTAACCCATGTATTTTGGGCAAATAATGAAAAAAATAGAATTGCTTTATATTGCGAGGGGACGTTCCTACGTACCCCTGGTAACTATAGCCGGTGTTATTTTCTGGCGCTCTCGCTCTAAACTAAAAATTTTCGATGAAATTAGTAAATCGAAAAAAGTACCCCTCTGATTCACAAAAAAAATCGTAGCGCCGTTATTTTCGATGCAATCATTAAAAGCGAGACGGATTCGGTATTCTGGGACTTTTTTACATAAGATACATATAAAATATGTACAAGATGCAACGTAAATTTTTCGAGTGTTAAATATTGCAATTTTAGGGCCCCTTTTTTGCACTATTTTGAACTTTAAAAAAATTGTAGCGCCGTTATTTGTGGACGGCTTTTAAAAACTATACAAATTCGGATTTGGCAGCCTTTTTGGCTTCGGATAGGCCTAAGAAACCATTAGCGTGTTATTCCAGAGCTTTGGAAAAACGTTTTCAATTTTGAAAAAACATGGGTTTTAACCCATGTATTTTGGGCAAATAATGAAAAAAATAGAATTGCTTTATATTGCGAGGGGACGTTCCTACGTACCCCTGGTAACTATAGCCGGTGTTATTTTCTGGCGCTCTCGCTCTAAACTAAAAATTTTCGATGAAATTAGTAAATCGAAAAAAGTACCCCTCTGATTCACAAAAAAAATCGTAGCGCCGTTATTTTCGATGCAATCATTAAAAGCGAGACGGATTCGGTATTCTGGGACTTTTTTACATAAGATACATATAAAATATGTACAAGATGCAACGTAAATTTTTCGAGTGTTAAAAATTGCAATTTTAGGGCCCCTTTTTTGCACTATTTTGAACTTTAAAAAAATTGTAGCGCCGTTATTTGTGGACGGATTTTAAAAACTATACAAATTCGGATTTGGCAGCCTTTTGGCTTCGGATAGGCCTAAGAAACCATTAGCGTGTTATTCCAGAGCTTTGGAAAAACGTTTTCAATTTTGAAAAAACATGGGTTTTAACCCATGTATTTTGGGCAAATAATGAAAAAAATAGAATTGCTTTATATTGCGAGGGGACGTTCCTACGTACCCCTGGTAACTATAGCCGGTGTTATTTTCTGGCGCTCTCGCTCTAAACTAAAAATTTTCGATGAAATTAGTAAATCGAAAAAAGTACCCTTGATTTACAAAAAAAATCGTAGCGCCGTTATTTTCGATGCAATCATTAAAAGCGAGACGGATTCGGTATTCTGGGACTTTTTTACATAAGATACATGTAAAATATGTACAAGGTGCAACGTAAATTTTTCGAATGTTAAAAATTGCAATTTTAGGGCCCCTTTTTTGCACTATTTTGAACTTTAAAAAAATTGTAGCGCCGTTATTTGTGGACGGATCTTTAAAAACTATACAAATTCGGATTTGGCAGCCTTTTTGCCTTCGGATAGGCCTAAGAAACCATTAGGGGTGTTATTCCAGAGCTTTGGGAAAACGTTTTCAATTTTGAAAAAACATGGGTTAAAACCCATGTTTTTTGGGCAAAAAATGAAAAAAATAGAATTGCTTTATATTGCGAGGGGACGTTCCTACGTACCCCTGGTAACTATAGCCGGTGTTATTTTCTGGCGCTCTCGCTCTAAACTAAAAATTTTCGATGAAATTAGTAAATCGAAAAAGTACCCCTTGATTTACAAAAAATCGTAGCGCCGTTATTTTCGATGCAATCATTAAAAGCGAGACGGATTCGGTATTCTGGGACTTTTTACATAAGATACATGTAAAATATGTACAAGGTGCAACGTAAATTTTTCGAATGTTAAAATTGCAATTTTAGGGCCCTTTTTGCACTATTTTGAACTTTAAAAATTGTAGCGCCGTTATTTGTGGACGGATCTTTAAAAACTATACAAATTCGGATTTGGCAGCCTTTTGCCTTCGGATAGGCCTAAGAAACCATTAGGGGTGCTATTCCAGAGCTTTGGAAAACGTTTTCAATTTTGAAAAACATGGGTTAAAACCCATGTATTTTGGGCAAATAATGAAAAAATAGAATTGCTTTATATTGCGAGGGACGTTCCTACGTACCCTGGTAACTATAGCCGGTGTTATTTTCTGGCGCTTCGCTCTAAACTAAAAATTTTCGATGAAATTAGTAAATCGAAAAAGTACCCTCTGATTTACAAAAAAATCGTAGCGCCGTTATTTTCGATGCAATCATTAAAAGCGAGACGGATTCGGTATTCTGGGACTTTTTACATAAGATACATGTAAAATATGTACAAGGTGCAACGTAAATTTTTCGAATGTTAAAATTGCAATTTTTGGGCCTCTTTTTGCACTATTTTGAACTTTAAAAAATTGTAGCGCCGTTATTTGTGGACGGATCTTTAAAAACTATACAAATTCGGATTTGGCAGCCTTTTGCCTTCGGATAGGCCTAAGAAACCATTTGCGTGCTATTCCAGAGCTTTGGAAAACGTTTTCAATTTTGAAAAACATGGGTTAAAACCCATGTATTTTGGGCAAATAATGAAAAAAATAGAATTGCTTTATATTGCGAGGGGACGTTCCTACGTACCCCTGGTAACTATAGCCGGTGTTATTTTTTGGCGCTTCGCTCTAAACTAAAAATTTTCGATGAAATTAGTAAATCGAAAAAGTACCCCTCTGATTACAAAAAATCGTAGCGCCGTTATTTTCGATGCAATCATTAAAAGCGAGACGGATTCGGTATTCTGGGACTTTTTTACATAAGATACATGTAAAATATGTACAAGGTGCAACGTAAATTTTTCGAATGTTAAAAATTGCAATTTTAGGGCCCCTTTTTTGCACTATTTTGAACTTTAAAAAAATTGTAGCGCCGTTATTTGTGGACGGATTTTTAAAAACTATACAAATTCGGATTTGGCAGCCTTTTTGGCTTCGGATAGGCCTAAGAAACCATTAGCGTGTTATTCCAGAGCTTTGGAAAAACGTTTTCAATTTTGAAAAAACATGGGTTTTAACCCATGTATTTTGGGCAAATAATGAAAAAAATAGAATTGCTTTATATTGCGAGGGGACGTTCCTACGTACCCCTGGTAACTATAGCCGGTGTTATTTTCTGGCGCTCTCGCTCTAAACTAAAAATTTTCGATGAAATTAGTAAATCGAAAAAGTACCCCTCTGATTCACAAAAAATCGTAGCGCCGTTATTTTCGATGCAATCATTAAAAGCGAGACGGATTCGGTATTCTGGGACTTTTTTACATAAGATACATATAAAATATGTACAAGATGCAACGTAAATTTTTCGAGTGTTAAAAATTGCAATTTTAGGGCCCCTTTTTTGCACTATTTTGAACTTTAAAAAAATTGTAGCGCCGTTATTTGTGGACGGATTTTTAAAAACTATACAAATTCGGATTTGGCAGCCTTTTTGGCTTCGGATAGGCCTAAGAAACCATTAGCGTGTTATTCCAGAGCTTTGGAAAAACGTTTTCAATTTTGAAAAAACATGGGTTTTAACCCATGTATTTTGGGCAAATAATGAAAAAAATAGAATTGCTTTATATTGCGAGGGGACGTTCCTACGTACCCCTGGTAACTATAGCCGGTGTTATTTTCTGGCGCTCTCGCTCTAAACTAAAAATTTTCGATGAAATTAGTAAATCGAAAAAAGTACCCCTCTGATTCACAAAAAAAATCGTAGCGCCGTTATTTTCGATGCAATCATTAAAAGCGAGACGGATTCGGTATTCTGGGACTTTTTTACATAAGATACATATAAAATATGTACAAGATGCAACGTAAATTTTTCGAGTGTTAAAAATTGCAATTTTAGGGCCCCTTTTTTGCACTATTTTGAACTTTAAAAAAATTGTAGCGCCGTTATTTGTGGACGGATTTTTAAAAACTATACAAATTCGGATTTGGCAGCCTTTTTGGCTTCGGATAGGCCTAAGAAACCATTAGCGTGTTATTCCAGAGCTTTGGAAAAACGTTTTCAATTTTGAAAAAACATGGGTTTTAACCCATGTATTTTGGGCAAATAATGAAAAAAATAGAATTGCTTTATATTGCGAGGGGACGTTCCTACGTACCCCTGGTAACTATAGCCGGTGTTATTTTCTGGCGCTCTCGCTCTAAACTAAAAATTTTCGATGAAATTAGTAAATCGAAAAAAGTACCCCTCTGATTCACAAAAAAAATCGTAGCGCCGTTATTTTCGATGCAATCATTAAAAGCGAGACGGATTCGGTATTCTGGGACTTTTTTACATAAGATACATATAAAATATGTACAAGATGCAACGTAAATTTTTCGAGTGTTAAAATTGCAATTTTAGGGCCCCTTTTTTGCACTATTTTGAACTTTAAAAAAATTGTAGCGCCGTTATTTGTGGACGGATTTTTAAAAACTATACAAATTCGGATTTGGCAGCCTTTTTGGCTTCGGATAGGCCTAAGAAACCATTAGCGTGTTATTCCAGAGCTTTGGAAAAACGTTTTCAATTTTGAAAAAACATGGGTTTTAACCCATGTATTTTGGGCAAATAATGAAAAAAATAGAATTGCTTTATATTGCGAGGGGACGTTCCTACGTACCCCTGGTAACTATAGCCGGTGTTATTTTCTGGCGCTCTCGCTCTAAACTAAAAATTTTCGATGAAATTAGTAAATCGAAAAAGTACCCTCTGATTCACAAAAAAAATCGTAGCGCCGTTATTTTCGATGCAATCATTAAAAGCGAGACGGATTCGGTATTCTGGGACTTTTTTACATAAGATACATATAAAATATGTACAAGATGCAACGTAAATTTTTCGAGTGTTAAAATTGCAATTTTAGGGCCCCTTTTTTGCACTATTTTGAACTTTAAAAAAATTGTAGCGCCGTTATTTGTGGACGGATTTTTAAAAACTATACAAATTCGGATTTGGCAGCCTTTTTGGCTTCGGATAGGCCTAAGAAACCATTAGCGTGTTATTCCAGAGCTTTGGAAAAACGTTTTCAATTTTGAAAAAACATGGGTTTTAACCCATGTATTTTGGGCAAATAATGAAAAAAATAGAATTGCTTTATATTGCGAGGGGACGTTCCTACGTACCCCTGGTAACTATAGCCGGTGTTATTTTCTGGCGCTCTCGCTCTAAACTAAAAATTTTCGATGAAATTAGTAAATCGAAAAAGTACCCCTCTGATTCACAAAAAAAATCGTAGCGCCGTTATTTTCGATGCAATCATTAAAAGCGAGACGGATTCGGTATTCTGGGACTTTTTTACATAAGATACATATAAAATATGTACAAGATGCAACGTAAATTTTTCGAGTGTTAAAATTGCAATTTTAGGGCCCCTTTTGCACTATTTTGAACTTTAAAAAAATTGTAGCGCCGTTATTTGTGGACGGATTTTTAAAAACTATACAAATTCGGATTTGGCAGCCTTTTTGGCTTCGGATAGGCCTAAGAAACCATTAGCGTGTTATTCCAGAGCTTTGGAAAAACGTTTTCAATTTTGAAAAAACATGGGTTTTAACCCATGTATTTTGGGCAAATAATGAAAAAAATAGAATTGCTTTATATTGCGAGGGGACGTTCCTACGTACCCCTGGTAACTATAGCCGGTGTTATTTTCTGGCGCTCTCGCTCTAAACTAAAAATTTTCGATGAAATTAGTAAATCGAAAAAAGTACCCCTCTGATTCACAAAAAAAATCGTAGCGCCGTTATTTTCGATGCAATCATTAAAAGCGAGACGGATTCGGTATTCTGGGACTTTTTTACATAAGATACATATAAAATATGTACAAGATGCAACGTAAATTTTTCGAATGTTAAAAATTGCAAATTTAGGGCCTCTTTTTTGCACTATTTTGAACTTTAAAAAAATTGTAGCGCCGTTATTTGTGAACGGATTTTTAAAAACTATACAAATTCGGATTTGGCAGCCTTTTTGCCTTCGGATAGGCTTAAGAAACCATTAGCGTGTTATTCCAGAGCTTTGGAAAAACGTTTTCAATTTTGAAAAAACATGGGTTAAAACCCATGTATTTTGGGCAAATAATGAAAAAAATAGAATTGCTTTATATTGCGAGGGACGTTCCTACGTACCCTGGTAACTATAGCCGGTGTTATTTTTTGGCGCTTTCGCTCTAAACTAAAAATTTTGGATGAAATTAGTAAATCGAAAAAAGTACCCCTCTGATTCACAAAAAAAATCGTAGCGCCGTTATTTTCGATGCAATCATTAAAAGCGAGACGGATTCGGTATTCTGGGACTTTTTTACATAAGATACATGTAAAATATGTACAAAATGCAACGTAAATTTTTCGAATGTTAAAAATTGCAAATTTAGGGCCTCTTTTTTGCACTATTTTGAACTTTAAAAAAATTGTAGCGCCGTTATTTGTGGACGGATTTTTAAAAACTATACAAATTCGGATTTGGCAGCCTTTTTGCCTTCGGATAGGCTTAAGAAACCATTAGCGTGTTATTCCAGAGCTTTGGAAAAACGTTTTCAATTTTGAAAAAACATGGGTTAAAACCCATGTATTTTGGGCAAATAATGAAAAAAATAGAATTGCTTTATATTGCGAGGGGACGTTCCTACGTACCCCTGGTAACTATAGCCGGTGTTATTTTTTGGCGCTTTCGCTCTAAACTAAAAATTTTGATGAAATTAGTAAATCGAAAAAAGTACCCCTCTGATTCACAAAAAAAATCGTAGCGCCGTTATTTTCGATGCAATCATTAAAAGCGAGACGGATTCGGTATTCTGGGACTTTTTTACATAAGATACATGTAAAATATGTACAAAATGCAACGTAAATTTTTCGAATGTTAAAAATTGCAAATTTAGGGCCTCTTTTTTGCACTATTTTGAACTTTAAAAAAATTGTAGCGCCGTTATTTGTGGACGGATTTTTAAAAACTATACAAATTCGGATTTGGCAGCCTTTTTGCCTTCGGATAGGCTTAAGAAACCATTAGCGTGTTATTCCAGAGCTTTGGAAAAACGTTTTCAATTTTGAAAAAACATGGGTTAAAACCCATGTATTTTGGGCAAATAATGAAAAAAATAGAATTGCTTTATATTGCGAGGGGACGTTCCTACGTACCCCTGGTAACTATAGCCGGTGTTATTTTCTGGCGCTCTCGCTCTAAACTAAAAATTTTGGATGAAATTAGTAAATCGAAAAAAGTACCCCCTTGATTTACAAAAAAAATCTTGGCGCCGTTATTTTCGATGCAATCATTAAAAGCGAGACGGATTCGGTATTCTGGGACTTTTTTACATAAGATACATGTAAAATATGTACAAGGTGCAACGTAAATTTTTCGAATGTTAAAAATTGCAATTTTATGGGCCCTTTTTTGCACTATTTTGAACTTTAAAAAAATTGTAGCGCCGTTATTTGTGGACGGATCTTTAAAACCTATACAAATTTTAATTATTTGCTAATATGAGTTTGTTTTTATTTCAGGTAGTAAATAGTAACATTGTTCTTCGGGGAGTAGCGAAGAGATGTCAACATATATTCATCTTTCAACCACAAGAAGAAGAAGAAGAAGAACCACAACAGCCCATTATAGAATTTTGTGACTGCTGACCAGAGAAATGATTCAAAGGACAACATCTGAGCGCTATTATTTTGGGGTGGGTTTGGGTAATTGCTTTTGTATCTCAATCAATTTCTACATAAAATGATAATCAACTTCTTGTAATTTATTTTCTTATTTTCATAATGTCTTATTTAGTTAGTTTATTATTTATAACTTTATTTGTATACTTGTAGTAATTTTATTGTTAGTAAGTAAGTTGTTCATTGTAACTTTTTATTTCTTTGTGTGTCGACGTTATATTTAATTACGTAAAAAAGACCCACGGTTAGTTTTTTATAAAATAATTTAAACAATTTGTTTTTGTAACGTTTAGGACAAGGTTAATTAATTTTAACTTAAAAAAAAAGTGAAATATATTGTGGCACGGTATGCAAATGAGGTCATGGTATGTTCTTAGGTGTTGTTTTTCTTTAGCTGAAGATAGTCGTGGCTACCTGTGCTGTGCACGGGGGCCCTACTGTTGGACCCATTGTTTTAGGGTAGTTTTTAAGTTCACTACACACCACACTTTTAAAATGCTTTTGATTCTTTTAGTTTGAATTAATTTTTCTAAATTGTTTTCTGTTAATTAAAAGTAGACGTTTTCAGTAAGCATTTGAAATTAATATAAATCTCTATTCAGTTTAGAACTTATTTAAAAAAAAAATCTTATTAGTAAAAAGATACAAATTAAACACAATACACATTGCAGAGGGTGGGGAAAGAATTACGATATTTGTAATTAGAAAATGTAAAAATAAAGAGGGGGTCTTTTATTTTAATTTAAGTATTATTAAACAACATCTAAGAACTATCGTGACCTCTGACACACAAAGAAATAATGCGCCCTTATTTGAAACTTACAATATTTAATGAAAAATTATTTTGCTACTTGTACTTACTTTTCTTACTAATTCTCTTCTCTTATTCTATAGATTTTTCTATTCTCTTTACACGTTTTATTTCATTTATAGTTTATTATTTATTTTAACTTACCTAATTGTTAGGTAATTTTTAGATCTTGTATGCGTTTGCGTTATAAATACCCACCATCACTTTTGAGCTTCCTTTTGTATTGTTTTATAGTTATTTAATTAATTCTTAAAAATATTAAAGCCACCCTTTCTTCATTAAATTATTGGACCGTGCGTTTTGAATGTTTTTATTTTTCGCGTCCTGTTTATTCTTCAAACTGTCTTGAACTTTTCAATTATATTGTAAAATTAATTCATTTTTACTTAGATATTTGTGGAATTTGTTACAAATTACTACTTCTTATAAATTTCATTTTCTTTTTATTTAATTTATTCTTTTTTGAACTTCTTTTTTTAATATTCCATTTCTTTATCTTTTAAATATTTACCTTTTTTGTTGTCCTCCCTTGATTTATGTAGCACTTTGAAGGGCACTTAATTTTTATTTATTATTATATTTATAAAATAACACCGCCACCCCACTCACATGTTATTAGTTTATCTTTTCACACACACTTAAAACACCTTCACCCTTCACCCTTTTACCTTTTATTTATAATATTTAATTAACAACTATTGTAAAAAAAGTTGCAGTCCTAAGATTGACGTCCAAATTACATTTTAATTTATAACAATAAAAACAATCTTACGGGTTGCAACTTTTTATTATATTAAAACTTGTTTATTTTAATTATATTAATTAATGTAGTAATATTAATTTTTATTATAATATAATTAATTATGTATATTAATAATGTATCATTTAAAATGGAGAGTAAGACGGATATAAACCAATGGACAGGCATGAGGACCAAGGATGGACCAAGGAACTCTTCAGCGCAGATCTTCCCAGGACACCACAGTCAAGATCATCCTAATTAGAATAGTTCAGACTTAGGGGTTGTTACACAATTTTTGTAATACGCGATCTTAAAACTTGTCTGGGGAAGGGAGGAAGGTAAAAATAAAGAGACAATGCTCTTTATATTTAACCTCCACTCTCTTACACTTTCTTTCTCTCAAGTTTTGAGATTGTGTAAAAAATAAAATAGCAATAGATATAAAATTATAAAATACTGTAACCTTAATTGTGAAGGGATGTAAATGGGGAATTGGGTAAATAAATAAAATTATTTACATGTTTTTGTTTTTTATACTTAGAAGTTTGAAAAATTTGAGAAATTTCAGAAAAAAAAAAATAAAAATAATTATTTATTTGTAAGAAATAATTTTTAAATTAATATTATAGGAACGTGTACTTTATAAGGTTTCAAACACACACTTCATATAATAACGCCATAGCTCAGTTGGTTAGAGATCGGTTGTTTGTTCAAATGGTCTGGGTTCGATTCCCATACCGGTCGAATAGAAAAATTTTTAAAAATCTCTAAGAAAAATCCAACGAGCAACGAGCCGAACGAGACGAATGACGAATGACGAATGACTGTAGGATACTCGTGATTTGAAAAATATTTTTAAAAATCTCTAAGATAAACCCTCGGCCGACTCGGCCGACTCGGCCGACTGTAAGTCGCGATTTGAACCATTACATTTTTGCAAATTTTCTTTTATGGTCCTGTTACGAGTTGACACATTCCCCTTACATTTTTAGTGAGAAAAGAAACAACAACAGGTAGTAAATAGTTCTTTATTTCCCAATGTCCCCTTTACATTTAATTAACCTATTTAACAGAGCATAATTTTTAAATAAATACTATAGGAACGTGTACTTTATAAGGTTTAAAACACACACTTCATATAATAACGCCATAGCTCAGTTGGTTAGCGATCGGTTGTTTGTTCAAATGGTCTGGGTTCGATTCCCATACCGGTCGAAGAGAAAAATTTTTAAAAATCTCTAAGAAAAATCCAACGAGCAACGAGCCGAACGAGACGAATGACGAATGACGAATGACTGTAGGATACTCGTGATTTGAAAAATATTTTTAAAAATCTCTAAGATAAACCCTCGGCCGACTCGGCCGACTCGGCCGACCGTAACGCGCGATTTGCGAAATTATATTTTGAAAACATTGGCAAAACAACTTAAAAATTTTTATAGCCCGAGGCTACAAAGATTTTCGCAAAGATAAGAGGCTTTTTTTATTATTTTTTTTTAATCTGAACCATTACATTTTTGCAAATTTTCTTTTATGGCCCTGTTACGAGTTGACACATTCCCCTTACATTTTTAGTGAGAAAAGAAACAATAACAGGTAGTAAATAGTACTTTTATTTCCCACTGTCCCCTTACATCCCCCTTTACATTTAATTAACCTATTTAACAGAGCGTTAACAGAGTAGAGCTCTTGATGGGATATTTTAAGACTACATAATCTTAAAACACTCCGCCATTTACTGAACATTATGTCATCCGATGTGAAGAATAATGAATGTTTACAATCGACGAAGGCAAAAATTTTAATCAAAAACAACCCCTTCGCATCGGAGACATATAATGAAGATATTAATTAATGTTAACAGGAATTGGACTTTTAATAAAACAACTGTTGTTAAATGTGCACATTCGACAAGAGTTGTTTTATTAAAAGTTCAATTCCTCTTAATATTATCCTCTTAATATTCCTCTTAATATTAAATGATATTGCACGTCAACATTATGATTAATATAATAAAGACTTAGATTAATTAAATGATATATACAAGTAATATATTTGAAAAATTAAAAATAATAACTTCTTTTATAATGTATAAAAAATATAATTAATTTTACAAGTGACAAGAGTTTAGTATAAAAACAGGCATTCGAGTCATCAGAGAAAGTTAGAGTGATGCACACTCTTCTCATCGAAAGCTAGCTCCGTAATGGAATATGAAACAAAACTTTTCTAGAGGCCATCCATAATATTTTTATATTCGTCATGCGTCGACGTAGACCAATCGATAGGTGGTAGAGATGACGTCACTTTTGAAGGCCCCCTCTAATGGACATATGGCTGAACTACCGGCTGTATTATAGACATCTTCATTAACGGCCATCTCTAATGACGTCACGCTGCGAGCTGCAACCCATTATACACATCTATAGAGACCATATGTTTAACACTTCAATTTCTGAAAATCAAACATAAATCAAAACCAACAAATAAAAGAACAAATTAAATGTTAATTACTATATTTAGCCTAATCTCTCACTTAGAAATTATTATCAAACATATATTTATCTTAAAAATAAAACAATAGAACTAAGATAAAAATATTCCATAATGCTAACACAAATATTTTCAAGAACTAATCTTAAGAACATCTCACAATATATATGAAATACGTAACTAAATCCCAAATTTAGATGTGAGTGGCAATTGGGAAATAGTAACCTACAAAGCCATTTCTTAAAACTAAAGCAGTACAACTGCGATAAAAATATTTCGTGCAAGATATTAAACTAATTTGCAGTTAATACAATAAAATAAAAGCACATGTTACTCACATTAATGTTTAATTCCCAAGGCTGTTGTACAAAACAGTATAACTTAAATCTGATTAGATTATCTCCATTCCAAATTCCTATTCATCGAGGTGTAATATTTGTCAGTATGTATTATAACATCTCATTAGTATTGTATTCAGTATGTAACGTTTAACCAATTATTATTTGTTTAAACAATCTATCCACTAGATTGGATAGAAATGCTACCTAAATCAAATCGCAGGTCTGTAGTCGGTGAACAATTTACCATGGTAAATACCCTACAAGAATAAAACTACTTATTATCATCTACAGAAATATATCTTAAACATTACACACCGTTTGTTGGTTTGCTGGAAGTCCAAAGTTTCTTAACTTATTAAAATTAATCTTTGCAGTTTTACATTAAAGTGGAGTCGACATATCAACTCTCACAAGTAGGACTTGGGTTACATGCTCTTACATAAGTCTCCCTTGATATTTCTTTCCTTATTTAGTAAACTAAAAAGCAATGTCTTTGCAGCCCCTAAAATAATTAATAATGTACTATTCAAACAAATTTGAAGTATTAAAATTACGATCACAAACCCGAGACATGATGAAAATATGTGCATTCCAAAGAAAATTAGTTTTTAAAATAAGTTCATGCACAATTGTAAGAATTAGTATTGTATTCTGCATGTAGAGTTTAATAAGTACCCACTTAGTATTTGTTTAAACAATCATTCCAATGGATTGGGTTGAAATTCTAACTAAATCAATATCCTCGGTCTATAGAAGGTAGACAATTTATTACAGTATATACCCTACAAGAGTAAAACTACTTATTATCATACACAGAAATTTATTATAAACGTTTCACACCCTTTGTTTGTTTGCTAGAAGTCCAAAGTTTCTTACCTTATTGAAATTAATCTTCCCAGTATTATATTGAAGTGCAGTCCACATATCAACTCTCACAAGTAGGACTTGGGTTACATGCTCTTAGATAAAAGTCTCCCTTAATATTCCTTTCCTTATTTAGTAAACTACAAAACAATGATTTTGCACCCCTTAAAATAATTTATAATATATTATTCAACAAATTTGAAGTATTAACCTTACAATAACAAACTGATGACATCCCGAATTTAAGCGACATTCTATTTTTATTAGGTACACTCAAAAGAGAAAATTTTTCGGGCACTTATCATACTAAGGATGTTGACACTTTACTTGATTGCTGAGTACAATAAAACGGTAGGCTTGTTGTTTAATTTACTGATACACGGATGGTTGTCTCCAATTGAAGATATACAGAAAATTCAAACTAATATTAAAGTCAATTTGGAAGAATTAATTTTGTTTGTAATGTTATGGGGAAGTTTATCTGTAGTTATATCATTGTAATGTTCTAAGAGAGTTGTTTAACATTAAGTTAACTAGTGTAAAACTTTATTAATCTTATAAGGACCAAAACTAATGTTTTTAATCCTCCGTTAGTCACCTGGTCAACAATCGTAGACCACCTCCATTGACTTAACATGGTACGATATTTAAGGTGACTAAGTTAGTAACGGAGGGTTAATAATTAAAAGAATTGTAACAATTACCATTGTATTCTGTAAATAACGTTTAACGGTAGTTTCTTTGCATTTATAGCAATCTTATTTACAAGGCAAGTCTATTTAGAATTAAATTAAACCTGTGTAGATTATTAATGGAATAAAGGCATAAACTAGTTTTCTAAATAAGTTCATGTACAACTGTACATATCAGTATTGTATTCTGTATGCAACGTTTAATAAGTACACATTAAGTAGTAGATTAAACAATCATTCCAATGGATTGGGTTGAAATGATAACTAAATCAAATCCCAGGTGTGTAGCAGGCAGACAATTTAGTGTGGTATATACCCTACAAGAGTAAAACTACGTATTATCATATGCAAAAATTTATCATAAACGTTACACACCCTTTGTTGGTTTGCTGGAAGTCCAAAGTTTGTTAACTTATGGAAATTAATCTTCCCAGTTAAACATAGAAGTGCAGTCGACATATTCACTCTCACAAGTAGGACTTGGGTTACATGCTCTTACATAAGTCTCCCTTGATATTCCTTTCTTTATTTAGTAAACTAAAAAGCAATGTCTTTGCACCCCCTAAAATAATTAATAATGTACTATTCAAACAAATTTGAAGTATTAAAATTACGATCACAAACCCGAGACATGATGAAAATATGTGCATTCCATAGAAAATTAGTTTTTAAAATAAGTTCATGCACAATTGTAAGAATTAGTATTGTATTCTGCATGTAGAGTTTAATAAGTACCCACTTAGTATTTGTTTAAACAATCATTCCAATGGATTGGGTTGAAATTCTAACTAAATCAATATCCTCGGTCTATAGAAGGTAGACAATTTATTACAGTATATACCCTACAAGAGTAAAACTACTTATTATCATACACAGAAATTTATTATAAACGTTTCACACCCTTTGTTTGTTTGCTAGAAGTCCAATGTTTCTTAACTTATTGAAATTAATCTTCCCAGTTTTATATTGAAGTGCAGTCGCCATCATATCAACTCTTACATGTCGGACTTAGGTTACATGCTCTTACACAGAGTTATCCCGTGATATGCCTTTCATTATTTATTAAACTAGAAAACAATGATTTTGAACACCCTAAAATAATTTATAATATTATAATATTCAAACAAATTTGAGGTATGTATTAAAACTACAATAACAAACCGTAGACATCTTGAAATTATGTGACATTCTATTATTATGGTACACTCAAAAGAGAAAAATTTTCGGGCATTTATCATACTAAGGATGTTGTCACTTTACTTGATTCATGAGTTAAATAAAACGGTAGGCTTGTTGTTTAATTATAATGTTTTAGAAATTACTTTTTAGGTGCAACAAATTCGGCACTAAATAATAAAGACTACCTAAATTATTGATAAACTGATGCTTGTCTATAATTTAAAATATAAAGAAGGTTGAAACTAATATATAAGTAGACTTGGAAACAAAGCTGCACATCAACCAAGATAAAAATAACAAAGTACTCACCTCATTTTATCAAACTGGGCAGTTGCAGACTATAATTCTCAATTGATATCCTTCCAATACAGGTTAGTCCCCCATCCTATTCACTGCATTGGCTATGGGCATGATGTTACCTTTCTTATTAAGATCGTTTATCGAAACTGTCAGCCCAAAGAACAATCTCAATGATGTAATTATACTGCAAAACCACAATCTTCTCTTCATTAATAACATTGATATTCTGTCCATTCTTCAGTTCAAATTTAAATAATTTTAAAATTTTAAACTATAACAGACATGTGCTGCCATCTATGAATAAGAGGTTGAACACCACAGTCATGTTTGAATTTTTTAGGTTATAATAGAATATATGCCAAGAATTGTTAGTAAAATAATATTTATAAAGTAATAAAATGAAATTTGCCGTAGAAAACATTTCGAAATGTGTCCCACGATTAGGCATACTAAAAGAGATAGAAAGGAATTCCAATTTAATTCTTGAGACTCCACTGGCCATGTTGTATACCCGTGTAAGTTAATCAGCAAAATAAGACATACACAACTTTAACAGTAACATATTTTAGGGAGGAAGTATTCCACACATCACAAATGAAGTATATAAGCTTGTTTATAACAGTTTTCAAATAATACAAATTCCTCTTGTGAGTACTTATAATTTTGAAGATGTCATGACTGAATATCAAGGAAATATTGCTGAATTTGTAGGTAATTAAGTTGTTATATACTTTATCAAGCTATTTGTATTATTTAAACACATTCAGGGATGAAGGAATGTATTTCCTGTATGACGGTGCAAGATCCTGGTGATTCTACATTGTCGGGGCATCACATGCATGATTTTATACCAATATGGACTAGGCAGGGAAAAGTATTAATTAATGCAAAATCCTACATGAATTCTGTAGAATTGTTTAAGCCAGACATGTATTACTTTTTATCTGATGGAGATACAAATATAGCAAGTCCTGTTAAACGTATAAATAAGGCTGTTAATAACACTATAATGTATCATAAACAATGCTTAGAAAGGCACGAACAATCAAAGATACTACAAAATACTTTTGTTATGGGAGCTATCAGTGGTGGATTTAATTTAAAAGCAAGAAAGACATGCATTGATGCTGTATGTAATAACAGTATTGTAAATGGATTTTTAATTGATGGCTTACACAATAACGGACCCGAAGTTGAATTCATAACTCCAGATGAAATTAAATCAGTAGTTGAATTTATTGTTGTATGTTATCAAATAAACTCTTACTATTGGGATTAATTACTTTTAATTATAGAACGAAATGCCTGAAGATAAGTTACGAGCAGTTCATGGCTGTTGGAATCCTGTGACGATTTTACAATTCGTACAACTTGGTGTGGATTTATTCGATACCTCTTACTGTCACATTGCAACAGAGAGATCGTGTGCTCTTACATTTGCCTTGGATCCCAAAGATAACAGTGATCAGTACGAATTAAACTTGAGACAATCCCAGTGAGTGTTTTATCTAATTTGTACAATACAAATTCAATTTGATTTTCACTTAGATTTGCTGATGATTTTCGACCTATTCTTGCTGGATGCACCTGCCTGGCTTGCACTAAATATTCGAGGGGGTACATACACCATCTGGTTTCAGTACAAGAACTTTTAGGACCTTTACTACTTACAATGTAAATTGTATCTTAAGGAAATGAGACTATTTATTTTTGTGTTTTTTTTTTTAGACATAATGTGCATCATTATATGAGATTTTTTAGCCGAATACGAGAATGCATTAGAAATGACAGTTTAAAGGCTCTTCAGGAGAAAATTAAAGAACAGTTTTACGCTGCAAATAAACAACTTAATTCAAATTTAAATAAAATTAGTAGTGACTCTACTGAAACCACAAGAAGTATTCAAGATTTAGAGAATAGCTCAAACGAAATTCCAATTAGTACTCTTTCTTAATTTTTTATTTACATTTGTTTCATATAATTGTATATTTATTATGTTGAATATGTATACACATAGAATAGAACCGTAGTAACGATTTTTAAAAATCTAACAAGTATAAATAAAATTTAATTTCTTTAAAAGCCTGAATTCTTTTAATTTTTAAAGAGATAGCCAGACATAGCATATACCACTAAATTTCATCCATGTGTAACTTTTAAAGAATAAATCGAAAGGGTTACTCTATAATTTTGAGAAATTGTATTTATCTTTTACTAAATTATTTTAAAATTACGAATCTGGAAAGCTGTTAACAATCTTTTTAAATAACTGAAATATGAATTTTTCTGTTTAAAAATAACATTATAAAATATAAAAAAAATCATTTCGTTCAATATATAATTAGCAATTCTACTATGAATAAAACTCATCTTGATAAATGCAATATTTTTACAATCGTAGAGTTTATTAAGACATGCTAGTTCACCAAACAGTGCATGCTGTTTAAAAAAGTATGAAGAAGCGTAAATACATGCTCTACTAGTGTATAACTTTAGTTTAAGTATTAATAACAGTAAACCACGTTAAACTAAGTATTTTCTGATTACATTTACATTAAAAATTGTTAAATCATTTGCTGTAGTTAGTACCGAAATAAATAGTGAAGTAAATCATAAGATTCTGCTCTCGTTACACAATACACATATGGAATACAATTAGAAGTGAAACTTATCAATATTAAACCAAATTTCTCAAGAATCTAAGTTCTTTCTAAACTTAATATCTATAAATATCTGTAATGCATAACAGTAGTCCCTGTATGAATTATAACAACTCGTAATGCATTTTTTGAAGCTTATACAATTATTACATATATATGTATACATTAGTGCAAAGTAATATTTTAAGTAATTTTATCACAGAATACTATAAAGATAAAAATAAATATTCGCAGATACACAGTATTATACATTACTTAAAAAAGCCAATATTTCGCAAAGTAAATTAATTGTAACTGATAAAAAATTAATACTGTTCATATAAATATCTGCAAAATTTATATTTAGGCAAGTCACCACCATTTAGCTAGTCTAATAAATATCAGATGATACAAGAATATTTAGTTTGTTGTTTTCTTTATAGCACAATATTCCATATCTAGTATGCCAATTTAAGTAACTTATAAATTGAATAAAAACTACTTCAATTTAAGATATTACTGATGATAATCAGTAACTATGCCACAAAGATAATATCATTAACTTAATGAAACATGAACAAATTTTGACTAGCAGTTTATGACACTACGACTTCTACTTAATATAGAATGATTGCAGTTAAATTAATAACCATAAAATGCAGTTTCAATTAGTATCTAACGCGCGTCTACATATACACATTACAAATGCTTAAGAATAATAATTGCACATTAGATTTTCAGTAATTATTTTTAAATTAGAAATAAAATGTAAAGGAAACTTTAAAATTTAAACATTGCAAGTGATAGTATAACATCTCCAGAAATAATGATAAACAGAAGAAAAAAGAGCTATATATACATAATCACCTAATTTAGAAAATCTAATTGTAGTAGCACAACCTACAATAAAAGCCCATTTCACACAACCGAACACTGTTCAAAAAACACTGACAATTTCTAAACAAAAAGAAATAAATTAGAAATAATCGAATACCGTAATGCTGATCTAAATCATCAGTGTTTTAAAAACTATTCATTTATAATATAATAATCTCTTTCCAACATGTTGCAATCAAAAGAAATTATTATTGCAATAATTTTTCAATCACATTATATGTATTTCAATCGGCTCAATATATAAGAGTTCATATTCTAAAATGATTACAATGTAATCTCTTCTTTTATTACTATACACTTAAAACTAAGAAACATGTATAAATAATCTATAGCTGCAAAAAATATATAATATTTAAAACTTATTAATAATACTTTTTGTAATTTCCTTAGACAAAAGACACCGTCATTCTTGTAGTGTTTGATTATCAATATTTTCTAGCTAGCTATTTTGTAGTGCCCAATTAATCCGCAGACTCAAAAAAGTACAATTTAAGGTCCAACGGATTAAAAAGGGTATCCTAAACGCAATGAGACTCAGCTTACTTCTTAAATTAATAGTAATTTTGATTTATAAAGTAATATCAAATATGCGCCATCATTACCAGGATCTTGTACAATCGAATTAAAAATAGTACATATTTAATTAATAAGTTATGCAATAAACTACAGCATGCTAAAGTAGACCCACAAATATGACAGTGTCCCATATTATTAGAATTTTAAAATTATTTAAATGAATAAGTTACCACAATTAGCTAGGATAAAAAAAAGGAAACAATAAAATGTGCAAAAAAAACGAATGCCACGATAAACAGTAAGTGTGCCAAAAATGCAAAATAAAAATTTAATCAACTTAAAACTTTGAAAATGCACGTACCGATTTAATTAAACCTTAGAAAAATAAGAGTTTAATTTTAAGCAACTACAATCTGTTTTGGCAGTGAAGTAGTTGTTTGGTATTTTTACGATTATTTAGTAATGTACAAAACATTTTCGGATAGCGTTAAAACTTAAATTTGTGCATTTTCAGTTACAACTTACAATTTTTTTTTATTTGAGAAGTAAACCGTTTTTATCAACCTTTGGGGGTTGATGAAGAGTAGAAATTTGTTTTCGCACATTCTAAAGGGGGCCAAGAACATAGGGGCAAGATCTTTATCTTGGGGTAGCTAATCGTGATGACTTTTCACCCCAGGCCCCCTCCGCCGTCATACATACTCTAAAGGCGATCGTTTGCCCTTTCCGCGTTGTTCCATTAATCTTTCTACTAATTTCTTAATTTCTGACAATATCCAAACAGAAGAAGTTAATAAGGTCAAAAATACCATGTCTACAATGCAGAAAATTAATACCAATCATTCTAAGAAAACAATTCAACGCTTACCCCACCAAGTTAGAGCTTCTGTTTGAAAAACTCTTTGCAAAGGAGGAGCATATACGACAAGCAACTGGCCCACAACAGACAATGTAACTGCTATTAGGAACATTTTATTTGAGAGTAATCCAATTGAAAACACACTTTTAGTTTGCGAACGACAAGAGAGAGCATTCCACATATCAAAGAAAACAAAACAAGTAAAAGTCATGGTTGTATCTCTCGCTGTTATTCCTTCCGTGCTCATCTACGAAAATTTGGTGTTATTATCGTTAATTGCATTCAAAATAAATGACTTACTTCTTTTTTAAATACCCATAAAGTTCCAGCAATTATGACTAGTGCCGATAGAAGTACATTAATAATCAAAGCTCGTGTTATAATTGGTTCTTTCACATTTCTAGGTTTTTGCTTTACAACATCTTTGCCAACTGGCTCGACTCCTAAACTTTGGGCCGGAGGACCATCCATTATAATATTGATCCAAAGTATCTACAATGGTTTATGTGTATTTCTATTTAATCGTTATTATCCTTAGTTTTACCTGCATTGCGTTTAGAGGATTTGGTATACCAATTAAAGTAGCAAGTGCAATAAGTGAAAGAGCTGCTATCGATGTCGATAATTGAAAACGAACAAAATTTCTGATGTTGTAATAAATACCTTTTCCTTCTTCTATTGCGGAGCTGAAATATTATGGTTTTTGTATAATTTACTAATTACTATATTTAAAAAAAGAAGGAAATAAACGATATTACTATTTCCCAACTCATTCTTAATTTTTGTCTAAAATAATTAAGCTAAATTTAAATACACATCTGCAGACCACCAAAATTTTCTATCGTTTGACGACTGTTCTAAATTTGCATAAGAAATAATCTGCAGCTTCATCAAGGTTCATATTACTGCCCCTTTTTATATATGAAAAAAACAACTTACATTATTGTATGAAAATCATCGTCAACTAAAATCATGTCCGCAGCTTCTTTGCAAACGTCTGTACCATTCCGTCCCATTGCAATACCAATATCAGCTTTTTTAAGAGCTACGCCATCATTAACCCCATCCCCTGTCATTCCCACAATGTGACCTGTCCTTTGTAAAGATTTTACTATAGCTAACTTATGCTTTGGCGAGACTCTGTAAAACACGGTCGCATGTGGTATTGCAGCATCCAACTCTGTCTCTGTAAACATGTCTAATTGTTCCCCCGATAAAACTTGAGAGTGCAACGTATCCAGACCAATCATTTGAGCTAAAATTATACACCATTAGTTTCGAGCAGAAAAACATAATGTATATCATCAAACCAATGGCCACGGCTGTATCAATCGCATCTCCAGTTACCATTTTAACTTGAACCCCCGATTGTAATAAAGTTGTAATAGATTCACGGACAAAAGGTCTTGGAGGATCGCAAATTCCAACTATGCCAAGATAAACAAGCTCTTGTAACGTCGGTCCTTTTGCTAAAGCAACAACCCTTAAACCTTTTCTACCAATCTCATGAGCTTCCGCCATAAATTCTTGTTCTTTTTTATTGGTGAGAGTTTGCAAAGTTCCATTGTAAAAGTATTTGGTGCATTTAGGAAGTATCTTTTCGAGGGCACCTTTTACAAAAAATATGTCTTGTTTATTATCTTCGTATTTAGGTACACATTTAACTGCCATCATTTTTTGTTCTGAACTAAATGGGTATTCTTGTAATCGCACAAATCTATCTTGAATATTGTACATTCCGTTTTTCATAGCTGCTGATAGTAAAGCTCCTTCGGTTGGTTGCCCCATGAGTACTTCATTATGAATTAAGGCATTGTTACAAACGACTCCAATCTACAATTTTTTTAAATTTAACGTACTGAAATTACAATTAAAAATAAAACTTAGTGTTTACCTCCAATAAATTATAAACACTCTCTCGTGCCCTGTCAGGATAATCGCATTTGTGCAACAGCACTTGTCCGTGATCATTGTAACCAGCTCCTGTAATTTCGGCTAAGTATCCGTCAGAAGTTATTAGAACGGTAACGGTCATTTCGTTTCGTGTTATGGTCCCCGTTTTATCCGAACATATAACATTAACACAACCCAACGTTTCAACAGTAGGCAGTTTTTTAACAATAGCGTTTCGTTTAGCCATTCGCATTACTCCCAAAGCCAATGTCACAGTCACCACTATTGGTAAACCTATGAAATAAATTTATATTGTATTAACGAATAAAAAAAGAATTAATATTTCTAATGCTGGCGAGATAGAATTGAATCTTAGGCTAGGAAAAAGAAGACAGCGTCAGCTGTCGAAATCCTTGATATAGATAGAAGTTTATCTCCTAAGCCTCAACAGTAAATATAAAGCCAATTCACCTTCAGGAATTGCAGCAACAGCAAGACTCACGCCAATTGTGAACATTTCCATAATCACTTTTCCTTGTAGCCATCCCAGAAGCATTATCAAACCAATTATGGCAAACGAGTACATCGACAACTGCGTCCCTAAACTATCCATAGATTTTTGCAATGGAGTTTTTGGAGCTTCTTCTTCCAACATCATTTTAAAAACGGTACCAAATTCGCTGTGTGCACCAGTGCTAACAACGATGCCCTACGACGTTTATTTATTAAAAAATAATAATATAAAAACTAAAATGAATGTAGCACCTTTCCATTTCCACAACGAACAAGTGTGCCCATAAAAGCAATGTTAGATTTAGAAGAATGGGCTCCATTAGGCCGCAAAACTGGTGCGGTTTGTTTCCTCGCTGGTTCTGTTTCGCCAGTAAAACTACTTTCATCGATTGCTAAATCAACAGCTTCGAATAATCGCAGATCTGCAGGAACTCGATCGCCGACATTTAATAGCACCACGTCTCCAGGAACCAATTCTCTGGCTAAAAATGTATCGGGAGTGCCTTCCCTCAAACTGCAATTGATATAAGTTATTATAAATAATCTTAAAACTTATTGCAATCGTTTACCAATGACAAGAAGGTGGAACTAATTTTGTGAGTTCTTGTAAAGATTTTTCTGAACGGTATTCTTGAACGAAAGCCACAGTAACAACAATAACTATGGCCACAGTTATACTAACAGCATCATCGAATTGTTTCATACACACAGACACCAATGCAGAGGCTAACAATAAGAGTATTAAAGGATTTTTAAATTGTTCTAAATATTTCTTCCATACGGGTTCTTCTTCTCTGACAGAGAATTCGTTATACCTATAAAAACCAAAAATTAGTATAAAGAAAAAAAATTTTAACAATTCTAATTGTATTAAAGATTGTTGTCCTGCATTAAAAGATTAATGAAAGCCATGAACGTAGTAATCTCCTCACTTCCATAATCGATTATGCGTACAAATTAAAGGCAATAATCATCGATTGGAACTTATTATTTAGACCACAAATATGATAAAAACGAATTCGCCTTGGTTTTTCTAATTTTCCTCGAATTAAGAATGTTTAAAATTTAATAAATTATTTAACAACTAAAACAATAAACATCGAAATCCTTTTTTTTTAAATTACAATTGAAGAGGCGAGAGCAAAAAATGCCAAAGTGAGAAATATTCAAAAATCGATTGACTACAAAAATTTGCTTCTGTAGCAGTGATTTCCAAACTGCTCTCATCATCAATCTATTACCCAAAAACCTTCAAAATTACAAAAACGACATTTGGGCATTTCTGGCTCTCGTCCCTTCAATTGGCAAATAAAAATATTTCCAGTCGCGATCTAATTCTATTAGTTAAAACAAATTTTTACAGTATTCAAAACGAGGTCGTCTTATCTAATTTTGTATATTAAAATGCAATTGTAATTCCAATGTTTAAAATGTTTAACATAAAACTTTTATTGCTTTAATCAATTCTGATTCGATTGATGTAAGTCTTCTTTAATTTTAGTATGCAATGCAAACACAGCACAAAAATGCCAATCCCATTTTGCATAGTTAAATATAATGCATAAAACAAAGAAATTAATATTAGGATTATCTTATCTTATAACCCACATCCTTTTGGGAGACCCTTTCAATCAGATTAATATGGCTTAAATGTTTTAAAGACATTCTCTTAAACATTAAGTGTCCCAAAAGGATTCTAAACGTGCATTATTAGATTATTAATATGAATTTAGTAATATGATTATTTCTAACATTAAATTAGAGCATAGGCTCGTTGTACTTTAATTAAGGCTAATGTAATCTCTAAATTGAATTAAAATAAATATTTGTAGACGCATTTAAGTCGCAAATAAAGCTTGAAGTTGTATGTTGCTTGGCTGCGATGTAAAAATTAGTTATAAGTGAAAGGTACCCTGATAACTGTCTTCTATGCGTTGCTTCCTGCCAACTTAGTCCTTGCCTTACTTCTACCCTTAATCTGCCGGAAACTTCTTCGGCACCTAAAGTGCTTGCATCCCCCGTGCTTAACCACATTATTTCACTGTTTTGGTTTTCCTAAAAAGCATATTTATTAATTTGATTATATTAGACTCGAAGATAACATTTTTCTTAAAGCCCTTAACTATAGTTAAATGTGATTACGTTTAAATAATCTTTTTATGGTGTCGTTGCACTTGCTTCCTACAAAATTAGAGGTAAATAAAACAGTGTCAAGGTACTTGTATAAACAAAGTTTTTGCATTACTGCTACTGTTGCAATGACACTAATCATTGCCAAGTTTTTGCTGATTATTGTTATTAAATGTTTGTTTTTAATAAGTAATAATTGATAAATAATTAATGAAAAATCACCAACTATGAAAGGATATTGATTATTAAATCAGTACTCCAGCATTCTTCCAACTTGAAGGTTCCAGATTAAAATTATAAGTCTGAAATTTCATTTTTTACGGTGCCAATGATTTCTACAAAGAATTTAGATTTAATGAATACAACTATGGTAATAAACTCTACATATTATAGATTATGAAAAAAATAAAGCCATCTACGTATGACTAACTTATTGATGTGTTTTCAAAAAACTTATCTTATCAGTAACTCAGTAAATTAAGTACTTAGGTAGCTGCTGTATGGAAATGAAATATAGTCATTGACTGCAGTTTAATATTAATATAAATGTAGGATAAGGTTTTCTCCGTGATGTTTAGGAAAAGTAGAATAGTTGGGTATAATTACCAGTGCAAACGGTCTGGAAAATGTAATTGCTGCAGGAAAGGGGGGCAATTCTTGGAATTATCTGGAAATCGACGAGTTATTACTACAATGCGGCGTTTATTGATCGGCGCCCTGAGCATTTAATATAAAGCACAAACAAAACCTAATATCGTCTAAAAAAATCAATAGTAATTTAATTTATAAGTTTAAATAACGTACTAGCAGTATTCATTTGTAGAGCACTTACCGAATTTACTATTAATGAAGTGGAATCCGTGTCTATGTCTTTGTAAAAATGTTGAGATAATTTTTCGTATTTTGCATTGTTATTAGATTTTTTCATTATTTAATAAAGAAGGGTATAACCACACATACACTTCTACTACACCTTATTCACAGAACTATTTACATTTCAAGTTACATTACTTTTAATACCAAAGCGACTGACATGTGTATACGCCATTTGTTATTTGAGAGTTTGACAATTACGATTTTTACACCCCCATCTATCTCAAACTTCGCACACTAAAATTTAATCTGTATAATAAGTTGCCTATATGGCCCTAAAATAAAAAGTTTAGTATATTGTTTAAATTAAATAAAAACTAATAAAGTGTTAGTTTTATAAATTAATTTAATTACATCCAATAAAAAACCAAACCAAATTATTGTTACTCTTAAGAATAGGCCCAATTTTATATTATTATTTACGAATTTGATGCAGTTACGTTTAGCCTGTATTAGTATAAATACTGAGGACAATTTTTACAATCAATATTTGATATTAGCATAATAATAATATGCAATTTACGTCAAAATTATCACGCAGGTTGTATAAGGAAATAAAAATATATATTTACACCCAGCACCGGATTAAGCACAATAACTGCCTTTACCAATAATTTTTAAGGACCTGCTTCATTAGATTATTTAAATAAATAAATTATATTAAAGCTGAAAAAAGCTTAATAGTTTATAATAATTATAATAAATTAACTAGTTCTCAATTAAAGTGGCACAGGGTTGCAATAATATATGCAAAAGTATAAGTATTCAAATTTAAAAATGAATTTGTTTCTAATTAAATTCACACAAAAACGAATTGAATTTTTGTAAGTACAATTAGTCGTGTTTTCTATGTTACATTCCAATTAATAATTTTTGACAAATTAGTACAACATTGATGGATGATAATATGGCGAGTTCTTAACAATAAACAACCCCACTAATAATTTAATATGATAGAGCTGTTGGCATTTAAATTGTCTCAAGAAAGTTCTTTTGTAAGATGTACATCCAAAATTACTATTTTTGGTTTTCAATTTCTATTCATATTTGTCTATTTGATGCTTGTTATTAGACCTAGAAAATCGTTTTATGGCAAATGCAACTAAAAGGGTTGTTTTTTATATGTTTTTGCATATTTAAAAAGTATACAATTATAAGGTTTTCCATAAATTTCCTTGTTACAAAGAAAACACGTAAAAGAAAGATATAAATGAGGTTGAATGTGTTTAATTTTAAATTATCGATTTCATTTACTTCTATTGATTGAGTTTTCTCATAAAAAATGTAATGTATTTAACCAGTAATTAGTATTAGCGTTTTACGGAAAATTTTTCTGTAATTTTAAGTGCGACATAATTGAAATATTCCTAAAATTGCTTATAATTATTTTATAAATAGCAAAAAAATTAACTATTAACTTAAATACTAATTTTAAACCATTTTGATAGTATAAAAAATGTACACTTTAAATTACAGACATTGATACTTATAAGCAATGCAAATTAAAGTTGAAAATGCATATATTTAATTTAATTTGATGTAATTTTAGTACTCAAAGAAGAGAATCGAAATTTTATACATTAGCCCAAGTTAAATTCTTTTAAACTGTTTAAAATTTTTCAACAAATTTTCAAAATTCAAAATGTGTTAGTTTAGACCCCTCTCAATGCAATATAAATAAATGTGTTGCTTATGTAAAAATAAATACGATTAAATAGTTCAAGTTTAAGCTTTTTCATATTGCAAATCTTTAAGTGAGTAATTAACCTACAAAAAAAGAAATTAGCACCCTTTCTTCGTACTTAAAAACCGAGAAAATGATCTAAATTTAGTACGAGTTACTTATGAATAAGAAATTTGCATAAGCTTTCATGTTTACCGTTAGTTTCTTATTATTTTGCATTGATTTTGATTAATCACGAAAAACCATATGTCGACCTTGCACTTGCTTATTTCTTATCTTTATGGGGTCTTTTACAATCAACCCCCCATTGTTGTTGTTTATTATATGTACTTATTAGATATTAAATACAGTCCCACGTTTCAATTATAGACTTAAAAGTTACCAGAGTTCTTTTATTATTAATAAGTGTCTATTAATTGAATAACGTAGCACCATACAAAAGTTTAATAATAGAAAATCGAATGGCATTGTGATATTTAACAATTCTCGATGATGGCATAATGTTAACGTCAGAAATAGCACTTGAATTTTTTAATAATTTTGTGTTAGACGCAAGACAATTAAAAAAATATTAATAGGCATTTAATTTAGAGAAAGGTCTACTAAATTCAATGATTTTTTTACAGAAGTAATGTAAATAACGTTTTTTGTGTTTACAAATCCAAAAAGTAGTCCTAGAAGCAAATTATTTAAATAAATAATGTGGCCAACATAACTTAGTGTTAGAGATGGAATGAAGATTGTCTAAATCTACAAATTATTTGTTTAATATTTGATCATGTCAATATTTTCTGGCACGTATGAATTATTTAAGTTCTAATACATATAATATCATAACTATCATTAAATTGATTTTTATATGAAACTACTTTGGTGTGTTATTTTAATAGAAACTTATTATTAAGAATCCATCAAAACATTAACATGTAAATTAATTAGAGACAAATTGAAAGCCTTGCCAATAGAAATATGAAAATAGTAATGTAAAACAGATGTACGTTTCTCACTTGAATTATCATTAGTAATTATTTTTTATTGTTGAAGGTAGCAGACTACAATTACATCTTTCATGCAAAAAGTTGTTAAGTTTTAAATTCAATTTTCAGGCAAACAAAACTCAAAATTAGAATAACATCTCATCGATTTTTTTATCTTATTTTAGGTTATTGCAACACGTTAAAAATTTTTAAAAATTTAAGTAATTATACCTCAAGAAATAACAAAAAACAAAAATTTTGCTTTACACAAATTTAAAAACGCAAGTTCTTTAAATTTTGGCGGAGAGCGCAAAATTATCTCAAAAACCCCTGATCAGATTTCGATAATTTCTTAGAGAATTATTTAAAAAATAAATATAAGGAGACCTTTTTAAATTTAGCCCTGCAACTTGCTAAAAAAAAGTTGAAAGATACTTTTCAATTTTTGAGTTTCTCAATTTTTCTTATTTAATTACAGTCAAACTTCCATAAGTCGAACGCCGATAAGACGAATTTTTGATAGCTTGAACTCGAACCAGTTTCCCTAGGACTTGCCTATCTCAACGTTAATAATTTTATGTCAATAAATCGAATTTCTATAAACAGAATTATTTAATAAGTCGAAGCGTTTTACAATTCTTTAAATTCAAGTTTCCATTAGTAAATAGGTCGATGACTCAAAGTTAAATTTTCCAACTTTTGTAAAAATTACGCTACCTGAGAGAGGATTAAAGACGGGTGCGGTTCGGTGTTACTGCTGCTTAAAAGGTCTATTCTATGAAAAGGTTTTATACTACAAGCTGTTTTGACGGCGGCACTTCAATTGGATTTAAAAACTAATTTATGTTTAGGCGTGAAAAGGTAACAGACAGATAGACAGACAGCCAGAGTTACTTTCGCTTTTATAATATTAGTTAGGACAATTAAATTTTTTTAGAAAATAAGTTAAGTATTGTGAATCGTGCTTAATGTGAAGTGTGCACATCCGAGCTCAAAGTGGCACATTTCGATCTCGGGAAAATGAAGCGCGCCGCTCCGCGTCGCGCTTCATTTGCTTCCCTCGCTCGGAAATGTGCCACTTTTCGCTCGAACGTGCACATCCTCGTATTTATTGATTTGACTTAATTAATCTTTTCACTTTCAAATCAAAAAATTAAAAGTAAATATGAATTTTATGTTCAAGAAACGTATTTGCCATAGTAATGAGTGGAAGTGGGCGAAAAGATACGAGAATTTAGTAGATGCGAGAAGAGAAAACGATTAAATTATTTATTTAATTTTTTGAATAATTTATTAGCCTAAACTTTGTGAATGATGCTTAAAATGGAGTGTGCACATTTGAGCTCAAAGTGGCACATTCCGATCTCGGGAAAATGAAGCGCGCCGCTCCGCGTCGCGCTTCATTTGCCTCCCTCGCTCGGAAATGTGCCACTTTTCGCTCGAATGTGCACATCCTGGTATTTATTTACATTTATGATTACATTTAATTTAGTTATGCCAAGAAGTATAACTTTTCATGGGGGTGCATAAGTACACGCACCTTTCTTTATCATTTAACAATTGTTGTAAGTAATATGAAAATTTTCAGCTTAACCACTTTAATAAATTTTATATACAGTTAAACTTTAATAACTCCACAACTCGAATTCTTTGATAACTCAAGTTGGAAAGTGTTTCTCGACAAAATGCTTATTTCAAAAAGGTAGAATTGAAACTATTCTAATATAACTATGGTTACGAAGTGATTAACCTTTCTGATTGGTCAATTAGCTAACTGCCATAATGGTGTATCAAAAATGAGCCAATCACAGTGACTTATTTAAAGCGGGATTTTTAAAGTATATAAAATACCATTTCACATAAAAGATATATATTCATATACAAATATATATTTAATTTTTAAGCTTTTTTAATAACTCGAATTATTGATAATTCGAATTAATTTTGGTGTCCCTTAGACTTCAACTTATCGAGGTTCGACTGTATTATCATTATTTGAATAATTTTACGTTGGTATTACCATTAGCTTTATTTAATTAATTTGTATTTGAGTCAAACTAAATAATTTTTTTAAATTAAAGAAAAGCCCAAAAGATGTCTCGCTTTTTTTATCGAGTTGGCCGAATTTCTTATGCCCCACAATTAAAAATAATTATGAATTGTACACATTTACAAATTGTGGCTTGGTAATCAATTTCGATTAAAGACTAATTAGGTCTACCGACAATAGAACCCTTTTACCTACATTTTACTAAAAGACTATCAACCCCATTTTCGAACAAACCGAAGAGTAATTATCAAAATAATAAAGCAACCATTATCCATTTAAACGAATACAAAAAATAAGTAAACAAACCAGGAAGTAACCGCAAAGTACCTATTCACCCTTCTAATTTAAATCCGACTATGTACAACAAAACCCCTTTTGCGATTCATTAATAACAAAACTGACAGTTCCTCCTGGGCTATTGTTGAAGTTCTTAGACATCTTTGGCCGTGAAAAATGTCTCTTACTTTGTATACAGAAAGCTATCGAATTGGTTGTTAGGGTTACACAATATTGGGGGTAAAACACCAGCAAAGCACGTAAAAATTCTTAGTTAACAACTTGCCGTTATCGGCGTCGCGACGCCCGTTCTATTCTTCCTTGTGCATATGACGTGCGTTGGATTTGCTTTTAAAACCGTGTTTCAGTGAGACATAGTGAAAATGACCCCACAGACTCCTTCGACTTCGGGTAGTGATGAGACTAAAGCGCCCCCTAAAACTGCCGAAGAAAGACTGATGGTTGCTGTTAGAGTTAGACCTTTGAAAGCCGACGAGCCCCAAAGGGTGCTTTATGCAATTGACAAAAAGGTTAGGGGTTGATTTTATAATAATTTTTTCATATAACATTAATAATATATTCGAGAAAAAAGCAATAAAAGGTCAAATGTAATTAAAAAGTTGGTTTCTCTTAGTGTAATTTCTAAAGTTTTTATTATCGAGTAACTTACGTTTCACTTACATTAATTGAAGTTGTCATTAGAATTAAAAATGTTTTTAATTGAAATCGATGAAATTTATTATTTACTTCCCAAAACGTTCGCTTGACAAATCGACATGCAACAATCTTAAAGGGTACTTGAACTTTACAATTTCTCATATTAAATTATTAAGCAGAAGAAACCACAAAAAAGTATCGAATTGTAGAAAAATTAACGATAATGCTTTTTGGAAAATTACTTTGTCGTGTGAGAATTTCCTTTCGGAAATGGTAAAATGGGAAAAATTGGTGATTAATCAAATTTAAATTAATTAGTTGTCAGTGACATCTATGCACAATTGCCCGAACTTAATTTGACGTTTGTTTACATCAAACCCAATTTAAAATAATTGGATGTTAAACATATCTCAATGTAAATAGATTTGAACAAAGTATTAACAAAATTATATTCCAAAAATGAAACAATAATTAGCAGAAGATTTTCTCTATTTAAGATAACAAAGTTATAACTTTAATGGTTTCCAAATTTGAAGAACTTAAAGTAAAGGTTTTGACGTAAAAATGCCTTAAAATTTTAATCCTAAATTAAAGACTATACAACCCTTAAATATCAAATATTTTAAATGCCCTTAAAAATTAATCTTAAACAACCGTCATTATTATTTCTAATTTAGCCCTTCGCTGTAAAAACACCACCTTTTGTATTAGAAAGAAAAGAACTTGAGTATTTTTAGTATTTTATCAAAGAACGATCTTCCCTAAAGGTTTTCAAAAATAAATAAACAATCCCCCAATAAATATCAACTCTTTGGCATCCAACAAAATCAAGTGCACACGATTTACTAGTTTGGAAGGGTTTAAATCTACAAACACCCCCGATTAAAGAAAATTAGAAAATAGCCCTGACCTTCGTGTTCGAGGGTTTGTAGAATTATTCAAATAGTTAGCCCTAATCTTTTATTTAATCTTTCTATTAATGGAATATTTAGGTACGCTTTAAAGGGTTTTTAGTGGAAAATGGGACTTGTTCTTGGATACATGATACACCCATTAAAAGAGTAGTTATATAATTTATTTTTGATACAAAATTAGTTTAAATTGGAGCAAGTAATTATGCAGTAATATATTTTAATTTCTATATATTTTAACTATCTTCAGTCACGAAATTTGTTATATGGGAGTTATTTGTTATATAAAACCATGATTTACAAGCGCCATATACATATTTAAAGGGCTTAGGTATCGTGGAGTATTAAATATGTAAATTAACTGCAACGAACGTTATCAAATTTTGCGATATTAAGAATTAAATTGGATTTATTTTTAGACCGTGGTGGTTGAAGATGACACCGATAAGAACGACGTTCTAAGGCAGAAACGTGGGGCCGACAAGCAATACTCTTTCAACGTGGTTTTCAATGAAGAATCGACACAAGAAGAAGTTTATGATACAACCACGAGTTCCTTAGTTAAAGACGTCTTAAATGGGTGAGAAATTAGAAGATAGTAGGTACCTTTAATCTTAATTTTAATAATATAAATTGCTACTCTTTCATAAATTTACTTCCAACGCCAACCGAGGCTTTAAGTGAACTCTTTTTTTAGATTTTACATATAACCACTGGGTAAGGGTAGAGTTTCGAAGAAGTAAAGAATTTATAGTGGTGTTATTTTACTAGGTGTATCGGTTAAAAGTGTCGATTGTTTTCAACAGATGGAGTTACCCATATATTGTTATATGTGTAATTTGACATTTGCTCTATTTTGTTGTGCTGTCAAATGGCTTTATAACCACACATTTTATTTTTTTTTGAAAATATTAAAATAATAGGTATTTTTGAGCTTGAAAAAAAGATCATTTGCAGAAAGTTTTAATTCACAATTTTTTTGTTTGAACAAAACTACTGATAAAGGTTACCATATACTTCAGGAAGCTTATGGTAAACATTCACCAACTCAAAAAATTTGTAATCGCTGGTTTAAGCGTTTTAAAGGTGGAGGTTTTGATGTAAACGTCAAAAGTGTCCAGGTCAAGCAAAAAAAGTTAAAAGACACCAAATTGCAAGTATTTCTGTATGAAGGTCCGTGTGAAACTTAAAAGCTACTTGCTAATATATCAAATGTTGCTCAACAAACTATTTCCAATCGCTTAGATGTTATGGGAAAAATTCTGAAAGATGGACAATGGGTGCCACATGAATAGGCCGAACGACGGATGGAAATTACCAGAAAACGTCAGATGGACAGATCGGTGATGATGTGAATCTATTTCAACAATCTCAAAAGCAGAAAATCATGAGTTTGAGATGGAAAAGCATCTACATCAACGGCAAACCCCCAATGTTATGTATTTGGTAGGACCAGAAAGGAATTTTGCACTATGGGTTGTTAAAAACTGGCCAAATGGTAAATGGTGAACGTTACCGACAACAAATCATCAATTTGGACGACGCCTTGTTTAAATGGGCCAAAAAGCATGGAAAAGTCATTTTGCTACACGACAATTTTTTACCACACAAATCGTTCAGGACAAACTAAAATCTCTTAACTGGGATGTTCTATCTCACCCACCGTATTATCACTTGCCCCGATCAATGGCCCATGGATTAGCCGAGAAATTTCGAGGAAATCAAAAATTGGGTCTATTCATGGTTTGGTTCAAAAGAAAAACAGTTTTTTTTTGGAACGGCATCCCTAAATTTAAAGTTGGGAAAAATGTTTAGCTAACAATGGTAAAATATTTCGGATAAACCATTTGAGATATTTGTCTCGAACTTTCTTTAACTAAAAAATCGATATTTTCAACCGGCAACCCCTGGCAGCAATTTAGCATTTTTAAAATGTTAGATCAATTTTTCTATCGCATGTCTAAAAAGTGATCGTAAAACCTCTTCATCCTGGATTATGCATAAACATTTCCGACACAACATAAATAATGCACGCCAAATATGAGTAAACTCATTACAATAACTGCTACCATTTCCGCATTTTATTGTTTGTATTTAATTCTCGTTTTTTTTCCAACTAATCGATTGTAAGCAGTCCTTTGATCATAATTATATTTACATTTATTTATCTATCAATACGATACAAAAAAAATGATAATTTCCAGTTCGATTGCGATTAAAAGCAACGAACTACAGTAAAGCCTCGATTATCCGGACCTCGGTTATACGGATTCGCGATTATCCGGATTGTCAACCGCGTTCGTTTTTTCCCTGTTAAAACGGGACACCTCGTAATCGTGCTTAAAACCGAGTGTGCGCATTCGAGCTCAAAGTGGCACATTCCGATCTCGGGAAAATGAAGCGCGCCGCTCCGCGTCGCGCTTCATTTGCTTCCCTCGCTCGGAAATGTGCCACTTTTCGCTCGAATGCGCACATCCTCGTATTTAATGATTGACCTTAATTAATCTTTTCACTTTCAAATCAAAAAATTTAATTTAGTTTAATAAATATGAATTTTATGTTCAAAAAATGTATTTGCCATAGCAATAAGTGGAAGTGAGCGAAAAGATACGATAATTTCGTAGGTGCGAGTGAGAGAAAACGATTAAATTAATTTTTGGTCTAATTTATTGGCCTAAATTTTGTGAATCATGCTAAAAACGGAGTGTGCACATTCGAGCTCAAAGTGGCACATTCCGATCTCAGGAAAATGAAGCGCGCCGCTCCGCGTCGCGCTTCATTTGCCTCCCTCGCTCGGAAATGTGCCACTTTTCGCTCGAATGCGCACATTCTCGTATTTATCGGATTTGGCTATATTATTATTTTATTCTTCAATTAAAAAAATTTAAAGTTGAATAAATTAGATATATTTTTTGTTTGAAAAAGGTTAGATATTTTATTTCTTTCGATAAGTTATCGTGGCGCTCTTCCGCACCCCTAATTGTAGTGAGCTTGATAAAAATATTTTTGGGTGTACTTTACTAATTCGCGTTTTTGGTTAATTAAAATTGTATATGAGTCAAATTTTCTGAAGTAGGCCACTAAAAATCAACTACAGTGGATTTCGGTTATAACGACAATGAAGGGACCATAAAATTTCGTCGCTATATCCGGAAGTCGCTACAAACGACTGGGTAATTCAACATTTCAGTACCTAAATGTAGATAAGTAATACACTTGACAGTATATTAAGAACAATAGTTTTATTTATCAAATAACCTCAAAATTTACAATGGTGTTGAGACAGTTGTTGAGAAACAATTTTTGTTTCGCAATAACTCGCTCCAGCAATACTAACTTTTTGTGGATTTGTCTCAACTAATAAAACAAAAAATTAACAAAACAAAAAATGCCTTTCGGTAAATCTTTGTCAATAGAAGATTTCAACAATAATAAATAATATTTTAAATAATGTCTACATGATAACATCACTACATACACACATAACATTATTTACTATCCTTTGCGTATTGTATAAAACCAATGAGAATTGAATGTAGGCAGTATAAAAATAAATATATAAATCTATATGGGTTTCATACAATAAATTACAATAATAAAACAACGGACGAAATAAGAAAATAAAAAAAGTTATGATTTTATAAAAAAATCTTTGCGTCTGCCGCCTCCGGCACAATATCTGCATGGCATTTTTAGAAATTTGTTACAAATGACTCGTTAACCGCTATATCCGAAATTGGCGTTATATCCGAAGTCGCTATATCCAAATTAATTTTCTATGAAAGTATTCGTTAAACACAAGAGACTTTACAGTTACGTTTCTATAACCGAAAGGTCGTTAAAGCCGACGTCGTTATAAATGAAATCCACTGTAGTTGATTTTTATATCATCTTTTCCAGATTGCTGAAGGTTTATATGTCAAAATTAATGTCTCCAAATATTTTTGGGTAATTTTCAAATTATAAACAAATTAGTTTTAAAGCGCATTTTGTATACACTATTGTAATTAGACTTCATTTATGGATTAATTCAATTTTTTAATATAAATAAATATTTATATGTTACATAGGGAGTGCATCACAATTTTAGAATGACTTGGGTGGCGTATGTTAAAAAAAAGGTTGAGAAATAAGTGTCAAAATTCTGAAAAAGTTAAAATATTGTTTTTTCATGTACGAAGAAGTCTCCCATCTAGTCTAGTTTAAAAGTACTAAATTTGAAATGTGGTTTTTGTTAAAAATATCCTACTGTAGTTTTTAATTAAAAGAAAAGCGAGAAGAGGTACATTTAGTTCAGTTTGATTTAATTAATATTATTTGTAATAGAGAAGAATAAGATAGGCAAATTCAATTATGAAGGAGTATGTGCACTTTCAAGCGAAAACTTTTTCCTAATAGAAAATTTGGATTTGAAGAATTTGTTATTAATATAGTCGAATCCAATTAACACGAAGATGTGCGCATTCGAGCGAAAAGTGGCACATTTCCGAGCGAAGGAGGCAAATGAAGCGCGACGCGGAGCGGCTCGCTTCATTTTCCCGAGATCGGAATTTGCCACTTTGAGCTCGAATGTGCGCACTCGGTTTTAAGCACGATTCACAATAATTCAGGTCAATAAATTAAACGAAAAATTAGTTAATTAATTATAATCGTTCCCTCTTTTTTGCACTAACGATATTGTTGTATCTTTTCTCTCGCTCCCACTCATTACTATGGTAAATACATTTTTTGAATATAAAATCGATATTTACTAAATTAAATTAAAATTTTTGATTTGAAAGAGCGCACGGTAAATTATACTAATATAATAAACACGAGGATGTGCGCATTCGAGCGAAAAGTGGCACATTTCCGAGCGAGGGAGGCAAATGAAGCGCGACGCGGAGCGGCGCGCTTCATTTTCCCGAGATCGGAATGTGCCACTTTGAGCTCGAATGTGCGCACTCGGTTTTAAGCACGATTCACAATAATTCAGGTCAATAAATTAAACGAAAAATTAGTTAATTAATTATAATCGTTCCCTCTTTTTCGCACTAACGATATTGTTGTATCTTTTCGCTCGCTCCCACTCATTGCTATGGTAAATACATTTTTTGAATATAAAATCGATATTTACTAAATTAAATTAAAATTTTTGATTTGAAAGAGCGCACGGTAAATTATACTAATATAATAAACACGAGGATGTGCGCATTCGAGCGAAAAGTGGCACATTTCCGAGCGAGGGAGGCAAATGAAGCGCGACGCGGAGCGGCGCGTTCATTTTCCCGAGATCGGAATGTGCCACTTTGAGCTCGAATGTGCACACTCCGCTTTTCGCCACTTTTCGATTTACTTTTAATTTTATCTAAACATTTCATGATTCTATTTGGTATTTTTTACTGTTGATTTTATAATTAATACTTATTTGTTTCGTTTTTTTTGTAAATAAATACCGAACAAGGTAAAATTGTTTTTTTTTTCAATTATCTGGATTTTCGATTCTCCGGATGAGCTGCATCATTAATTAGTCCGAATAATCGAGTTTCCACTGTACTTTAATCCCTTTAACATTCAAGACCAGGACCGGATTAAGTCTAAAATGCGAAAAAGTTCAGGAACCCAAAATCGATTTTTTCAAAATTAAACAATTTCTATTTCCATTTTAAAATGAAATATAATTATGATACATATCAAGTGAAACGTGGCATTATTTGAGTTGTAAATCTAAACTCTAATTTTTTAACAAAAACACGTTTTTAATTAAAAATTTTTGATAATAACCGTCGAGGCACAGTTAAAAACAAATCTCAAGGATGAAAATTTTAATAAATGCCACCCAAGGATTTTGCCACTGAAAAAATAATGAGTTCGTTCTAATTGAAAATTTACTAACGTGGGAGTCACATAGACAATTGACAGACCCTTTTTTAGTGCAAAACCATTTTTTCTTCAATTTTTTCTTTGATAGTGACGCAGAAATATAAATACGTATTATTTTTCCTGCAACCATAAAGAATAACTGATCGCTACACGGCATGGAACAATATTCATCTTCTATTAATATATTTAACGAAGGGACGGAAACCACAATATAAAAGCCCTAGTGTGCTTTTGTGTGTATCATCATTACAACTATGGATTACATTTATTTTAATCTTGGGTCATTTATCAACGCTACATTACTTGTTTTATGTCTTGCACCCAATCAATTATTTAGGGCCATCGCAAAACGCACCAACAAATTATTTACGACCACGATACTTTTTTTTAAATCGAATTAAATAGAAATTGGGACGCAATGTTAGACGTGGAGGCTCTAAGTTAAGTTTTTTTTTGCAGATATAATGCGACAGTTTTCGCTTATGGAGCAACGGGAGCGGGAAAAACGCATACGATGGTCGGAGACTCGTCAGAGCCGGGAATAATGGTTCGAGCCCTTAACGACCTTTTTAATGCAGTCAAGGATAAAGAGGATCAATATGCGGTAATTCCTTAATTAAAACAAAATATTCTAAGTGGACTTCTTTCCTTTTGCAAGTACGCACTTGTGAAACTCTTTTGACCACTTCAATCAATGTAACAATTAATGGCGCACACTTTATGAATTTTTAATGGCCCTTTTCCTAGTCGATCGCTATTAAATTTGACCTTAGCTGTCAATCATTTTTGTGTGATAGATCGTGAAGAACAACAGTAGGAATATTTCGACAAGTTCGATCAAACAAGGTTCAAAATTTTTGGATTTTTGTTTGATGGAGGAGAAGGGTGCACTTTTTTGCTGGAAAGCTGCCCATGGATTTGAATGGATTGTTGAGGAACTTCTTTAGAGAAAATCGTTTTTTTTAAAGAGAAGATATACAGTCGAACTTCCATAAGTCGAACGCCGATAAGACGAATTTTTGATAGCTCGAACTCGAAACTGTTTCTCTAAGATTTGCCTATCTCAACGTTAATACTTTTATGTCAATAAGTCGAATTTCTATAAATCGAATTATTTAATAAATTGAAACGTTTAACAATTCTTTAAATTCAAGTTTCCATTAGTAAATAGATCGATGACTCGAAGTTAAATTTTACAACTTTTCTAAAAATTACGCTACCTGAGAGAGGATTAAGGACGGGTGCGGTTTGGTGTTATTGCTGCTTAAAAGATCTATTCCATGAAAAAGTTTTATACTATAAGCTGTTTTGACGGCGGCACTTCAATTGGATTTAAAAACTATTTTATGTTTAAGCGTGAAAAGGTAACAGACAGATAGACAGACAGCCAGAGTTACTTTCGCTTTTATAATATTAGTTAGGATAATAAATTTTTTTTAGAAAATAAGTTAAGTATTGTGAATCGGGCTGAATGTGAAGTGTGCACGTTCGAGCTCAAAGTGGCACATTCCGATCTCGGGAAAATGAAGCGCGCCGCTCCGCGTCGCGCTTCATTTGCTTCCCTCGCTCGGAAATGTGCCACTTTTCGCTCGAACGTGCACATCCTCGTATTTATTGACTTGCCTTCATTAATCTTTCCACTTTCAAATCAAAAAATTAAAAGTAAATATGAATTTTATATTCAAGAAACGTATTTGTCATAGTAATGAGTGGAAGTGGGCGAAAAGATACGAGAATTTAGTAGATGCGAGTGAGAGAAAACGATTAAGTTATTTATTTAATTTTTGAATAATTCATTAGCCTAAATTTTGTGAATGGTGCTTAAAATCGAGTGTGCACATTCGAGCTCAAAGTGGCACATTCCGATCTCGGGAAAATGAAGCGCGCCGCTCCGCGTCGCGCTTCATTTGCCTCCCTCGCTCGGAAATGTGCCACTTTTCGCTCGAATGTGCACATCCTGGTATTTAATTACATTGATGATTACATTTAATTTAGTTATGTCAAGAAGTATAACTTTTCATGGGGGTGCATAAGTACACGCACCTTTCTTTATCATTTAACAATTGTTGTAAGTAATATAAAAATTTTCAGCTTAACCACTTTAATAAATTTTATGTACAGTTAACTTTAACATCTCCACAACTGGAATTCTTTCATAACTCAAGTTGGAAAGTGTTTCTCGACAAAATGCCTACTTCAAAAAGGTAGAATTGAAACTATTCTAATATAACTATGGTTACGAAGTGATTAACCTTTCTGATTGGTTAATTAGCTAACGGCCATAATGGTGTATCAAAAATGAGCCAATCACAGTGACTTATTTAAAGCGGGATTTTTAAAGTATGCTTCAAACCACTTACAGTTCTAATTACGTTATATAAAATACCATTTCACATAAAAGATATATACATACACAAATATATATTTAATTTTTAAGCTTTTTTAATAACGCGAATTATTGATAATTCGAATTAATTTTGGTGTCCCTTCGAATTCGACTTATCGAGGTTTGACTGTAGTTATATTTTTTACCATTAATTAAATCTTTGGTTAATTTTTATATAGATATGTATATTAGAGTGCTTCGTTTTGAAATGTACAGTCAAACCTCGATAACTCGAATGATTTTTAGTTTCCCTTCAACTTCGACTTATCGAGGTTAAACTGTATTTTAAATTAAATCCACCCTTTAGCAAATTAAGTATTTTTACATACAGTGTTAAAAAAACATCAAACAATATTAATTCAGTAATAAATAAAACAAACCGTTTATATATGAAGCACACTAACATGCATACTTTTTTAAATTTGTTCCCTGACCTAATTTTTGTTAAATTTGCATGCTTTTGTTCCCTTACACCTTAAGCTAAAAAATTAGAACTATTAATAAAAAAAAACTGATTGAAAGAAATACATGTTTCCCGACTCGATTTACTCATCTTTCCGGACGAGTAAATAAAATACCGTTAAACGCAAACCCACCCCTTTTTTTGGCGCAATTAAAACTAAAAAAGTGGCGCTTTGTCCACAAAACGCATGGTTTGGTCAAAAATTAAAGATTTTAGCAAAAATCTTTCATTTTACAACGAAAACCTCAAAAGTTTTCATAAAGCTCAAGAGATAAAAGCTCTACGTTTAAATAAAAATCTTAAGTTGGCGCTCTGAAAAAAATTAAACGCCCTGAAAAGCAAAAGTTAGTTGATTAGCTATTTTAACTATTTCAAAAAAATAATAAAAAAGCTGAAAAGGAAACACATCATTTAATCAAAAAAGTTTTACATTTTTAATTTGACCTTAAGAGCTTTCGCGCCTGAAAATGGGTGAAAAATCTAATGCCCCCTCTTCCGCCACGTTTAAAAAAAAATGTGATTTTAAATGAACGAAAAAACTTAGGGCTCGCGCTCAAAGTTCTGCAAAATCTTTTTAAACGTGGCGGCATTGGAATTTCTAAAGGTGCCCCAATACCCAGCCAGCGTGGACACGGGGCGGTACACAAATATACAAAAAATACACAAATATATAACGTTTTCGTTTTGTAAAATTGCATTCGGACCAATCGACTTTACTATTCAAGATTTACTATTCAAAATGTGAATAATTGTTAAACTTGCAAAGATTGGCCCTTCCGCAAATTGTACAAATGTTGAATCAATAATCGGAAATATTCTCCCCGTTTGGGTTTTGGTGTTACACAAGAAATACTTAAAGATAAGCGAGGGGGCGCAAGGGTCCTTACGAAAGATAACACAGATATCACCAAAAACCCAAAAGTTCGAATAAATTCCGATTGCAAACGGACGAAGACCTTTTGCAGCTTATTGAATCAACGTAGAAGCTTTCAGTAATTTGAAAATTAATTCAAAAGTGAGTTTTGAAAAAAATTCGGCCTTACTGAAAACCCCCATACACATGTATAAAAAAAATTTAAAAAATTGCAGGGGGTGAACTGGTTTTTAAGCGCAGAACGAACATCCAACTCTGAAAGGCGTACTCTCCGAATTTTTATTTCGTTCTTTACTTAATTTAATGCAAAAGCCATTTTTTTTATTAACCAAACAGATGGTTAATAAATCATTTTATTGATTTTAATGTGATCCTTTGATTTTGTTTCAACATTGAAATCGATTTAGTTTACGGGTAATCCTTATTTTTTAGTAAAAAAATATGTCAAAAAATGAAAATGTCTTTCTAATAAAAGTGATGATGGATCTTAATAGTTTTGGTCTTTTCTTTAAGAAAAATATTCACCGATCTTGCAGCCCCCAATTTAGACAATTATAGAGGTTTGAAAAAATGTCCTCCATGGTAGTGACTTCATATTCGTGGATGTGACATTCCTTACATTAATGTAATCCATGGGGATGACATGCTACAAGGAGGTAACACTTTTTGGAAATAAATTTTACCATCAACATAATAAAACATAATAAAAAAAGTCACTTCCATGGATAAATTTTATCAATGGAAGTGACTTTTTTTATTATTATAAATGTTAAGTTAATTAAGGTAAATAAAGTTTATGGTAAAATTTATTTCCAAAAAGTGTCACCTCCTTATAGCATGTCATCCCCATGGATTACATTAATGTAAGGAATATCACATCCACGGATATGAGGTCACTACCATGGAGGACATTTTTTCAAACCTCTATAATTGTCTAAATTAAGAGCTGCAAACTCGGTGAATATTTTTCCCTTGAAAAAAAGACCAAAACTATTAAGATCCATCTTTACTTTTATTAGAAATATGTTTTCATTTTTTGACACATTTTTCTAATAAAAAATGACAATTACGCTTACAACAAATAGAAAAATGAATGTTATTATAATTTAATTGTTCCGATACCTTAAACAAAATATAAATCAGCAAGTTGGATTACTATCTTTTGAAAAAAAACACAATATTATTATTAAGATATTTTAGGCTGAAAACAATAATTCAAAATCAAATTCCAATAAATTATTAAAGTCTTAAATTTTTTTTAAATAACACTTCCAATTATTTAATTTTGACATGGCATTTGATAATTAAAAATTACAATCAAAATCACTAATTGTTGGAATACTATAACGAAAAATGTATTAACCCTCCGCATACTAGGTGACTAAATGTCACATACCATACTAGGTGGGGCTTGCCATACCCCAAAAATATAATGAAATAAAGTCTACAAAATTGTACTTTATGACAGTTAAATAATAAGAAATATATTTTAATAACTAATAATGAATAAGTTTAAGTAAAAAACAATTTTATTCATGCATTAGAATAGACTTTTATTAATAAAAATACAAAAAATTAAACTTTTTTTTCAACTTATAAACTACTGAGTCTTTTCTTGAGTACTAAATTCCAATGACACATATCAATTACGATACCGATTATTAAGAACATCTAACAAAAATTTCATTCTTGCTTTCTTATTTAAAAACAAATTAATTGCACGACAATTTCTTAATGATTCGCAATAATTTAGATCAATCAATTACACCAAAAATTAACTTGATAATTTTAATCGTTCCCTCTCACTTGCATTGACAAGATTATCGTATCTTCTCGCTCCCTTCCACTCATTGCTATGGTAAATAAATTTTTTGAATATAAAATCGATATTTACTACATTAAATTAAAATTTTTGATTTGAAAGAGCGCACGATAAATTATACTAATATGATAAACAGGAGGATGTGCACATTCGAGCGAAAAGTGGCACATTTCCGAGCGAGGGAGGCAAATGAAGCGCGACGCGGAGCGGCGCGCTTCATTTTCCCGAGATCGGAATGTGCCACTTTGAGCTCGAATGTGCGCACTCGGTTTTAAGCACCTTTTATAACAATTAATTTACTTTTTAAAAATTCACAACAATTTAAGTCAATAAATTACATAAAAATACAGTAGAATAGTTTTAATCGTTCCCTCTCAGTCGTACTTATGAGATTGTTGTATCTTTTCGCTCGCTCGCACTCATTGCTATGGTAAAAATACATTTTTTGGAACAAAATCAATATTTACCGATTAAATTTAATTTTTTGATTTTTAAAGAGCGATGAATTAAGTAGATAAATGTAATAAATACGAGGATGTGCGCATTCGAGCGAAAAGTGGCACATTTCCGAGCGAGGGAGGCAAATGAAGCGCGACGCGGAGCGGCGCGCTTCATTTTCCCGAGATCGGAATGTGCCACTTTGAGCTCGAATGTGCGCACTCGGTTTTAAGCTACATTACCAAAAGTGCCGTTTTAACAAAAAAAAAATTGTTCACGTTAGTTATACCCCACCTAGTACACGGAAGATTAACGAATTTTAAATTTAAGAAATTTTTTAATGAAAATAACGAAGCAAAAAACTTTACAAAGCCAGCAAAAACCACAACTAAAATTCTATCTTGTCTAATTGTATATTTGCAAGTTCTTTTCGATTTGAATGCGAAATAAAATCATTAAAAGTTGCAAATTGATCGAAAAAATTAATTAAAAAAATACTATGATTGTAAATTCAATTGAAAAATATTAATTAATTTTTGAAATTTGGAAAATCGAGCTAAATTCATAAAAAAACCAAAACAAATGGCTATTTAAATCATTGAACAAATTTTGTAGGTGGAGACTCAACCCTATTCTAAAAACCGCCCAAAAAAACACTTCATGACTGAATATTAAAAAAAAATTAATCAAGAGAAAATTGAGAAAAATGTAATAAACAGTCACAAAGTTTCGAATATTGAATTGTTAACACTTCTGAAAAAATCCGAATTAAAAACGACCCACCCCACGATACCCCCCAGGCGCAACGCACAATTTCCTAATATAAAAATTTGAAAAAAAAGTCTCCACCATCCAGTTCACCTCCTGCAAGGGAAAAATCAAAAAAAATCGCTCACCGAAGAGTGGCACCTTCGTCCTCTTCCACGGTCCCTAACGCTGGACGGACCCACCTCATCCAGTTAAAGATGTCTTGGCACCAGAGGGTAGTGAGCTGACTCTGGTGCGGTCTTCCACAATCCTCCTCTTCGTAGCTCCAGCTACTCTTCACCCAAAAGCCGAAGAAAACTTTTTTAAATGGAAACGCGCGATTTTTAAATTAAAGGGACCACTACTTTGACTGGGGGGGCAAACACTCGTTTATAGAACTACGAAATCAAACGGTGGTCGCGGAAGTTCTAAATTTTTTTCCATGCTGAAAAAATCCAGAACAATTAGTTATGCTTGTCTTAGAATGGTGGCGACACTAATTAATAAATGTGCACTAATAAATTCACATTTATTAATTAAAGTCACAAGTTGAGTTGCAATCAAAATTGATTTAGTTGTTATTGAAACACTTCGAAAAAGATAAGCACAAATGCACTGGCAATGTTAATATGAATTGTTTTCGAAAAAGATCGCAAGATATCAAAAATCGAGCAACTATTATAATGTTATATAAATATTCGCTGGAATCAAAAAGAGATTTAATTAAGGTAATTTAATTGGTTTTGGGTTTTTGGGAAAAAAAAATTAATTACTTATCCCCGAACCTTAATGCCCCAATTTTGGGCAATTTCTTTGTGGCAAAAGTAAAAAAAAGGTTTTAAAACAAATATAATGTTTGTTGAAATACGTCATCCTTGAAGACCTCAATGGTACAGCTGCTTTACTAAAATATTTCTAAGAAGAAAATTGTTAATTAATCAAAATTAAATATAATCTGAAATAAAATCTGATAATTAATTTTTTGAAGATGTGTAGAACTGCCAGCCTCTGGAACCTTGAGCAGTGATGTTCGATCCTTAAGATATAAAAAAAACATGGATTAATAAAACTCTCACCTTCTAATTATTCTTCTTCTGGATTCAGTGTTAGCCTTTGAGGATGATGTCCTGGGAACTATTCCAAGAGCTCCTCCCCCATATGTAACAAAGTCAAATAGTAAGAATTCTTGCGAATTGTTGATTCTAATTGGGATATATGTTAATTATTATTTAAAAGAGTCGAGTACACATTTGTTCACGTCGAACTTCAGTTCACAACTAAAGAAATTTCGTTAACCGACACACAAAGGCAAATGTGGATATGAGCTATCGAAACACAAAAAAACTGATAAAACGTAAAGCCAGGCGAATGCAAAAGCATTACTCACTTCTTACATACATATGTAGCTACTTACATAAACAAAATCGATATTTTAATGTTAATAACAAATTAAAATACATATAAAATTAGTTCCAATCAAGGGTGTTGTTGATTATTGAAATTGTTAATTGTAATATTTTGGATGCATTAAAAAAAATAATTTTTGAAGATATTTTGTATTAAAATAAGTCGTGGTTAAACAAAATTAAAATATTGTAAAGCAAATTATAAATTATAAATAAGTACCTACCATATATAAATTTTTTATGATCTCTAAACAAAACCCCCAATAATTTGCTTTAATTTTACAAAGTAAGCGTCAATTCCAAATTCCATTATAAAGGGTGTTTCGAATTAAAGCAGAAAATATTAAAATTTTCAAAAATTGTCAAAAACGATCGTTACGAGGCTTTGTAATTATTTATAAGATATTATTATTACAAACACGTGTGCCTATTTAAAAACCCAAATGCACGATTCCGGAAAGCGCGATAACGTTAACTTGCAAATGGCCGAAAGCGCTACGTTGAACAAAGGAAAATTAATTTTGGGCCTCGCAACTAACATTTTGGAAAGCCATTATGACCAAAAAAGCCGAGATTTTTGAGAAAGGTGGCGTAAAGATTTTTAAAGTATTATTTGTGACTTAACAAAAACGACAAAACATAGAATATTTAAAAATAAGCTTACAATTTAGATTTATATACAGGGTGAACTTCGGAGAGTTCCAAAACCCTTTGGTAAACACTATTGTGTTTCACACAAACACTAATTAGTCCAAATCAAAATTTTCTAGAACGTTCTTAACACTTCAACCTGCGATTCACAACTGGCGTGAGGGGGGGAACGATGTATGCAGTTTGCAACATTATCCGTTTATTTCAATTTTGGTATATGTTAAATACGATTAAGAAACTTTCTAAAAACGGCCGTACCGATGTTTTATAATTATTTATAAGTTTGTACACACCAAAAACAAATAATGTAACTAATTTAAATCAACTCGTGCGAGCCATCTACGGTACACGCACTAGTTAAAATTGATTTATAAGAGTTTAAATAAATAATACAATTAAACAAATATTTGCATTTTCAATTTTTAAGTAATGTATTAAAGTCGTTTAAAAAAAATGTTTTAACGACCGATACAATTTAAATTTCCTAATTATTCTTTGAAGCACATATGTTACATTCAAAGCACGTTGTATTCAAGCTGCCTATGTATAAGTTATGGAAAATTTGGGTTAAGTAAAGGGGCGGAGTTTATGTATTGATTTTTCACGAAGCCGTTCACGAAGCACTTCGTATTCAAGCTTCCTATAAGTTAAGGCACATTTGCGCAGTAAAGGGGCGGAGTTTATGTATTGATTTTTCACGAAGCCTACAAAGTATTGATTTTTAGATATGCCAAACAGGTAGTGACATCTCCAAAAATTTCCAGTGGTTACGTTATGTTTAAGGTCACCGACCTGTGCGTTGCTCGTAAACAAATATGCATTCGTCGCTCGCTGCCACACAAAACGGCACAAATTTGTGTTAAAACTATTATTAATTAATGTTTTAATTGGTTACGAGTGCGAAAAAGTGTCGGAATCGGTTTAGAATGAAAGTTCGCACAAAGTCCCAAATTCAGCGGAGTTTATGTATTGATTTTTCACGAAGCCGTTCACGAAGCACTCCGTATTGAAGCTTCGTATAAGTTAAGGCACATTTGAGCAGTAAAGGGGCGGAGTTTACGTATTGATTTTTCACGAAGCCTACAAAGTATTTATTTTTAGATATGCCAAACAAGTAGAGACATCGCCAAAAATTTCCAGTGGTTACGTTATGTTTAAGGCCACTGACCTGTGCGTTGCCCATAAATAAACCTGCATTCATCGCTCGCTGCCACGCAAAACGGCACAAATTAGTGTTTTAACTGTATTTCATTAGTGTTTTAATTGGTCACGAGTACGAAAAAGTGTCGGAATCGGTTTAGAATAAAAGTTCGCAAAAATTCCAAATTCGAGACGGTCGCCGGAGCGCCGCCATTCGCCCGACCACTGCGCAAGGGTGCCTTAGTGCGATCGCAGCATCGGCTTACGCGCTTCCAGCCAAGCGAAAGATTCAGTTGGCGGTACGTCTACTTTGCTTGGGTCCAACGACCAAGCACAGTAATATTTATATATACAAGGTGTTCCAAATTGAATATGCTAACATGCGTATCTTTCCTATTGGTGGAGATAGAAGTTTGGTGAAATGGGCAATGTTTTGCAGTTTTGGGTGCTGATTCAGATTCCGTTAAGAAAATTTGAAAATTCCGAATAGTTCCGAAGTAATCGTAAAAAAACTGAAACGTATGAATGATCGAGATTAACAGATTCTGAATTTGGATTCATCTCATCAAAATATATATATAAGGAAGATTTGATCTAGTTTAATCAAATTTTTTTCATCTTCATAACTGCAATTTTTAGTGGTTTTTTGTGTTTTATTTAAAATTTTGGAGGTGTACGAGTTAAACCGACCTCAAATTCGAATTCAGCGCATCGAAATACATAACCCTAAGTAGGTCTGGTCAAAAGTACTGACCACTTTTTTTTTTGGTGTGCCGGTTGTATTTTCACCGTTAAAAAATTGAAAGCGCCCAAAATCCATCCTTTAACATTTTTGTATTTAATGTTAAAAACATATTCCAAAAGGTTTTATGAAGATCCATTCAAAGGCCCTGGATTCCGAGGTATAAACCTTACGGCACTCCACTACAAATAAAATTTAAGTTTTTAATTTGAAAAAGAGAGTATTAATATAGACAAATCCAATTAATGCAAGGATGTGCACATTCGAGCGAAAAGTGGCACATTTCCGAGCGAGGGAAGCAAATGAAGCGCGACGCGGAGCGGCGCGCTTCATTTTCCGAGATCGGAATGTGCCACTTTGAGCTCGAATGTGCACACTCGATTTTAAGCGCGATTCACAATAAGTAACTTACTTCCGATATATTGTTGTATTATAACAATATGATTCTGATAAATAATAACTGCATTTAATCTAATATAGTATTTGTATTGTCTATCTTTGTCTTTCTCTCTAAGAACCGACGCTGGTCGTGTTAGAGAGGTTTTACTGTATCCCACATAAGAATTATAGTATTAAATTGAGTAAACCCACCCCCTGACAATTGCAAATTAGAATGTGCTTCTACTTCAAAAGCCAAGCACTGTTTCATAATAAATTAATATTAATTATTTCCAGGTAACGATGTCATATTTGGAATTGTACAACGAACAAATAAGAGACCTGCTCAACCCATCAGCTGGTGACTTAGAATTGCGTGAAGACTCAAGAGGACGCAATATACAAGTCGCTGGTTTATCAGAAATATCCACAACCTCAACAAACGAAGTAAATCAATTCATTTAGCTCATAAAACGATTTTCAAATTCCATTTTCAGGTAATGTCCTTATTGCAAAAAGGAAACAAGGCCCGAACCGTCGAACCGACAGCAATAAACAAGACATCCTCAAGAAGCCATGCCTTACTGAGCGTCACCGTAAAGCACACCATTCCCTTGGAGCAAACCGACGTTATGAGAATGCGAATAAAACAAGGCCGCTTATTTATGATCGATTTGGCAGGCTCGGAACGTGCAAATAAAACCAAAAGTCGTGGAAAACGCCTGCAGGAAGGCGCACACATAAACAGATCGTTGCTGGCTTTGGGAAATTGCATAAATGCCCTAAGTGCTGGGGCTCGTTACGTCAACTACAGAGATTCCAAGCTCACGCGATTGCTCAAAGAGGCTTTGAGTGGAAATTGTAGGACCGTTATGATCGCACACGTCTCCCCCAGTTTTACCCAGAAGGAAGAATCGAGAAACACCCTCATCTACGCCGACAGGGCCAACAATATCTCCCATAAAGTGGAACGTAACATTTTCGATGTCTCTTATCAAGTGACGCAATATCAAACTGTCATCAACGAGCTGAGGAACGAAATCACTCGGTTGCAATCCAAAATGACTGAAGAACGGCCAAGATCTGCGGCTCCAGTTCGACTCAACACCCAGCAAAGAAATCACGAAGTTAGGAACTTGAGGGAGCAGATCGTGGTCACCTTCAAAGAGCAGATGAAGTTAAGAAGAAACTGATGGAGATCGATTCGCATTTGCTAGGTTTGGGGATGGACGCCGAAAGGCAACATCTGGTTATTTCGCACTGGGAGTCCCGAAATAATAAGTTGTATAAGAACAATATCAATCAGTCTCGTGCACACACCCAACAGACTTTGAGGTGAGTTGTATGTGAAATGTCGGAAGACCTTTTTATAATTTGAAGGTGTCTTAGGAGGAGGACGACGACCGTTGATGGGTTTCGTTCTGCTGATAACGCAGGGCATGAAACTGCTGATGAAGCTTCTGATGGTGAAACTGAAGGAGAGACGGCCGTTCAGCAAGCTTGGGGGGAGTTGGCAGACATTGAAAGGGAGCAAGAACGATGGTCAGAACTCAGGACACATATAGAACAAAAATTAGAAGACTGCAGACAAAGAGGAGTTGCCTTAGAAGATGTAAGTAAAAAAGCTTCTTCAAAATAAGTATGAGAATCAGTTCCATAATTACAACCATAAGGAATATAGCTATTAGAGTAATTTCTTCCACAGAAACTCCCAGATTTGTTGTCTTCAGACGACGAAAGAGAAATTTTAGCCCTGATGTGCCGAGTCCACGAATTGGAAGCAGATAAAATGGCCCTTCAGTCCGAGAGACTTGTCCGACAACATGAGCTAAGAAGAAGAGATTTGGTCATCCTACGATACGATCGCCAAAGACAATTATGCGAAGAAATCATAACAAGACAACGCCAATTAATGGAAGGTTTGTTTCTCTTTTGTACATCGTCAATTCATAAATTATAAAACGATTTCTTCTAGAATATAGATTAAAATTGCCATCGGACCTCCAAGAGCTTTACCAAATCTATCAACAAGAAATTCATGCAGCCACTTACGCCGATTACAGCGTTTCTCCAATCATTAGTCCAGATAAACTTCCACCCATTAGTAAAATGTAAGAGATATTTTACTTTAGAAGTGAGCTTCCAGGTCTTTTATTTTCTAGATATAGTGATCCAATTTTTCGTAGAGGAGTCTCAACAGCTGATTTAAGTGCGAGTGAAGGTACACCCCCATCTTCGGCGGAGTCGGACCAAGATCCATTACCCACGCCTAGAAATTTGGATACCATTGACCATCTAATGGGACATCCTGTTTCTCGTCCTGGTATCAGCATGAGATTACCGCCGTTACAACCTCCTAGTCCTCCTCGTAGACAAACCACCAGAAGACGCACACCAATTGATAGCCCAAGGTAAATAATCTACAATTACAAGTAATAATAAATTTAAAAAACCGTAGTACCACCATTACTGATTTTTGTGTAGAAATCCAACGAATAAATTAATTTCCATATAGATCCAATTGTTGTCTTCCATTTAAATCAAGGCTTCAGTACTACTTGAAGCAATTTATTACAAAAAAAAACTATTACATGATATAAATTGCAATGATGAGTTGTGTGAAGACGTCTAACAACACATTTTTCTACGACAAATAAATTAATTTTATATCTTACACATAAATAAACATTAATTAAACTTATTTGTTTCAAGCAACCAAAATATAAGAAGAGCAGTAAGCGAAGACAGTTTAAATCTTAGAGAAGATTAAACAATTTTTATTGTAATAAAGTTCACATGTTTATTAATAAAAATAAAATGTATCATACTTCTTGCATCTTTGGTAAAAGTAAATAAATATTTCTAAAAACGGTACTCCAGTTTCTTTCTTTCTTTTACATCTAAACTCTTACTTTGATAATGATTTCCTCTGTCGCTTCATTTTTGCTTTAATTGAAGAAATGATGAAACCTATCTATAAAGGCACAAGGCTCGAGTTGAGATCATAAAAACACTTACGAAAATCTAAGAAGTGGACAATACTTTGTGAAAGGGTGCGATTCGTTTTCTATTTGTTTATAGTCCATAAACGAAAGCCCAATAAAAAATATTAAAAACTAAAAAGGCGCCAGGAAAAACAATCCTAGATCTTTTATCGATCCAAATTGCAACTTCTTGGGGGGTCATGCTTGTCCATTTCTGCAATTTGTCTGTCTGATCGTTATGATTATGATTATTGCTTGGAATGGGTATCGTGACATGACTATCTGAATTTATTAAATCGTTTTCGCTGTTCGTTGTTATCTTTGGAAGCGTTATGGTACTGGGAAAGCTCTAAAAAAAATCCATTAGAAAACGTACAAGCTCTTAATTGATCTACTTACATGTACTGTTAAGTAATTGTTATATGAATGTGTGCTATTTAAGTTATTAGCATTGCTGCACTCAGTTAAGCTGGAACAAGAACGTGATTTGTGCAAATTATTCATGGAAGCTGATTTTTGAAACTCCTTTCTTGCCAGTCGTGGGGTTATCGTTGACTTTAGGATGTATTTACTATTGACTTTCTTCAATTCCACCTTTTTCTGCAAAAAAAGTATCACATTCTTCTTATACAGTATGATAAAAATCTTACGCCCAGCATACTTTCGAGATTTTAATTTCTAGGAAAAATACATAGTCCCTATTTAAAACAAGAAACTTGGTGCCAAAATAAGAACAAATAATGGCCCAACAACTCCTTCGACTTTACCATTGTAAATAGCTGAGAAAGTGCCTTAAGAATGTATTTATAGAATTAATTTATTTGAACTAATAAGAAAGTTAAAAAAGTAGAATTATTGTAAAATTAATAATTTTGAGTCTTTTGTAAATAACTACGTTGTTTTTTAAAATATTTGTCAATAATTATAAACCGTTAAATTCAGATAAAAATAAGCTTTCAATTTCTGCAAAAATAAAATAAAGTACCTATTTAAAAAACAAAGTTGGTGTAGAAATGGAGACAAATAATGACCCTAATAATTTTTGACTTCACCATCGTAAAGTATGCAAAAAAGTGCCCATAAAAAAAAAGGTTTTCCGTGAAAACCCCTATTTAGGTGGAAATTCTTCTGTAAGTGAAAACTCTTTTACATATAAAAATGATTTTTATTAAATAACTAGGTTGCTCTTAAAGATTTTCCTAGACTGTTTGGTATCGTTGGAATAGTAAAAAATGAACACAAAAATTAATACAGCGCCTACTTGATGTAACGAAATTAGGGCCATTAACTTATTAAAAATATTTCTGTTATTTTTAAAAAAATTCTGTAACTGTTTTGTATAGTTAGAATTGTAAAAAAAATAGCTTTATAATGAACACAAAAACAAGCACGCTTTATCCAATTCTCATAAAAAATTTGTTAAAAAATTCATTGGATAGTTTTATCAGAAACATCCCTATATATCTGTTTGCCAAAAAATGTATGTTATTTTCCAGTTTTTAACGTAGAGCTTAACTCAACACTGTTTTCTTATAAAAACCCAAAAATAATATATTACCTCCGTCTCCAAATGATGTTAACAAATGCAAATTCTACCATCGAAGCAAATATAAAAACGGTACAACCCAGAAACCATATTTCGCTCGCCTTTATGTAGGAAACCTTTGGCAAATTTTTACTTTGGCCTTGTGCCAATGTAATAAATGCCAGCATAGTCGATGTTCCTTTAATTTAAAAATTGTTATAAATTAAAATCTTTGTTATGTTCAATGTACATACCTAATGTTATTCGAGGTGCTGCGTTATCAGCTTGCAACCAAAAGGTCACCCAAGACGTCGAAACTAATAAAATGGAAGGAATAAAATAATCCATTATGTAATAACCAATTTCTCTTTGAAGAACAAATTCGAAAACCAAAAGACTGTAGTTTCCAACTAAAATTGATAAATATAAATAATAAAATCCTAAAGAAACCTTCGGCTAGTTGCTCACCAAAAGCTCCATAAGATAAATAAGCAGGTTCCAACTTGTTGTAAGTCAAAAAACGTATCAAAGTAAATTCTGTTAAATGCAACTGGTTTGATATCGAAACTGGCTCCACATCAGCCCATTTCAGAATTAATTTACTCGCATTGTAAGTCCCTAAAATTACATAGTTATAATTAACGCAATCTTCAATCAATGCAAAAGTAATTAACCCCTTGACATACAATGACGTCTAGGAGACGTCAATCGTTTAGGGTGTCATTGTAGATTTTGACGTCTCTAAGACGTCAAGAACTGTATTCAATTTTATGTTCTGAAAAGGTTTATTTTCAACAATAATTTTGTTAAAAGGCACAAAATTGGCGATTTGCGAATTTTGTTATTAATATAATTCTGTAATATTTAATTGCGAATTGTCCAGAGAGTAAATTAATTCTTGTAAAGTGTGCTTAAAGCCGAGTGTGCGCGTTCGAGCTCAAAGTGGCACATTTCCGATCTCGAAAAAATAAAGCGCGCCGCTCCGCGTCGCGCTTCATTTGCTTCCCTCGCTCGAAAATGTGCCACTTTTCGCTCAAACGCGCACATCTTCGTATTTATTCAATTTGTTTAAATTACTTTTTGGATTTAAAAAGGAAATAGCAATGTATTCAAATAAAACGACATAGGCGCAGTAACATATAGTTTGATAACCACTGGTCTAGCTATACACAAGCGCAACATAGCGCGTTGTTATATTTAATTTAGTCGCGCCAAAGAAGTATTACTTCTAACGTGCGTACATAAGTACATGCACCGGTTTTTTTTACATAAAATGAAATTCAGTTTTAAACATTTATCTAAATTGTTAAAGTAAACTCGAAGAATAAATTATTTTAAGTTTTTAGACAACTCAAATTAAATAAATTAATAACTTGGAAAATTTTTAAAATATATTTAAAAACTTTAGATATTTTTAATTATCAATTTTTTTTCTATAACACAAATTGAATAAAACAAAACTTTATTCGGTAAATTTAAAAGGAAATTTTGATGAAAAAATTATTATGTATTTTCAGAAAACTCAAATAGAGTAAATGCAGGATTTGTGGTTTTTCAAAAAAATTTGAAGATCATTAATTTACGCAAATAAAATTAATATATGAGAAAACTCAATAAATAAATTATCTTAATTGTTCAGAAATGTTAAATTTATAAAATTAAATACAGTCAAACCTCGATAGGTCGAAGTTGAAGAGAAACTAAAAATAATTCGCGTTATCAAAAATTCGAGCTATCGATATAAAAATATTTTTTAGTTTATTGTGTTAAAATTTACTTATTGTTTCTTTTTCTTAATAATTTCCTAGTGATTTCTTGCTAAAACCTAAATCTTGTGTCTTGAACAAGTTGTAATTAGGCTTCATTTATGGAATAATTCAATTTTTAAATATAAAAAAAATATTTATATGTTATATATTATATGCATCAAAATTTTAGAATGACTTAGGTGGGGAATGTTAAAAAAAGATTGGGAAACACTACTCTACATATTTCAAAATATCTTAAAACTATTAATTATTTATTTTATGTTATTTGTGTATGCTCATAACAGTTAAGTTGAGCCAAATTAATAGTTTTTTTCGGACTCATCAAATTCGGTTTTTTTTGTATGTCAAGGGGTAAGTAGCACTACTAACTAATTAATTGTTTTGATTTAAAATATCCTGAAAACAATAACACTTACAGCTCCTAAAAGTAAGATCACAACTTTGGGTATCGAAAGGAAACTTCTTCAAGTCCATCCAACAATAAATGGTGGTAGTCAAACGATAAGAAAACATAACTTCACCATCAGGCGAAATGGAAATAAATTGATCGCTACCTTCGAGACCCATCATGGTACTTTCTCGTTCGTGCGAAAGCACCAAATGTGGCACCCATAATTTGGTTCTCAAGGCTCTTCGCCTAACATCGGCCCTCGATTTGGAGAAACTTCTTGGTACCTTAAGCGATCGTCTACGTAACGGTACTGAATAAGCATATGCATCTTAAATTGCTAAAAAACAATTAATTTATAAATAAAAATAACTAAAAGCTAGAACCGTTTTACTAGTTGTTCGCTGGCTTCGATGTGCGAAATGTTAAGCTGCAAAATGACATCGAGAGGTTCCCGTTTTGTAGGTATGGAAACCTTATCATATCGACAAGATTCAGTTAATTTATTAGTAAACTGATCTAAAGTGAGTTTATCTAGATTTCCTTCCAGTGGTTCGCAAGTTTGGGAGTCAATCGCTTTTGGCACAGAGACGGTCGAAGAATGGGTGGTTTCCTGAAAAGTCTGAGTGCTCGTAGTCGTTGTTGGTGTGGTCCCAATATATTGCGGCGTTTGAATATCAGAATTTTCGGTGGGCATTTGTAAAGGCGGTTTGGGGGGTTGCGAAAATAGTACGGTCGCTCTTTGTGCGACGTCCTCTTCGGCCATCGGGGTTGGTGGCGACGTTGAAGAAGTCGATGGAAAATTATATTGCCTAAATGTTGAAGTTTCGACTTGTTGCAATTGTTGAAGTGGCTGCCTGTAATTAGAAATCTAATTAATTATTTTGGGCCATTTTTGTAATTTATTTGCTTATTAGATAAGTCCCGAGTTTTATTATTTGTTTTTGTAACAAAGTCACATGCTTTTGTTGTACTATTTTATTAGTTTTTGTTAGCTTAAAGTCATAAATGACTAATTATTATCGTCTAAGAATTCTTATGCGTAATTACCATGTGACTTTATTTTTTTTTTCGTAAGGTTTCGCTGAAGAAGGTACAAGTATAGAAGCGCTTCAAAAGATAACAGAGCTAACAAATAAATAGAAAAGAAATAAATGTGGGAAGGAAAATTTTAATATTTATGATTAGTTGACTTAAAATATGTAAACTATGGTATAAATGGTGCCGAATTATTTAATTATTAAACATAATAAAATCTGGAAGGTTCTTGTTTGCGAATGTTTATATTTGACGTAAAAGATAAGAATATTTGAGTTGTAAAATATCTATATATACCTTACTACTTATTCGGTATGATTTGATTTTAATTTTTCTTAACATCCTCAAATTCAAATAGTACTTAATTAGTTAATAATATGGACTTTGAAATTTTCAAATAATAAATCAAAAAAGACAATTTAATTTGACCGATAACGATTAGTTTAAAAATAAAGATGCAAAGTTAAGAACAATTCATACATTTTTTGTATCTAAAATAAAAGCGTAGGTAAATATTTTCCAGAAATTAGATTAAAACTACCTGTCAATATAAATAAAATGGAGCTGTAATAATTCAGGAAATCTTTATTGTTCTATTATTATTGCTCTGAGTAGCTATTACACCTATGACTCACTTTTTGGTAAATTCTGAAACAGTAGGAAAATACATTTTTGCTTCCGAAAGCTATGCAAATTTATGTATTACTCTTATAAGTCTGGGTTTTTGTACGCCTAAAAATTATCCAAAACCACAGAATTAAATCCCACATTTGTTAAATTTCAATTTGAACAAACTGTTAGTTTTATTTGCTTGATTAGTTTTATCAAATTATCGTAAAAATAAGCGCTTTAATAATTGTTACCTCGAATCTGTTAAATACTTCCACTTCAATAGCTTTAAAGCAATAGTCCAAAAGTTCCAAAAATTAAATTTTTAATAATAATACAAATTTAATATTGATCTATAATTTTGTTAGAAATTTAGAGGGTGGCAGTTAAATAATAATGTAACAAAATAATCCAAAAATTAATATTAAAAATATCTATTCAGGGACATGGTTAAAAATTTTAGTGCTTGATTAACTTTGCATAGCAATTTCTAATAAACCAAATCATTGTAAAATACAACTTTTTTATATTAAAAAATATCAATAGCTGTCCAATATTTTATTTTATTAATCCTATTTTGTGGTTTTTTGGTCGGGTATCGATTTGATTAAAAGTAAGTACTTAAGTTAATTATACTTAGGAGTAACTTACTCAATTGATGACTTTTGTGCAGAATTGCAGACCACTATTAATAAAATAAAGGCAATCGTTTTGAAAACGTTCGAAGACATCACGTGAATAAAATTTAATTGTTTATGCTTCGTACAAGTCTAATCTGATATGCTTACAATACTGAAACACAAGGTTTATTACGGCTTCTTATAAACTCCCACCAGGGTTATCTTTAAGGTGCATTATCATTTTTGATTTTAACATTATGCTTTACTTATTTTTGAGAAACTCTATTTACAGAAAATCGTTTTTTATACATGTGTAATTATGTATCTACTATTGCGCAAGTTGGTAAAAGCATAAAAAAACATATTTAAGTACTTCATTATGACTAAAGCGTCTTACTTCCATATATTAGTATTAAAATATTACTAATTAATGTTTACTTTTTATAACCATAACATATTTTTTTAGTTTTAGTGAAACACGAGTTTAATTATTCCAAGCAATAAAGATAGGTCTTTAAATTAGTATTTAATTTTAAAAATAATTATTGTAACAATTGATTTAATTTTAAATCCATTCAAATGCTTTAGAATAAGCAGAATTATGATTTATTAAGCAACTAAAGTTTAAATAATTCAAACTTTTGAAAGAAAATATAGTGCTGTCATCTATTCGTAAACCGCTGAACTGTGCACTAGCCCATTATGGCAGAAACGTCAAATCGACAATTAAAATCAAAAAATACAAATAAAGCTCCACGATTTCAAAGTAGTGAACATATTTTACAAAAGCAAAAAGCTCATAAACTTGATAAACGTGAAAATGTTATATATGTAGGCTCAAAATCGAATATAAGGGTAAAAGCAATATGTTTTGAGGTTAGCCCATTTTTATTCTTCTTTATCTAGGGTCTTGTAGAGAAATGCGATAAACTAATACGAAAAGATGAACAGGAAATAATCATATATTGTATGGGCGCTGCAATACAACGCGGAATATTGTTAGCATTGCAAGTATGCGAGAAGCACATCGCTTTTAATTTATCTGTAAATACGACTACTGTAGAGTTAATAGGTACATTTTTCTAGTACTGCCTATATTTTTCTATAATTTGATTTGTTGTAGATGAATTTGAACCAACAACTGATGAAGCAGATTATGAATTATTAATAAGAAATAACTCGTCATTACAAATCAAAGTATTTCGCACTCAAATCTAAGCATGTTCTTCACAATACAAGAAATAGTCCGTTGGTTAGGCCTAACGGTGTTTGAAATATGGATAAATTTAATTGGTCTTTTGATTTTTACAATTTTATTAGCACTAAAGTGTGACCATATGACCCAAGTGTATTACTACAATTGGTGGACAATTTTTCTTCCCCTCTTTGCAGGTGATGCCTTAAACGCTTATTTTTGCATCATAATTTTTATTAGAATGCAATTAGAAAGCTCCCTTAAGGCTGCCCTGCAAAGATTGGCATGGTCTTCGACATTCATATTTATGATATTTCTCTTTAAGTTTTTATTGTGCAAAAAGTTAATGGGGCAAGTTAGTTTAGATTATTCTGAAATATTTGCCCCTTTATACATTTTATTACAACTTATTGCTGTTAGAGCTTGTCAACAAACTTGAGATAGTGGAACCTATATACCATTAAAGAAAAATGTAATATCATAATCTTTAACGTTTGTCGTAGAAACTACATGTAGCAATAACCAAAGGTGGAGAGAAGGCTATTAGAAATGATTGTATTTGATGGAATTGTATGTAAACACATGTCATATTGATGTAAACAAATTAATACACAAATATTTATCAGATTTTAATTAGAGTTTTAGATGTAATTTAGAATATAAGCTATGGATTGCACCACCACCTAGCCTATAAAGTTTGTTTTCAATTTTGAGTAACAAAAAAGAAATGTAACAGATTCAACATTACAATCAGGTTAATTGTTACAATTAAAGAAAGATACATTGTACAACAAAATGCTTATAATAAGGATCGATTGAAAGGACGAAACATTTTGTTGTACATCCAAGACTTAAAACTAAATTCGATAAATATAGTACGATACTTCGATGTCGATATGTTTTTAATAATTAATCTACCTATTAATTTTTACATATAAAAAAAACGTTTGTTAATCAAGACATTTACAAAAGGCCAATGGAAGTTATTAAAATTCAGCTAAATCTAATAAATTATTACAAAATAAATGAATTTTGATATAAAAAAATAAATAACAGACACAAATAAAAATATGCGTACGTTTAAGCTCAATTGTCTAATTATTATTTTTTACAATAAATCTATAGTTTTCTCTAAGAGATTTTTAAATTTAGCAGGTACATATATAAATCTGTGCCTAAAGTGTGTTACATTCGTACTTCCGTTCAAACTTTAGCTGCAACTAATACTCAAAAAAGAATATAGCATTTTAGAACTTGAAGAAAACGAAAATCAAAAATGTTAGTAATTGTAATAGAATTTAAACTTTAAATAATGATTGTCATTCATTACTACTAACAACAGATAAATATTCTCTGGTTTTTATGCAAACAAAACATTAAACAGTATACAAGTAAGAGCAATGCACACAATCTCATACAATGCAAAAAAGAGTAATCTGAGCAAATCATACTAGTAATTGAAAATAAAGATTTCAGTCTTGTTTTTTGTCTTACTTGTATACATAATAAAAAGCAATTCAAAAAGCATCGAACTGCTTTCACACTAAAAAAAACATTGCACCCTTGTGATATGCTATAAAATATTTTATCGATACAAGCTGTTAAACTTAACTTTATGTTTAACGGCAAGTACACCTGCTTGTAAAGCTATATTTACATATGGCAGTACTTGTAAAATATTTTTCCTGATATTATTTTTTAACAGATTCATCCAAGTCTTATGTGCAATTAGGAAGAATGGTTGATCATTTAACGATCACAACTACGTTGTAAATAGTTGGCAACATTTCCTATGAATTCTTATTTTAAAATTAAATGGAATGATAATAATAAATGCCTAAATACTGACTTTACGTTATGTGTTTCATTACTGATTTAAGAGATAACTAGAATTAGAAACTAAACTATCTTATATCTACTGCTCCAAAATCTAGTTATCAAATGTTGTGCCACCCCATCAGGAAACAGATTTATCTACACGTTTAGGAAATAATTGAGCAAAGTGATTAGATTAACATCATAGTTGATCTTAACAAATCCTCTTCTGTAAGAGCCTGTTCTTATAAGGGTGACACAAGATCGACTTCAAGCACATTAAATTTTCTAAGTATTTGCTTCAAAATACTAAACTCAAATGCATTATTGTCTTGTGCCCAACTTTAAAAATACTTCAAACACAGCCATTTATATACAATAATACGTTAAACCAATGTAGAGAACAACTAAAGCATTAGACAAAAATAACCACTGGATGTGCAAGAACAATTATTTCATAGCAGACGTTGCCAACAAAGTTTTGTTATAGAATTTCTATCTTTCGGTTTCTTGTCGACGGGCTTGCCATTTAAAGTCGCTTTTCATTATCCACTGTTGACTTTTACTAAAGTCACACGTACGAAGAAGTGGTAAGTTCATATCACTTTTATCTGGCTTTTGTAAACAACTTTCTGTGTTTACATGTTTGATTGTTTTATCCTAAAATATCAAATAATTTAATTTCGAGCTTAACAAAAAAGAAAATACCGTTTATAGATTTTCGTGAACAATTCTGTTAAATTAACTAAACAATTTTGAATCGTGGAATAATATAAAAATTAATTATTAACGAAGAAACAAACTTACATCTTCGTCGTACACCCAAGCTTGATTTCCACCCATTCCATGGCACCTTACCAATTTCACAGGCCCGTACTTGTGACTGGCATCCATACAATTATCATCGGACATAATTTGTTGTCGTTTCGTGTAAGCAAATACTTGATTTCCTCCTAACTTGTGGCAGTAAGTCATGCCAAGGTTTTCGCCAGATTTGCGACCCATTGTATCAAGACATGTCTGTGTTTCAACATTTCTGATCTAAAAATTCATTGATTTACGTCAGCAATAAAATAAAATACAATAGGCTACTCACATCTCCTAAATAGTAATATTCTAAAGGCATCTGTGATTCGGGGTACACATTTTCCAAATACCATCGGAAACTCTTGCATTTCAGTTTTTCTCTGAGGTCTTTCCTTGCTGTTACGTCTCCGACTGGTACACTTCGTGCCCCTTTTATGCAAATGAATTAATTTAGTTTTTACATAAAAATTCAAAGGGTGTATGTTTGTTTGTTTATTAATTATTATACAAACACACACCCAAAGAAACCAACATTGGAAATATGTTTATTGCTAATTTTATAAGAAATAAATAAGAATTTGAACATGTTTCCAATGCAAGAACTTCTTGTTATGAATAATTAACAAAAAATATATAACTAAAGCAGACAAGCAAGCATTTGTATGTGATCAAAATGCATAAGCAATGGACCTTACAGAAGCCACCAACTATTCGTAGACTCCACAGACTTCAACTGAGAAAACAGACGGAAATGTTACAAATAAAATAAAATGATTAATGGGTGCTCATAAGGCATGCTAAAATCGACATCAAAATCAAACAATCAAAACAGAAATAACGAAACAGAATAAAATCCATACGAAGATGACATTAAAAGAAAAAAAAGCATAATATTAAAGAACCTGGGTTAATATTATAGTAGAAGTCTTTCCATTGATCAAGCCAAACTTCGGCAAGTCGGGCATTGTTGTGATTGACGATACGACTGGTGCCACCCGGAAATGAATATGGTGTGGACTTACGGAACACATGACCAACGTGTGAACATGTTACTATCTCCAATACACCCCCACACATCCACACCTACCAAGCATTTATCGTGCAGTTAGTATCGTAACACAGCTATTGTATTAATAAATATTAATCATGATAAGTTATCCTGCAAACATAAAATCCCACAAACAAAAAACCATGCCTAGATTTCGGTTATAGTCTTGGGAATGCTATTAAATCGATTTACATTGTATCTTATAAAATAATAAAAAATGTAAATCAATTTAACATCTTTGATGTAATTTGTTATAAAATTAACCTGTGTCCACATAAAACTAATTATGATGAGCCATAAAATTGATTATTGTAAGCTTACAATATTCAATAATTTGACTCACTTAATTGCTATTCACATTTGCCAATTTAATTAATCACACATTAAGGAGTTAAAGGCAATGTAAATAGCTTCCAATCATCATACAATTATTTTAAATTAACATTGTCAATCTTAAAGTCTAGAAGATTCTTTGATCACCTAAAAAACCAATTAATGCGCTTATGCAATGGCAATACCAATATACACAATGTAGCATTATTGTTGATAAGATTAATCATTGACAAGACATAATACTTAAGCTATCGATTGTTGTTTTTAATCTTCTAATTATTTTTCCTTGTTTACAATAATAGAAATTAATTCAACAATAGATAGCTTCCAGTCTAAAAGCATTATTAGTACACTAAAATTAAACAAATACAATTTTACAAGAGCAAGTTCTCTTATTTCAAACAATTCAGAATATTTGAATTTTGGAGAAAAATAAAAAAAACTGGCTCAAGTATTGTTAAGTTGATGTAAAATATAATGCAAGCACATTAGTTACCAATCAAATGCGTTAATAAATCTATATTTCCTCCAAATCGCAAATATTAAATCCGGCTTTTTTACAACCCAAGCTAAAACTTGAAGGTATCAAACGGCAAACCTGGATTCATGGCATAATAGAAGTCTCTCCACTCGTCCATCCACACTTCGGCTACTCTTGCTGCATTATGCAGTACAATCTTTGAAACACCTCCAGGGAACGTGTAAGGAGACTTATCTCTGAATACGTGTCCAACATGTGAGCACGGTATGATCTCTAATACTCCTCCACATTGCCAAACCTAATTGTTACATTCAATATATATCAAACATCAGTTTTAAATGAAACTAATGCAGACACAGGAAGATTTTTAATCACTAATAAAATTAAAAGATAAAACCTAATGGTAAAATATCAAAGTGCCTACTCGTTTTTAATTTAAAAAAAAACTTGTGGAATTAATTACCCTGAAACTCATTTCTAAATTTTCACCTCCCCATATGTCCATGCCTTCGTCATAAGCACCAAGTTCATAGAAATACTCTTTATCAATCGAAAATAAACCGCCAGCCATTGTGGGAGTATGTAAAGGTGCAGTACGATCACCACCCCTTCTATCCATTTCTCTTTGAGGTACTCGATACCTAAAAAACCAAATTAAAAACAAGAAGCAAGAGTACAAAAGTCACACACCATCTAAAGTTTAATTTCCAATTAAATCCACCCCATGTCATATCCGAAGCAGTGATATATTCGAAGGTTTCGTCAGAAATGACATCGATTATAGGACACACAACAGTCTTTCTGTCTTGAGCAATACGGGCAAGCAAAGGCTCCAACCAGCCTTCCGTACATTCGCAATGAGCGTCCAAAAATGTAATGACTTGCCCCGTCACATGTTTAGCACCCAAAAGTCGTGCTCTTATAAGACCTGAGCGTTTTTCGGTTCGAAGTACTTTCACAGGAACTGGTAATCTTTTTACGTGCGTTTCTAGTTTACGTTGTAAGTGCTCTAAAAGTTGCGGATTCTTTAAAATTGTTATACCTAATTTATTACACACCTCTTTCACTTGCATCGTCCACAAGTATTATCTCTTTAAGTAATGGTCTTGGTGATCGATTTATGACACTCCAAACTGTTCGAAGCAACGTGGACCATGCTTCATTGTGGAAAACTATGACTATGGAAGTTGTTGGAAGTAGCTTGGGATAATTTTTGTCTAGACATCTATAAAATTAATAATTCAGTACGCAATTAACTTATATATTGAAGGAATTATAGTTAAAACTGAAAGCTTGTATTTATTTGTTGTTTTTCTTATTTTCTTAACGGTTCTTTATCATTTAATATAAAATTGCATAAGACTGAATTGTTTTTTATATAACAGCATAAAGTAGCAATAAATCTATTTATAAGTAATTTGTTATAACGTAACTTTGGGATTTCAATTAGATAAGCTGTAAATTAAAATCAAAATGATGAGTAATGTTCTGGAACGGAATACAGTTAAATTTCTATGTGTAATAATCGTCGGAAAAAAGCAATTCGTTCCATTTATGACATTAAATTAAACGAGGCATTTCTTTTTGAAATCGATTACCACAAATTGTAATTGTCTTTTGGGTTGCCTAAGTGCATAGGATGCATTTAATCGTAAATTAGATGTAATTTTTGAAAATCATTTCCAATATCTATTGTCTTAAAAAAAATATTTTCATGATCTAATAAGATTCATAAATTAAAAAAGACAAGCAAAGTATGCAAACCGTAGATAAAAACAGGATTATACACAAAGTGAAAGTATTTGAAGATTATACAATGCTACAACCGCAACAATCAATTTTCTACAATTGAAAAAAAATAAACAAGTCATTATTTTAATTACATATTAAAAAAAAAACAACCTTTCGGATTACTCACCCCTCTAATCGTACGTCAGTTAAAGACCTATTTAACGAAATAATATCACTAGCCATTAAATTAAACTGGTTTATCTTAAATTGCTCCTTCATCATTGCCTCATTTTCTGAGGGAATATGTACAGCTTTTCCGAGTTCTCCTGGTCGACCTGGTACTGGTTCTACGACAGGTGCAGGTCTCCACCTTCGTAGATCGACTGATTTATACGTCCCTCGAACTCTCGAGCTAAAAACAGCTTCATTTAATATACTTCCTCTCAAAGCTGACGCAAAATAAATATAAAATGGTACATCAAAAAGAAACATTAAAATAAAACTAGTTTACATTTCATTTAAACAAATATTTGAACTTTAAAGAAATATTTATCCTTGACTAAACATCAATTTATTCCAAGTTCAATCGTCTGTAAAAAAAACCGAATTCTTTTAATATTAAGTTGCTGAGAGTCTTTGCAAAAATAAAATCTTTGTTTTTGTTGCTATTATTAGATTGTAATCAAATGCATTTATATTAATACTTGCAGTTTATTAATATCTGCTAAAATTCGAAAGGAATGTAAATAAACTGCTTTAATTTTAAACTAATGCTTGATTAATACCAAGCCCCATCTCATTTACATTTAGCTTTAATTTAGGAAGACTGAAATAAATAATTATTAAAATAACGAGCGTGTGCTTTCATAAATATTAATGCAATATAAAAAGTGGAATGCATGCTAAAAGTTGCATCATATAAAATAAATAAGAAGCTTTGTATGTAAGCAAATCTTGTTAGAGCGGTTCTGTAAGTTAAATGTTTAATATACCTATTTTCTTCGTTTTTCTTTTCGGTTTTGAGCTTAGTTTGTTCGTCAGTTTTAGCAACTAAGGGTTCTTGTACTTCCACATTGTATTCACCACTCTTTTTACAAACACCACCAGGACACTCGGTGTAGAACGATAATATAGCTACATCTATCAGGAACCAAACTAAGGAAGTCAACAGTATCACGCGACAAGTGTGAATTCTTAATTTTCCGTGAAACATTGTAAAAAATTCAATAAATTACTATCAGCAAATAGTCGTAGAAAAAGCTTTCATCCCAAACCTTCTTAGGAAGTTTCACTATGCGGTTTACTAATTATCACAGATTACAAAACCGAAAACTCCTATAGAATTACTAAATATATTAACTTAATTCATAAAAAGTGAAATTTCCTTAAGAAATAGTCAAGGCCGTTGATGGATAAACGTCTGTAAAACATCAGGTGTCAAAACGAATAAGTATTCGAATATTAATGTAACTTTTCGCTTGGACTGTTTATTGCAACTTTTCTAACCGTACTGCCACATAACAGATTTATCACAATTGTTAACGTCTGCTTAATTTAAAGTTATTTGACCCATTAATATACAACATTTTAACACCTGTAATACACGTCGCACATTCTCTTACGACAACTGTCAAATTTTTGCAAAGTGTCTGATATTACGCCTGTGTAGAAAAGAATCGGCTATGTGCGTGGCTAACTTCAAACAGTAGTGGGAAAATGGCAGCAAGAATTACCAATTTTGATCCTCCTTCATCTGCCAGTTCAGATAGGTGAAAAAAAAGCAAAAAATTATCAAAAACTTTAATTTTAAGGACTTTCCATTGCTTATTTTTGTTCTAAACTAAATCAGTTAATTCTAACCAAAATTTTAACTAATCCGCATGGGCATCTTGCTGGTTTGTTTACGTTTTCCTAATCAGGTTTTTTTTCAAATTTATGAATAATTATAAATGCTTTAATTCTGTTAATGAATCAGTTATTTATTCGTTTAAATCTCTCTAACTTGTTTATTAATATTTTATGTAAATTTATAGATTTTTTGTTCTTGGAAGTTTTCACCTTTTTGTAAAAGTCATTGTACTATTTTTAGCTTATTTACACGTGGCTTCTAAGAAAAAAATATTAATTAACGTCAATTGTGTGGTTTATAACTGTTATATATTAGTGGTTTTAGGATTATTAAAAGCCTTACATTTTATGCTTCAGTGATGGTGGTGAGACTCAAGGCGACTTCTCCGAAGTATTTCCAGATGTCGAAGGGGAAGAAGAAAAAAGTGGTGATTTTTATAACACCCCAGCCTCACCAATTACAGTTCCATACTGTCCCAGACCTCCGTCCACAGGTAGAACGAAACTTAAGCTTTTCTGAAACCACAAATGTCTTATTGAATAATTCAATTATAATTGTTATAAAATTGTGTCTAATTAGTTCAGACAATTAGCATTGCAAAAATCCTTGAAAAGTAATTATGAAGTTTGCAATTTAAATAAGTAAAACTGTGTTGTTTGTATGGAAGGTTCGCAAAAGTCACCAAGAGCCAGGAGGCAGCGTACCACATCAATGAATCAATCCTCAAAGAAAACTGCAACAGAGTCAATGTTACGTACCCAGTACCGTACTATTTACACGGCCGGTAGACCACCTTGGTATAATTCAGCCGGACAACAAGTCGAGCCCTTTGTTATAGGTAAGTTAAATGTTTTGTTTTTGGTGCTTTTAAGTTGCTTTTTCGTTTTTTATTATTTTAAGTATTGGTACAATTCGTATAGGAATATGTGGAGGAAGTGCCTCGGGAAAGACAACAGTTGCAGCCAAAATCATAGCTGCATTAGACATGCCTTGGGTCACCCTTTTAAGCATGGATTCCTTCTACAAAGTCCTGAATGAAAAGCAACACGAATTGGCTGATAATAATGAGTACAACTTCGATCATCCTGATGCCTTTGACTTTGAATTGCTGTTAGACACTCTGCATAGATTAAAAGAGGGCCGAAAGGTGGAAGTTCCAATTTATAACTTTGTAACGCATGCAAGAGAAACGAGAACAGTAAGTATAATAGGATATAACTGATTTACCGTAGTAATTAATTGAATTAATTTGCAGAAAACGATGTATGGAGCCAATGTGATCATTTTTGAGGGAATCCTTGCCTTTTACTACCCCAAATTAGTTAGCATGTTAGATATGAAAATTTTTGTAGACACAGATGCAGATATCCGATTAGCGAGGCGGTTGAAACGTGATATATGCCAAAGGGGCCGAGATCTCGATGGAGTTATTAAACAGTATACGAACATGGTCCAACCATCATTTAATCATTATATTGCTCCTCTCATGTCCCATGCTGATATCATTGTACCTCGAGGTGGTGAAAACGAAGTGGCTATTCAACTAATTGTACAACACGTTTATGCACAATTGCAATTGGTAAAAATAATTGATACTAGTTGAGAGTTCTTTTACAAAATTAACAAAGACTTTTCTAAAAAGTTGATTGAACTTTGTTTCTTAATAAATCATTGCTTGTGTGAATTTTATTCAAGTGGTAATTTTTGTTCTAATAATTTTTTTATAATTACAGAGAGGATTTAAATTAAGAGAAGAATTAGCTCATTCCTATGTTGGACAACCATTACCTGATACAGTACATCTCTTGCCAACCACCCCACAAATAAGAGGTTTACATACGTTTATTAGGAATAAAGACACTCCAAGAGATGAATTTATATTCTATAGTAAACGTTTAATAAGGCTGGTTATAGAGTATACGTTATCTTTAATGGCATTTGTAGAAAAAACTGTAGAAACTCCACAAGGAGTTATGTACCATGGTACAAGAATTTTTTAAATGAGATTTCTAGAGCACTTATTACATTTAACTCTAGGTAAAAGAATGGCGACTAATAAAATATGTGGCGTATCAATATTAAGAGCTGGGGAAACGATGGAACAAGCAGTCTGTGATGTTTACAAAGATATAAGAATAGGAAAAATTTTAATTCAAACTAATCTACATACAGGAGAACCAGAAGTAAGGTTTTTTGATAAACCAAATAGGTGTTTTAAACTGATTTGGTTTTAGTTGTTTTATCTACGTCTTCCGAAAGATATAAAGGATTATAAAGTAATTTTAATGGATGCAACTGTAGCTACAGGTGCAGCAGCTATGATGGCAATACGTGTTTTATTAGATCACGACGTACTGGAGGGTAATATACTAATTGTTTCCTTACTAATGGCTGAATCCGGTGTACATTCTATTGCTTACGCATTTCCTAAAGTAAAAATTGTTACTTCAGCTATTGATCCAGAAATTAATGACAAATTTTATGTACTGCCTGGCATTGGTAATTTTGGTGACCGGTATTTTGGTACTGAGCCATCTGAAGACTTATAAATTAATTGAAGTATTAGGTTTAGTATAATTTTGAGTAATTTCACTCGTTAAGTAATCACACTTTGTTAATTCTTCAAATACTGATTTCTCTTTTTTTGCATTGGACTTTATTATTTATAAATAAGTACGTCTGATGTTATTGTTAAAGACGTTTAATGATTTCATTGTAAATCATACTCAACACTTAATTGATTAGTTTTTGACGAATTTATAGGATAAATTATCTCGATTGTGGATTTCTTTTTAAAATTATCTTACGTAAATTGACATTAAAAAGGTTCAGAAGCACTGCATTAGACTACTTTGTAATTTGTTCTTATGTATCCAGTCAGTGATTGGCAAACTTTTAATCGAGGTTTCCAAAGATTTTCATCTTCTAGTCTATTTTATTTATTATAAGTATTAAGAGGTTTCTCTTATTAATTGTAAACGCATAAGTAATTCTCTTTGATCTTAATCGTAATATTTAGAAAAAAAATGAAGTTTCTTTTACAAATTATTTCTCATTTTGTACTTAATTGTAAACGTAAATGTATTATGTATTAATTTTAGTTCATATGTGAAGGGTTTAGTACTGTATTGTACATAATGGGGTGATTTGCAAATGTACTGTAAGGCTTTAAATGGTAAAATTTTAATCACCATTTCGGAACTGGAACTAAACTTCGATTTTTTTGTAAAGAAAAATAATGCCAAATATGCTAGCTAGTGTTTTCAATTATACAAAATAGAAAAAATTGTTATTTAAAAAATTCAAACTTGAACTTACTTAAGAAAAATAATAAATTTTGTCACCAATTCGTGCTGATTTTGAAATTGATAATTGGTAACTAAACACTTGCAATTAGAAGAACTGAATTAATTTTAAATTTAAGTAATTTATAAATGTTTAATATAATTTAAATGCATAAGCAGTTACAGAGGAAATAATTTGCTCTTAATACAAGTGATAGCAATTTTGCATTGATTTCCTAAGGTGCATTTATGTTGTACGTTTGTTGAATATTTATTGCTAAGAATATGACGTCCATACAACACTACTTTGTTTATTAGACAATTTGTAAAAGAATAAATCAATCTGAAATAAATATAATGTAAATGTTAATACGTTTTTTAAATAGTCTTCACTTGATTTTGGCAAAAATTTTTATAAAGTGAATAAATATTTAATTGTTTAGTTTAGTTAAGGAAAGTATAAGTTTTTGGTGATTAGTAATAAATTATTCAAGCAATAAAAAATCGCATATTAATTTCAAACCATTTCCTACATATAGAAGAAAATCCACAATGCTCTTAAAAAAATCGATAATAAAAGTATCGAAAGTGTAATATAAACTTTAGAATCAAAACTATTACCACTATGTTTTATACCAGAAATTTGTCCCTGTTGCAAAGGTTTAATTAACCCAGGCATTAAAATTTTATCCAATGGTTCACCTGTCATAGAAAACTTACTAGCTTCAGTAATATTAACTTTAACTAGTTTTCCCATGTATTCTTTTTTCATCGGCACCAAGACTTGTTCATATAACTTGTTGTGGCCCACATAAAAATTTTTATCGTGCGATATTTCAGTAACTAAAACATCTTGCACTTCTCCAATTTTATGTCCATAAGGTTGATAGGTATAAAATAGTTCAGTTAATTGTTTTGTGCGCTGTTTCACTTCTTGAGCTGGAATACGCGGCATTAAAGCTGCAGGAGTTCCTGGTCTTGGAAAAAATTGATTAATGAATAAACTAGGAAATTTGTATTTAGCACATAACGAAACAGTTTCTTCAAAATTCTTTTCAGTTTCTGTTGGAAACCCACAGATTATATCTGTTGCAATCGTCATACCTCTTATTCTAAAAATCAAGCAATTAATTTCTGTGATATACGAACGTGATCATATTATAAAAGCTACCTGCTCTTTAAAAAGTTAACGACCTGTTCGAAATCTGCTCTGCAATATTCTCGTTTCATATCTGCTAATACTTCGTCACTTCCAGATTGGACTGGTACATGTAAAAAGCTATAAACACGAGGATGAGCCAAAATTTTGGCCATTTCATCCAAATGTTCCAAAATGTAAGGTGGATTAGTCATCCCCAAACGTAATCTACAACCTTCTGGAATTATTTCAACCAATTGCCAAAGTAATTCAGGTAACGATGTTCCGATGTCTCGTCCATACGTTCCTGTATCCTCAGAAGTAAGCCAAATCTCCACAACGCCTTCTTCAAAGGCTTGTTTAGCTCTGGCCACAATTTCTTCAGGAGGATAACTGCCCAAGTCGCCTCTGGCATGTTTGGTTTTACAATAAGTACATTGGTTCAAACAGCCCGTATTAATAGCAATTATTTCAATCAAAGGATTTCTACGAACTTTTGGAAGAAGTAAGGAGGCTCCCCCAATTTTCTTGCCATTTTCTTTCTTTGTTCCCATTAATCTAACAGAATTTCCTTTTAAAGTTTCTTCTACTACTTCCACAACACGATCTATTTGTTGCACTCCTATTATGCTTAAACTATCTAAGAAAGAAGCTTTGGGAGCTCCTTGAGGCACACATCCTGCTAATACAATATGCTTCCCTTGTTTTTTACCTAAATTAATTTCATTGCTGCAAGAAAATATTTCTTAGTTGTATGTTATGAAATTATCTGAGGACATACCGAAAATGATCTTCAGCAGGATTCTTTACTGTACAACTGTTTAGTAACCATAAATCAGCTTTAGATTTATCTTGAGTTAATTTATAACCATAAGCTGCTAATTGACCAGCCATGTATTCCGAATCTGAGCTGTTATGTGCACATCCCCAAGTTTTAACATAAATTGTTTGAGTTCCTGGAATGTTGCCGAAAATTGGCTCAGGTTGTATTTCTTCTTTCTTAAAATCGTACATTGTAATGCTAAATATACTAATCTATATATGAATACTTACATTCCTTTTTCTAGCTTTAAGTTTAACCCCCTTTCGGTTATTGTACCTCTCTTTGGGAGTAACATCCTTTGAAGAAATTAAATCTTCGATATCATCAATTAAATCACTACAAATCAACGCATCTTCCATTTTACATACGATATTTACAGTTAAATTAAATTAATAAGGTTGAAATAAAATGCATGTTCTAAGAACTAAGTTGTCAAATTAAAACAGTTCTTTTTACTTTTTGTTAGTTGGTATTTCGTACATTAAGTGTTGGTTGCTTTTCAAATTTGTAAAGAAATTATAACGACAAATTACTTTACACCCGTTTAATAGTGTTAATAAAAATGACGAAGCCAGTTCCAGACGAGGTAATTTCTCGTAAGATATAAATTATATATAAATTACAATGATTACATTTGCAGACTGAAGAGGACAGAGAATTGCAGGATGAATTGCGACTTTTGGTGGAGAAAATCAAAGTAATAACATTTATGGCCTTTCATAGTCAATAAACTAATCTAATATTTTAACAGGGGCCTGATTTGAAGTTAATTCCTCCATCATTGGATATGTTGAAGTTTATTATACGTACTTCAACAACCTCAATGACATCGGTCCCAAAGCCTCTCAAATTTCTTGCACCTTATTATAAGATATTTCAAGAAGCTTATAATAACTTAACCAATCTTAAAATCAAACAACAATGTGCTGACATTATATCTGTCTTGGCAATGGGGCCCACCGCCGATGACACAGCAAGGGAGCAGCGAGATTGCCTTCATTACTGTTTATTAGGTTTACAAAGTTAAATTTATTAAACCCAAACGTCTAATCGTAAATATTACAGGTACAATGCAGAATATAGGTGATTGGGGCCACGAATATATAAGACAATTGGAAACTGAAGTGGTGGAAGAATGGAGTACAGTTTCAGACACGACCGAGCTTCTCTCTCTTATAAAAGATATTATTACATTTGATTGTCATTATCATGCTGAAATTCAAGCTTGTGATATGCTTATGGAAATTGATAAACTCGAGTTATTACCTGATCACATCGATTCTAGCACATATGCAAGGATATGCCTTTATTTAACTTCTTGTGTTAAATATGTTGACAGCGTCGAAGGACTTAAAATACTCAAACTCGTTGCAAAACAGTACATTCGATTTGGAGAAAATACTAAAGCTCTTATAATTGCAATACAATTAAACGACAAAGATATGGTAAACCAAATCTTTGCAAACTGTACAGACAAGTAATAATGTGTTTACATTCACTAAATTAAAAAAAAATTACTAATCAAACTTATTTGTAGAACTGTTTTAAAGCAGATGGCTTTTATAGCAGCTCGCCAATTATTTCCTGTCGATTTGCCTCCAAAAATAACAGATTATGAAGATCTGACTAATATTCTAAATAATTCACAACTTAGTAATTACTTCTTAACATTGTCTCGTGAAGTAATACCGTATTCTGATAGTAATGCATTAAACTATATGTAAATAATGTTTTAGTTGGACATAATAGAACCTAAAACACCAGAAGAAGTATACAAGAGTTGGCTGGAGCCTGTCCCACTGCGCTCCCAAATTTTAGGTGAACAGATGGATAGTGCTCGACAGAATCTAGCTTCCTCTTTTGTAAATGGTTTCGTTAATGCTGGCTTTGGTTCAGACAAATTAATAACTCCAAAAGGTGGTAATAAATGGATTTATCGTAATAAAGATCATGGAATGATGAGCGCTACTGCAACCCTTGGTTTATTGTATCTTTGGGATGTGGATGGTGGCTTAACTCCCATCGACAGGTATTTGTACACCTCGGAGGAGCACATTAAAGCTGGAGCACTTCTAGCTTTGGGTATTGTAAATTGTCGCATTAAAAATGATTGCGATCCGGCTCTAGCACTATTGGCCGAATTTTTAAGTAGTTCGAGCCAGACCCTTGCAACAGGAGCTATCTTTGGACTTGGATTAGCATATGCGGGCACTAATCGTGAAGACGTGCTCCGTGTGCTAATTCCAATTGTTGAAAATCCATCGGGAGTTGAAATTTTATCAGTCGCTAGTTTGGCTTGTGGATTAGTGGCTGTAGGCTCTTGTAATTCCGAAGTTTGCAGTACCATTTTATCAAAATTAGTAGACGCTCGAGAATCGGAAACTTTAAAGACCGCTTCTATGCGGCTGGTCGTTTTAGGCTTAGGAATGTGTTATATGGGACATGGAGAGATCCCAGAAACAACAAACGCAGCCATCGAAGTATTCGTAGAACCTTTCAAAACTATTTGTAAATGTTTATTGCAAATGTGTGCTTATGCTGGTACAGGTGATGTTTTAATGATACAAGAATTGCTTCATACCGTTAGTGAACGGATTGTTATACCAGAAGAAAAGATTGGGAAAATACCGCACATGACTGCTAAAGACAGAGAGAAAAAAAGAAAGAATGATTGGGACCCAGGTTTAGCTCAAGCAGTCGCAGCTCTTGCAGTGTCTGCAATTGCAATTGGAGAAGAAACTGGTACTGAAATGTCCCAAAGAATATTAGGAAACATGGGGCGTTATGGAGATTTAGCCGTTCGTCGTGCTATGCCCTTAGCTGTAGCTTTAACGTCTGTTTCTAAGGCGCATTGTTCGATTATAGACGTGTTGACTAAATATGCGCACGATTCTGATGAGGAGGTGTCTTGTAATGCTATATTTTGTCTTGGAATTGTTGGTGCTGGAACTAATAATGCTAGATTGTCAGCAACCTTACGCCAATTGGCTGTTTTTCATATAAGAAATCCTACACAGCTCTTTATGGTTCGACTTGCACAAGGTTTAACACATTTGGGTAAAGGCACTTTAACAATAAGTCCTTTGCATACCGATCGACAACTTTTGGATCCTTGCTCTATGGCTGGTTGGTTCTACTTTTGTTAACGATGTAAAAGTATATTAATGGTTTTATTTTTAGGACTTCTGATTCCTTTAGTGTCATGCTTGGACACACATTCGTTGATATCAGGAAAGAACCATTATTTATTATTTTCCTTAGCAGCAGCAATGCATCCTCGATGGTTATTAACTTTGGATGAAAACTTGCAATCTGTGTCTGTTTCAGTTAGAGTTGGGCAAGCAGTGGATACGGTGGGCAAAGCTGGAACACCTAAAACGATTGCAGGTATCCATACCCATACCACTCCAGTACTGTTGGCTTCTGGAGAAAGGGCCGAATTGGCCACTGACCAATATGAGCAATTATGTCCCACTTTAGATGGTATATGTATTTTAAAAAAGAAGGACATCTAATTACCTGTTTTTGGTTGAAATACCCTTATAGTGTTTTATACTACTCTTGTAATGTTTTAAAAGAGAAGTATATGTAATAAATTGCTTAAAAGTAGTTTAAAATGTTATTATTTTATTTTGAAGTGTAGCAAAGTGTTCATAGATAACTTATACATGCACTTTCTTTATTAAGTTACAAATAAATGGATGTTGTTTTAGTATATGAGATGTTTTAATTGGCTTTACACATTTTATAATAATTTACTTGAAACCTGGAACACAAACTTAATCACTGTTTTTAAATTTAATATTTTTTTCATTACATCTGCGTTTAGGCATAATGGTGAATTAGTAGTAAACATGAAATATGTTGAAACTTAATAATTTGCAATCAAAGAACTCTCATAGTGTTTTGTGCAATTCCTATAACATCCTACAAAAGAAATATAAATAATAAATTTATTACAATTGACTCAGAAAATTGTAATTTTCTTTTTAGTGCAACAGAATGTTCATTAGCTGGAATTGGCTTTCACTTTCCTTTTATAAATTTCAAATAAATATAAAATATATAGTATCATATGTGCAAGAGTTAAATTAGTTTATTAAACATTATAATGATTTTTTTCTAAGACTAACGCAGAATAAAGCTTTGTTTTTTAAATTCGTGCATTCTTAGGCATTTCAAGCTTTAGCTACCACAGCTTTTCCATACTGGATAAGTAGTTAACACAAAATACATTGAAACTTAATTCTTTTTGGTTTCAGGACTTTCATAGTGTTTGGTATGAGTTCTGTTATATTCAAAAACAGAAATAATTAATAAATTGATTACAATTAGCTCAGAAATTTGTAATTTTCTTTTTAGTGCAGCAAAGTGTTCAGAGATGGCATATGTCTGCACTTTCCGTATTTAAATTCCAAATAAATACAAAATAAACGTTATCATCTTATGTGCAAGCTCTAAATCAGTTTGTTAACTCTTATAATAATTTTTTTGAAGACTGGAATGCAAAATTAAGTCTTGTTTTGCAACTTATTGTTTTCTTAAACACATAAAGCTTCAGTTATAAGAGCATCTGATGGGAGCTTGTAATTTAATTACTACATTGATTATAGAGATATATAAAGATATAGCATCCTTTCTGAAACATTAGAAGCCCTTAAAAGTATATAAATATATTTAAATAAATAACCTTTGAAATAACCTAGGAGCATGCGTATTTTTTGAATGGTGTTTTCTGACATCAGAGTGAGTTCTAAACACCAGACATCTTGAATTCTAAATTTGTACAGCGGTACATTATTTATTGAGTGAATAGAATACGTTAAATTACGCTTTAAGTGTTGTTGGATTGATATTACTTAATTATAAAGTGAGTAAATGCTTAATATTATAAAAATGGATAAGGGTTATAACTTTCTGTTAATCAGGTTAAGGGTATCCTATAAGGGCAAGGTAGTCTACTCCAATATTGATAAAAACTCAATTTTAGAGTTATTTTATTTATGTGTTTAACGAAGAAGAAATGCTAAAAATACTTAACTAACGTACTTACAAGGAAAGGCATTATTATCAATGTTTATGACAATTCCAAACTGAACCATATTAACATTGATTTTTACCAATCAATTACTCTTCAGTGTTTATTTGCTTGATTCCATATGTGAATTTGATATATTTAGACAAATAATATATCGATTTACAAAAGACGTAACAAAATGACTCATTAATACTTGCACTTTTGATATATTGCGCAAACGTACGTTTTTTTACAAGGTTTCTGGACTTCTCGTTATCATATTAAAGGAAGAACGTTTCCTTATTAATCCAATTGAAATTTTTGATGATAGGTGTAATTTTACAACTCTATGTTAAAAAATAAGGCGAAATGCCGGTTCTAAATAAGTAATAATTTCCTTGTACGAAGATAAGATAATGTAATTATCAGGAGAGTTATTATTTAGCCAAATTGCTTTAGTTTAATTATACAGTCAAAGTTCTATCGAAAATTATGTACCTATACAATCTATTTGTATTATTATTGGATAAATAACTTCATTTATTAAATTGTTATGCAACTGGTGATTAATGTTTACATCTACAGTTTTTAATGATTCAGAGTCGAGATGATTGGTCTTATGCACCCTAGAATGATTCTGTTAAAAATATTTAAAATACTTTTGAAGATAAATATTATCTCTGGCTTTCACAGAAACATAAGTACTTTCTTATCAGTTTCGGGATTTTACTGTGTACACACTGCATTGTTTTGATTGTAAATTTGCCATTGATCAAAATATGAGAATATTTTTATATATCTAATAGTTCTGAAAAGGAGAATTCTATTTCAAATTAAAATTTACAAGATCTTTTATTATTTACTAATAAGTTCTCGAAAGTTACTATTCTAATTTTAAACAGTCGAGAGAAACTTATCAATAATTTCGTAATCAATAAATATTGCTGGTTTTAATTTCTGAATCATTAAATTAGGTAGAATGTTATTTTACTTTTGATTGAGAAATAACAAATTCTTGTAGTGTTTATTTCATAGGAATTTTATTGCAGAAAACAATATTAAAAATAAGAACTTTATAATACCTATTTTTTGGCATTTTGGGAATTCCTTCAAGTATTTCGTGCAGAATCGATTGCTGTAACTTTAGTGCTATTAAATAGTTGCAAATTTAGTTGTATAAATGTAATTGTTATTGATAATCGATTTAGTAATATTGGCGTTGCTTGTATATTTAGTTTATCTTAACATTAATTTTTTGTGTATACGTCAGATAATTACAATACATCAGGATGACTACGTGGAATAATGGTCCTTATCCACCTCCAGGTCAGTTGATTTTCATATATCGTCATAAGTTCGTTTGTTAACGCAATTTTTACTTAGATCCCAATCAAGGATATTACGGAGGTCAACCAGGTGGATATCCTCCTCCACAACAACCTTATCCAGGGCTGGCTATCCCAACGCTCCTCCACCGGTATATCCCGGCGTTCCACCTCAGCAAGGCTATCCTCCAGCCCCTGGAGCACCTTATGGGCAACCAGGCGGTGATCCTTACGGCCCACCAGGAGGTGCCCCTTATGGACAACCAGCAGGTGGCGGATATAATCAACCAGGTGAAACATCACCTCTCTCTAATAGAACTGGTTGGTTTGGATTGATTATTTAATAGAACCAGGCTATTGCATTATGTGCTTAACAGCATGAGGATTATTTTTCCTGTTAGAAGAGCTTTCAATTAGACATGAGTTTTGCGATTGTATGTAGTTAGGTGACGGGCGTAGTACAAGTATTTTATGTTTTTTCATGGCGTTTATGAACATGTATAAATATGATAAGTTATCTGGTTTTTTATGTTATCTTACTTTGTATACATCATATCAATATTCTCGAAACGTTAGTCATCGCAGTCTTCCAAATTTAGTATTTAAAAATACGGGTTAAGGAAGTTTTTATCTCAAAATGGCTGGTAGGTTTATTTACAAAAATTGCGAATAAAAGTACAAGTTAAAAATTTGGTACAAGTATTGGTTCTTTCAAAATTTATGTAGCCATATCAAAAAGTAATTTGGAATTTTATTTCTGTTATATTCTTCTGGACAGTTTTATAAGTAGATCGGAATAAATTTGTAATTTAAAGCTGTACAATAAAATTTGACCTTTTACATATTTCATCTTTCGCATACCATATGAATTTTTTAAGAATAATTTAAGTTATGTTGGGAAGTGGGTGCAAAGTAATTTATTGTTTATTTCTATACATTTGTTTGTGATGAAGTTTTATTAATAATTTGTAGGAAGTTTTGCTTAAAATGGGTAGTTATTAATTTATAATTAGGATTTTGCAATTTGAATCTCAAGTGAGTGCCTTAAAGGACATTAACTCTACTAAATAATTATTGAATGATACTCCTACGTTTACTTTGCATGTATTTGTTGAGTTTGATTATATTTTATACTTATTATTATTAGTCTTGAAATTCTTTTGAGTATCTATTAGTTTTTCTAATTAGAAAACCAAACCATTCAATTAGTTATAACTATTTGACTTCATAGTCTCATTTCGCCATAGTCTGATTCTAAATGCCAAAGGAATGTCCAGATATCTTCATTTCTCTCGGCAATCAACCAACACTACTTTAAATCCAATTTATTTTAAATTTAAACAAAATCTGTTAGATAATGTAACACTTAAAGTAATATATTTTTTTTTAGATATGTATGGAACCAGTTATCCTGAAGATCCTGACGTGAAAGGATTCGGATTCTCAGATCAAACCATAAGAAGAGGCTTCATAAGAAAAGTATATTCCATTCTAATGGTGCAACTCCTAATCACCTCCGCTTTTATTTCTTATTTTATATTCGATCGAAAAGCTGCTGATTTTGCTGCTAGAAATTCGTGGTTATTTATTGTAGCTCTGGTTGTTCTCTTTGTATCGATGATCGCATTGGCATGTTGTGGAGAATTAAGACGAAAATCTCCTGCTAACTTTATCCTTCTTGGATTATTTACATTGGCTGAATCGTTTATGTTGGCCATTGCGGCGTCTCGATATCAAGCGACCGAGGTGCTGATGGCCGTTGGAATAACGGCTGGAATATGTCTTGGTTTAACACTCTTCGCTTTCCAAACGAAATGGGATTTTACTATGTGCGGCGGATTTTTGTTCATCGCCGTCATAATTTTGATGATCTTTGGATTGGTTGCTTCTATTATGGCTGCTACGGGCAATGGAAATAAAGTAGTCAGCTTGGTTTACGCATCTTGGGCGCTTTAATATTTTCTATTTACCTCGTATATGATACTCAGTTGATGATGGGTGGGAAACATAAGTATTCTATTTCGCCCGAAGAATACATTTTTGCTGCGCTTAATTTATACGTGGACATCATCAACATCTTCATGTACATTTTAACGATCATTGGAGCATCTAGAGATTAGGATTACGTTTAATTTCCTGTTTTCTTAATATTTGTTGTTAGCTAAAAATTGGTAAAGTAGAGTAAACAACAAGAATATTTGTAAACGCATGTGACTGATGATTGGGGGCTATTTTGTTAACAATAAATATATTCTTTTTAATTTAAGAATATTTATTAAGTGTAGTTTTTAATTTCGAATCGAAATTTGCAGGTCATTTGTTTTTTAATTTTATAAACCATATGCCTTTTTTCATGATAATTATGATCTGCAAATTTATTTCGAAATTGTTGCTTAAATTTAAATATTGTAGTGTAAGTTTATTTATATCGAGTATTCTGAAAATTTAGATATTTCTACAAGGGATAACACTTGATAACGACTAATTCTACATAACTGTGCACATGTTAGCTTTTATATCGCAATATTTTGTAAGAATACCTTTAGCTGTTTAAAAGTGCATTAAAATTAATCAAATTTTGAATACTAATAGTTAATGGAGAATAACCTATTGTAAAATTTGAAAATCTTTTAACGTACATGTTGCTTTAAATGTAGAAACCGTCTTCAAAGAAAATAAGGCTGAATATATCCTCGCTGATAAGTACCATAAAAATATTATACTTTGGAACCAAATCCTGGCAGTAAAAACCTTTGCAACCGGTGTACATAGTTATCTAAATTTTCTATATTGTAGAGACTACGTAAAATAATATTGGATAAGCTGTGAATATGATTAATACATAATTATATTTTCGTAGAATCGAATTTGCTATTATTAATACACCTAAAGATTCATATTAATCCAACTAAAAGTAAATGTGTATATTTATAAACATGTTAAGAATTTTATTGATATGGTAATGTAAAGTTTTGGCATTTATTCTGCAATATTATAATTGACATTCTCTATGTTCCACATCAGCATCATTAATTTTGGTTTATTATGCAGAACTCGTTATAAATGAATTGATAATACATGTAGCTATTAAATTTACTAGATGTGCTCAAAAAGTCAATTCTTACAACTTTAAGTTACCATAATTAAACCGAAGTATTCATCGTTGTGTTACACATATTTAATATTTGTGTAAATACAGTATTATGTATAATGTATTTAATATCTTATGAGCCTATTAGTAATGGCATGTAAATGTTACCTGCACGTTAATATTAATAAAACTAGTTTTTTGTGTAAAAGGGTTTCACTAGTAATTTATCAAAGGTCAATCTTCGCAAAAATTAGAGCGTTTCATGGTTCACGAGCAATTTGAAACTTATAAATTGAATCCTAAGCCGCACTAAGTTTTGAGAAAATTGACATTAAAAATCAAAACTCATGTTTTTTTTTCAAAAAACAGCAAATTTTGATGAAGGGTGTTTTACTCTGTTCAAAAAATTGTTTTAATTATTAATGTTATAATTGTTTCAAATTTGTCTATAAACTTTGGTATTGCTTAAGTTTAATGTAAAGCTTTTAGGTCATAGATAAAAATTAGTTAAATGTGACCTAACGTGCCTTTGTTTTGAAAATTAGTCATTTTATAGTGTGCAAGCAAAATTAATAAACGTGTATTTCATAATTATTTTCGATTATTTATTTGTAACCCCTAAGCTGAGAAAAATTTAACTACAATATTTTGAACTTATTTTAAATTGTTATAAGAACAATTCTTATACTATTTATAACGGCTTGGAATTATTTATTAAACTTTAATTTAAATAATTTTAAAAAGTTTCTTCTAATAATTTATGATTTTTAAGAGTTGAAAGTGCCGAAGACCTGAGTGGTCATTATATAGTTTAACAATTAACAATTATTAGAACTTTTAAGGATATATTTGGAATTTAAAATTGACCAAAGAAATTGTTAGTGTCCCCCATCAAACAATTTAAGTGATGGTTTGTTTAGAAATTAAAAAACCACAATAGGATTTTCCATGCAATAGGTCCCTTAAAACATTATTTTATTAATCAGGTAAAATGTAAAAACAAACACAAGTTCTAAATCATTTTCAAATACACCTAAATTACTACGACAAATAGTCTTAACACAATTCAAGGCACACAGCTACCACACGTTTCTATTAAAAATAAAATCAAATACCGATTACACCAATATTAATTAAATTTTATCTAATGCTTCGCACGAATTTTTTATAAACTGAAGCATTGTTTAAAATGTCAATAAAAATGGCGTAATCAGTCCTAACTATAAGATTTCTATAAAATTCCTTTCTCAACATTCATAATACTTTCCAAAAATTAACTTACAAATATCTTTGAAATCCTAACAAATTAAAGAAATTTCTTAATTCTCATTTTATAAAATCTCTATCAAAAAAAAAGAAGGAACACAAAATTAGACACACCCTTACTTTATAAAAATATAACAGGAAGTTTTCATTCCTTTATCAATAAATAGGGCAATAACTTACTAATGTAAGGCAGTTAATTACTTATTCTAATGAGATTTTGTACTCGGTTTTTTGATTTAAGAGAAGTGCACTCGATCACAGACATTACTGGTAAAAATGAATTTGTATACATTATTTACATATCTATTGCTTTCATTAGTTAGACGTCTACGTCTTTTTTTTGTAAACAATAAGTACTTCCTTGTATTTTGAAATGAGATCGACTTTTGGGCCCATTTTAATCCTATAAAAAAATTAGTTAAAGGAAGACTATGAAAATCGCGCAATAGTTATATAAATTGTGATCCTAATGAGTTACATAATAAAAACAATCATCCTTACAAAAATAAATAAAATATGAAATGAGGTATTATGAACACAAAATTCTAAAGCGAATGCTGTCGTAGAAATAAAATACTTTGTGATGAATAAAATGACTAGTCTGACTTAGTTTCAATTAAAATGACTACGATTGCTTGTAAGATTAAAAACAAAATTTCACGTGGGCTCAGTGCTCAATTTTCCATGCACTCTAAATCTGTATAAACAAGTGTATTTCAAATTTCCATGATTCGAGTGCACTTGCAACTCAACAGCTTCAAATACAATATCGTGTGGGTCAGCTATAAAATATTGCAATGGTGTTCCATTATAATCGTACTCAAACGTACCTAGAAGTACCGAATCCTCATCACCTTCCTGCCTTAAACCGTAAACCGAGAACATTTTAGGTGCTGAATCGATTTTTCCGTTAGGAACAAGAAGTTTGCTGATGTGCTCCATTGTGAAAGCTTCAACTCTAATGGGTTCCGCAAGTTTTATTATAAGAAAGCCCGGAAAGTTCTGAAAAGGCCAGCAGTCCCCAGGTGCGATGCTGGGCGTTAAAACGACTCTTGGACTTTTAACAGGATGCCAAATATCTATCCCAAGAACGGTGATTGCAGCAGTGCGTAGTTGATAGCTTTCTGTGCAACGGGTTGATAAAACTTGGCCTCCAGCCGATTCTAAAGCGTAATCTACTAATCCTGTTTTATCTGCGTCGTAAATTGCTAACGCATCAAGGACTATCTGTTTAATACGTTCGTCGGTTATGGAATCTATTTTCAACTCCTTTCCACTTTTTAATAAATTAATTTTGGAGTTCATTTCAGATGATATTTTTTCAAAGACCTTATCCATAATTATCTTACCGTTATTCTCGATGAGGTTGTTGTAATTACCTTTAAGATGTTCTGTTAAATTTGAGAGATGATCTTCCAAATCTTGTTTGGCTATGAAGGTTGAATGTAACCACGTGGAGATGTCTTTTTGATTTGTTAAATGCTGAGGAGCCCCAAGAAGATCCTTTAATAATTTTGTAATGTAACTTTCCATTTGGATAAAACTGCGACGACAGCACCTGCAATTTAAAATGATAAAACTGCCAATAAAAGTTATAACAATACTTACCTCTTCAATTCATGGGTTAACAAAGTATTACTTTGCGTATTCTCTAATCTCAACTGTGTTAATAAAGCAGAGACCTGATCTTTGTAATTTTTTTCCATATTATCTAAATCTAAACGCATCTTGTTTATTTCTTCATGTAAATTCTCGATTACTATAACATCTTGATGATTTGCATTTTCATCCAATTTAACAGCTAATTTGTTATAATTATTTACAGCAAGTCGTAATTCGGGCTCTTGCAGAACTTTAGCGACAATATCGTCCACATTGTAGGTGTTTTTAGTTTCGATGTGCTTCTGTATTAGTTGGGAAATTTGTTGCAATTGCTTCGATGTTAGTTCAGGCGGAATTTCATTGGATGTTGGAGTTTCTACATGACTAAGCTGGATATCATTTGGATAACTAATAGGAACCGTAGAAATTGTGTTGAAGAATCCAAATAATGTTGATTGTAGCCCAGATAAAAACCACCACCCTGCAACGAGTACGTACTTAAAGACGTGCAGCCTTTAAGTTAAATTTCCTTGCCTCACCCTTACCACCCTCAAATCTTTTTACTTAACTACTGTGAGCTTAAATTGTGCAAATTTGATAATACTTGGAAATATTAAATATAAATAGATTAGTAACACACATACACACACACACGATAAATATATAAATTTGTATATATGTAATATAAATATGATATTTTAAAAAAAACGAGGTGTAAAAGAGCACCAATAAGTTAATGATCGCAAAATCAATTCCAGAAATGTTTCAAAAAGATCAAAGTATCATAAGCAGAATCAATGAGAGAGTTAAAGTAAGAGGAGGCAATGCGACTGCAATTCGGATGACAGGGTGGGATAAGGGGCACACCACTAGCCAACAGTACGTGTAACCCTGCAATTTTTATTTAATTAGTGGAACAATGAGGCAAGGTGTTATATGACTGATAGTTAAAGTGCATTCAGAGAAACGCAAATCAAAATGCACCTTAATTATATCTAGAAAGTAAAGCTCAATAATTACCTCCAAAAATTATCAATGGTATTAAGCACAGAGCCAGTAACGACGTTAATTTCTTCTTTCTGCTCGAAGATAGTAACAACCATGTGTCCCAAAGCATTAGCTGTGTTGTTGCCTTATGAATCTTCTTCCCAAACCAAATCAATAAAGATTTTTGTGGATAGTAAATATAATAAAAAGCAGTTGAGATCCACGTGTAAATAGTTACAAAAATACTGGTAAAAACATTTAAAGTTCGCTTGAAAATTGATTCTTTTCTTATTGCTAACTTTGCGGAAGAATACTCGTAGTGATTATTTGAATATGAAGTACGTTGCCTTACGTTGTTAAAATCATCTTCATTATGTGTTCTGATATATTCTTCGTAACGATGTAATGATTTTCTGGACATATTAGGCATGGCCACAATCCCTGGAGCTATTTCTCTCCGATCTTTCGAATGTGGCGAATAAGTATAATCAGTTTTAGGAAACTTGCTGCAGAAATAATTACAATTCAAGACATTTTAACTCAATAGTTAGAACTTAATATCAAAAATACATATCAAGGTTAAAGTGCAGCTGATTAAATTTTGCATGTGCATCAAATCAAATAAATATCCATTTTAAAAGCTAGTAAAATATAAATTATGCACATTAATTAAATGTTTACAAAAACGACCATGATGTAATCCTAAATTCGAGGACATCTTCTAATTAGCTGCACCTTAAAAACAAACAAATAACTCACTTCCAATACTCTCCAGCAGCTCTGTAAAAATCTAAAGCCGAAACAGAGCCAGATGATCGGCTCACGGATCTGCGTGTTTCCTCAATAAATTGATTATTTAAGTTTTGTTCGAATGTAGGTAGACTTTCATTTTCTGATAAGTCAGATGAAGCATATTGTGTTTTAATAAGTTTGTTATGTTCAGTTTTTGAAGTCTTCGATTTTATAGGTTTGGATTTAACTTCAGAATCATGATTATTAACTGATTCGATATCTGACGACTTTAGTGTTCTGCAAAGTTAAATTAATGTTATATTGCATAGGCCGTATGAAAATACATTACTTTGTGGTTGCACTGCGAGTTATTCTGGTGTAAGATTCTTCAATTCCGGTGTGGTTTTCACTTTGTATCATTTCACTTTCAAAGTTGCTAAATACTACTGGAGTTTTAGATCTAGATTTGGGACTCAGATCCATATTTTGATTAGTTTAACCTAAAAATGCAAACAATTAGTGGGTTAAATGCACTCTCTCCTACTGTGGTCTATTTTTACATGTGGATTTAGAAGCAGATTAAATGCTTACAGTAATGAATGTAAAGAATAACGGATTTTAGAGCGAGATCTTCAAAGCTTTATTTACGTTTCATACTCCACCCACGTTATTAAATTTGACCGTTAAAAAATTTGTAATTCTATCAAAGCATTACTTTAACTATTTCTACAGTTATTGGTACATACCTCTGATATATTAATAAAGCTTTATCTTTTCATTTATCGTGATTTTTATTAAAAATTTCACCACAGAACAGATTATGTGAACAGTTACAAATATAAACTGTGACGTAGTTGCACTTCTTTCAAACTGTTCGGTAAGTTCATAAGAGATGGAGCTACGAATACTATTTTAGAATAAATTTGAAACTTTCAAATAAAAAATTTGTAGTTTTAATTAAAAAATGGCTTATATTAGGTTCTTTATTTATGTTAATAATGACCACAAAGTCATATAATAATAACTGATTTTATTTATAAACTAATTTCTATATGAAAAATGAAATGTTTAAGTTAATTAATAATTCTGAATTGTGGCTATTTAATGTTTATAACTTTATATGCAAATACAAGAGGTAACAATAGTTAAGTATAATAGTACAAAAACTGCACTTATATAATTGTATTAACCATTCGATATTTTCTAATATCTCTTTAAAAAAGGTACCAAAGATACAATACATTTGTGATGATATATCAGGAATCAATACTAGCATCAAAATTAAAAGTTTGATTTATTACAAAAAAGATACATATTGGTTTTAAAATATTACAAGTGAAAAACTAAAGATAATACATCAAAATACGCAAATAATAGATAATAATAATTAAAAATATTAATTCTTTACTCTATTTTATAATTATAATTTATAGTTAGTATACTTTAACTTAAGTTTAAAATGAAATTATTTAGAATAATAATAATAGTGTTTAAAAATTTATATTTACAAATATTTTTTTTTTAAATTCACAAATTATTAAAACTGCAAAAATACTGTAGAAAGTGCTTCGAAAAAAAGTATTTGTAAATATAAATAACAATAATAAACTACACCATTAAATTTATGAATTCTTTTACGTAACAATTAACAAACAATTGTTACAATATCTAACAATTTTATTATACAGATAGCCACAAGATCTTGTTTTTTTATATACAAAGAGCAAAGCTGGTGTCATTTTGTTATTTTTCTTTTAATTTGGTCACAGCTTTGTTTATATTATATTAATATAATGCAGGCCGTTAAAAAACTGTTAAACCATCTCAAGTTAACTTCCTTAGGCCACAAATGAAAATCTAATTGCTATATTGCCACAACACACAAATAATACAAAATTTTGGAGTTCATTTCAGATGATATTTTTCAAAGACCTTATCCATAATTATCTTACCGTTATTCTCGATGAGGTTGTTGTAATTACCTTTAAGATGTTCTGTTAAATTTGAGAGATGATCTTCCAAATCTTGTTTGGCTATGAAGGTTGAATGTAACCACGTGGAGATGTCTTTTTGATTTGTTAAATGCTGAGGAGCCCCAAGAAGATCCTTTAATAATTTTGTAATGTAACTTTCCATTTGGATAAAACTGCGACGACAGCACCTGCAATTTAAAATGATAAAACTGCCAATAAAAGTTATAACAATACTTACCTCTTCAATTCATGGGTTAACAAAGTATTACTTTGCGTATTCTCTAATCTCAACTGTGTTAATAAAGCAGAGACCTGATCTTTGTAATTTTTTTCCATATTATCTAAATCTAAACGCATCTTGTTTATTTCTTCATGTAAATTCTCGATTACTATAACATCTTGATGATTTGCATTTTCATCCAATTTAACAGCTAATTTGTTATAATTATTTACAGCAAGTCGTAATTCGGGCTCTTGCAGAACTTTAGCGACAATATCGTCCACATTGTAGGTGTTTTTAGTTTCGACGTGCTTCTGTATTAGTTGGGAAATTTGTTGCAATTGCTTCGATGTTAGTTCAGGCGGAATTTCATTGGATGTTGGAGTTTCTACATGACTAAGCTGGATATCATTTGGATAACTAATAGGAACCGTAGAAATTGTGTTGAAGAATCCAAATAATGTTGATTGTAGCCCAGATAAAAACCACCACCCTGCAACGAGTACGTACTTAAAGACGTGCAGCCTTTAAGTTAAATTTCCTTGCCTCACCCTTACCACCCTCAAATCTTTTTACTTAACTACTGTGAGCTTAAATTGTGCAAATTTGATAATACTTGGAAATATTAAATATAAATAGATTAGTAACACACATACACACACACACGCACACACGATAAATATATAAATTTGTATATATGTAATATAAATATGATATTTTAAAAAAAACGAGGTGTAAAAGAGCACCAATAAGTTAATGATCGCAAAATCAATTCCAGAAATGTTTCAAAAAGATCAAAGTATCATAAGCAGAATCAATGAGAGAGTTAAAGTAAGAGGAGGCAATGCGACTGCAATTCGGATGACAGGGTGGGATAAGGGGCACACCACTAGCCAACAGTACGTGTAACCCTGCAATTTTTATTTAATTAGTGGAACAATGAGGCAAGGTGTTATATGACTGATAGTTAAAGTGCATTCAGAGAAACGCAAATCAAAATGCACCTTAATTATATCTACAAACTAAAGCTCAATAATTACCTCCGAAAATTATCAATGGTATTAAGCACAGAGCCAGTAACGACGTTAATTTCTTCTTTCTGCTCGAAGATAGTAACAACCATGTGTCCCAAAGCATTAGCTGTGTTGTTGCCTTATGAATCTTCTTCCCAAACCAAATCAATAAAGATTTTTGTGGATAGTAAATATAATAAAAAGCAGTTGAGATCCACGTGTAAATAGTTACAAAAATACTGGTAAAAACATTTAAAGTTCGCTTGAAAATTGATTCTTTTCTTATTGCTAACTTTGCGGAAGAATACTCGTAGTGATTATTTGAATATGAAGTACGTTGCCTTACGTTGTTAAAATCATCTTCATTATGTGTTCTGATATATTCTTCGTAACGATGTAATGATTTTCTGGACATATTAGGCATGGCCACAATCCCTGGAGCTATTTCTCTCCGATCTTTCGAATGTGGCGAATAAGTATAATCAGTTTTGGGAAACTTGCTGCAGAAATAATTACAATTCAAGACATTTTAACCCAATAGTTAGAACTTCATATCAAAAATACATATCAAGGTTAAAGTGCAGCTGATTAAATTTTTGCATGTGCATCAAATCAAATAAATATCCATTTTTAAAAGCTAGTAAAATATAAATTATGCACATTAATTAAATGTTTACAAAAACGACCATGATGTAATCCTAAATTCGAGGACATCTTCTAATTAGCTGCACCTTAAAAACAAACATATAACTCACTTCCAATACTCTCCAGCAGCTCTGTAAAAATCTAAAGCCGAAACAGAGCCAGATGATCGGCTCACGGATCTGCGTGTTTCCTCAATAAATTGATTATTTAAGTTTTGTTCGAATGTAGGCAGACTTTCATTTTCTGATAAGTCCGATGAAGCATATTGTGTTTTAATAAGTTTGTTATGTTCAGTTTTTGAATTCTTCGATTTTATAGGCTTGGATTTAACTTCAGAATCATGATTATTAACTGATTCGATATCTGACGACTTTAATGTTCTGCAAAGTTAAATTAATGTTATATTGCATAGGCCGTATGAAAATACATTACTTTGTGGTTGCACTGCGCGTTATTCTGGTGTAAGATTCTTCAATTCCGGTGTGGTTTTCACTTTGTATCATTTCACTTTCAAAGTTGCTAAATACTACTGGGGTTTTAGATCTAGATTTAGGACTCAGATCCATATTTTGATTAGTTTAACCTAAAAATGCAAACAATTAGTGGGTTAAATGCACTCTCTCCTACTGTGGTCTATTTTTACATGTGGATTTAGAAGCAGATTAAATGCTTACAGTAATGAATGTAAAGAATAACGGATTTTAGAGCGAGATCTTCAAAGCTTTATTTACGTTTCATACTCCACCCACGTTATTAAATTTGACCGTTAAAAAATTTGTAATTCTATCAAAGCATTACTTTAACTATTTCTACAGTTATTGGTACATACCTCTGATATATTAATAAAGCTTTATCTTTTCATTTATCGTGATTTTTATTAAAAATTTCACCACAGAACAGATTATGTGAACAGTTACAAATATAAACTGTGACGTAGGTGCACTTCTTTCAAACTGTTCGGTAAGTTCATAAGAGATGGAGCTACGAATACTATTTTAGAATAAATTTGAAACTTTCAAATAAAAAATTTGTAGTTTTAATTAAAAAATGGCTTATATTAGGTTCTTTATTTATGTTAATAATGACCACAAAGTCATATAATAATAACTGATTTTATTTATAAACTAATTTCTATATGAAAAATGAAATGTTTAAGTTAATTAATAATTCTGAATTGTGGCTATTTAATGTTTATAACTTTATATGCAAATACAAGAGGTAACAATAGTTAAGTATAATAGTACAAAAACTGCACTTATATAATTGTATTAACCATTCGATATTTTCTAATATCTCTTTAAAAAAAAGGTACCAAAGATACAATACATTTGTGATGATATATCAGGAATCAATACTAGCATCAAAATTAAAAGTTTGATTTATTACAAAAAAGATACATATTGGTTTTAAAATATTACAAGTGAAAAACTAAAGATAATACATCAAAATACGCAAATAATAGATAATAATAATTAAAAATATTAATTCTTTACTCTATTTTATAATTATAATTTATAGTTAGTATACTTTAACTTAAGTTTAAAATGAAATTATTTAGAATAATAATAATAGTGTTTAAAAATTTATATTTACAAATATTTTTTTTTTAAATTCACAAATTATTAAAACTGCAAAAATACTGTAGAAAGTGCTTCGAAAAAAAGTATTTGTAAATATAAATAACAATAATAAACTACACCATTAAATTTATGAATTCTTTTACGTAACAATTAACAAACAATTGTTACAATATCTAACAATTTTATTATACAGATAGCCACAAGATCTTGTTTTTTTATATACAAAGAGCAAAGCTGGTGTCATTTTGTTATTTTTCTTTTAATTTGGTCACAGCTTTGTTTATATTATATTAATATAATGCAGGCCGTTAAAAAACTGTTAAACCATCTCAAGTTAACTTCCTTAGGCCACAAATGAAAATCTAATTGCTATATTGCCACAACACACAAATAATACAAAAATTTACAGTCCCGATACAAAAGGGGAATATTACAAAATTTTTGTATCGGCTTGTTTTACTTAATTAATCACTGGGTTTTGTCCATTTTAAGTTACATCCGATTTTGTATATATCGGTGTACTTTTAAAAAAATAGAAATTTCCTACAATACAAATGATCAACCCATTTTTTCTATTGAATCTGATTTTGTTAATTAAAAATATATTAAACTTAAAATAATTTCGGATTTATTCTATTAAAAATGAATAGTTGGGGTGGTTAAAATGTTATCTTTCATAAAAGGTTGATCACTTAAGTCTACAGTCCCTTAGTGAATAATAACTAAAAACGTAACCAAACGCTTTTGTTAAAGTTCATAGCATTTATATCACATCTCTTTTTTGTTGTCAATTCTGCTACTGCTTTGTAAGTCAACGATAAGTCTTCGACATATAAAAATTTCTTTTCTTCAAGTCCTTTCACATTAATTACTTTTACCCATCACCTTAATCTTTACAATGTCCTACTACAGTAACAAAAATATACATAAGTAGTTAAATAAGAATCATTTTTAAGTTGTTGTATTTACATTCTGGCTACTGGCCAAAAAACACGAAGCTTATGGCATTTTTATAATGAAAATGACCCTTTGCAAAAAAATTAACGTAATTAACAGCTTGTTTCTTTTTATTTCGTCTACTAAAATTAATGTTTTCTAATTTATACATTTGCTAGTTTACAAATCTACAAACATCCAGTACCAAATTTGTTCCCAGCAAATTTTGTTATCAATTCCGCATTGTTTAATTTTATAATTTAAAAAATTAAAAAAAGACCTGATCTACATCTGTATGTAAGACTTTGTCTTCAAATAACTAATTGTAAGCTGCCAGTCTAATTGTGTGCTAAGTCAATCAACTCTAAACTTTATTTTAGTAACTGATTATTTTATATTCAGGATTAAAGTTAATAAAATTTAAAGATTGCTAATTTTAATACTAAATTAAGATTTATAAATAGAAATTTACAATCTTAATTTATATTATTTAAAATCAAAGTTACATAAATTCATTTAAAACTTAAAGCTTGGTTTATAACTCTTTTAAAAAAAAAAGTTGTGTATAAAATACTTTTATTTAAAATTATATGAAAAGCCGATAAGCACATTGCAACTCTTAAACTGTGAGAACTATGAGTTTTTAAAAGCAATACAAGTTCTGCGTGCTTTGTGTTATGTTCCATAAATGGCTAAAAATTAAAGCTATGTACATCTAACAGAATATATTTCTCGATGTATTAAATTACTTAGCAGCATATTCGTTCAAATTACAGTTTAAATTAAAAAAAGTTTTATTTTGTAAACTTATCCAATTTAAAGAGTTGTAATGTACTTATTCTACATATCTATCTATATTTATTATAGAAAACACATTGCCCTTCTGTAATAACGCATAAGGGTATGCATTTCCTTCAAGTTCGATAAAGAAAATTTTGGTAAATTATAACGAAACTAAAACGTGCATTTTTCTGTTTGGAAAATGTCAAAACACTCACCTTCAAATAAAAACAAGTAAAGTATTCTGTAATACTATTGCTCTCAGACTTCGTAAAGCTTTAAGAATACGAAGCCAAGATGCTCGAATTAGCTGTCGGAACAACAACTGGATGATTACTCTGTTGGTGCATTGGTATATGAGTTTGTGGCACAATATTACCAGTGCTAACAATACTTCCGCTTGAAACGGAATTAGCTAAGCTCTGACTCTGGCTGACTTGTGGTATCTGAATTGTTGTAGAAACGGACGTCTGTACAGTAGCCGTGCTAGATTGGGGTTGCTGCGAAACTGAATTAGCAACAACTTGATTGGTCGGGGGCTGAGTCTGACCATTTTCCAAAGCGTGCTTTCTTAGATGACGTAACATATTGCCCTTTTCCACAAACGTTTTCCCACAATCTGGACACGCATGAGGACGTTCGCCGCTATGAGATCTTCTGTGCGACACCAAATGACCTTTGCACATGAAGTCCTTTTCGCACAGGTCACATCTAAAAGGTCGATCTGCTTCGGCACCTTTGTTGTGAGATCGTTGATGAAAGAGTAAATTACCTAAATTAAACGATTTTTAATTTCCTATTTCTCTAACAGTTTTCAATTAAGATTTTAATTGTAGAAGAGCAGATCGTAAAATACCTTACCTTTAAGTGGGAAAGATTTTCCACATTCGTTGCATGAAAATGGTCGTTCGCCGGTATGCGAACGCATGTGATTTATTAAATGTTCTTTCCTTGTAAAAGGTTTCGAACACACATTACAGCAATGCGGGGTATCTCCAGTATGTTGTCTCAAGTGGTTTGTTAGATGTTCTTTCCTCGTGAAAGTTTTCTGACAAAATTCGCAACGATGCGGGGATTCTCCCGTATGAATACGAACGTGATTGGTAAGATGTTCTTTTCTTGTAAAGGACTTGGAGCAATAATGGCAACGATGAGGCGATTCCCCTGTGTGCTGTCGGACGTGATTTGTTAAATGTTCTTTTCTAGTAAACGATTTTGTACAGAATGTACATTTGTGGGGAGATTCGCCAGTATGTTGTCTCACATGATTTACCAAGTGATCTTTTCTAGTGAAAGCTTTCGGACAATAACTACAGCGAAATGGTGTTTCACCAGTGTGCTGTCTCACGTGATTAATAAGATGTTCTTTTCGAGTGAAAGACTTTGAACAGTATGCGCATCGATGCGGCGATTCTCCAGTGTGTTGCCTGACATGATTAAGTAAATGTTCTTTCCTTGTAAAAGTCTTAGAACAAAAGTCACATCGATGTGGGGTTTCGCCAGTATGCCACATGATGTGATTTGTAAAGTGTTCTTTTCTGGTAAATGATTTACCACAGATTTCACAACGAAATGGCGTATCATTTGTGTGAGATCGCATGTGATTAGCCAAATGCTCTTTTCTAGTATATTTTTTTCCACAAATTGTACAATGGTGAGGTGTTTCACCAGTGTGCCACATGACATGATTCATGAAGTGTTCTTTTCTTGTAAAAGACTTCTTGCAGATTTCGCATCTGTGCGGAGTCTCGCCTGAAATTAAATAAACACAATTTTATTTGTAAATATTGTATTGTACGATTCATACATATCCGTTCAGTGTACGTTTCTTATCCGTAAGTAATAAAGAATGTATTAATATAACGTCAAAGAGTGTTCATTAAAATAATTAATTCTTGACTAGAAGAACTTGCAGTTATGGCAATAAACAAGAAATCAATTTATGCAAAAAAAGAAAGGAAGTGTGTATTCATGAAATTTGCAAGAAAAGAAAAATTGATAGTGAATTTGCAACAATAATTGACAATACAAAATTTTATTATTATTTTCGGATATCTCAATGATGCAATTAACTGGTCCTAAGTAGTCAAGGAGTTAAGAATACAAATTTCTTTCAAAAAAAGGTACTGCACTATTTAAAAAAATATAGACGAATTACTTTATTATGCAGTAATATAATTTTGGGCTGAAACACGTTTGTATTATGTGTATCAATGTCTTAAAATTACTCAAACATTACAACGCCTTCATTGTTTCAAATCGTATGTGTGGGTAGAATATTTTCTATGTGATTTATTGCATCAGGAAAGTTCATGGGGCGGAGAGTGTCATAGACTACTTGTTATTCCGAAAAAATGCACCTTTCCAAACTTAGTCTACGTGAGCGCGGTTAAAAGCTAATAAACGGATACCTGTGAACCGATCTTTAATTACCTGTGTGCTTCCGTACATGATTAACCATGTGCTCTTTACGTGTAAAAGTCTTTGCGCAATACTGGCATCGGTATGGAGTCTCTCCAGTATGACATCTTGTGTGATTATCTAAATGTTCTTTTCTAGCGAAAGCTTTTCCACAAATTGTACAATTATAGGGTTTGTCAGTGGAGTGCCTCTTCATGTGCCGTTCCAACGAGGCGGCATTAGCAAATACGTGGAAACATACGGCACACGTAAACATACTTCCTCCAAGATGACATTTTCCATGCCTTGTAAGCTCCTGGGCGTTGGTGAACGCTTTTCCACATACTTGACAAGTAAAAGGTTTGCGTTCCGTATGGTAACGTCTGTGTACAATTAATTGATAACGAAACTGGAACATTTTCCCACATAGATCACAAACTTGATTGCCAGTTATAATAGCAGGTGGAGTATCTCCAGTTAAAGAGCTTGTGGAAGCTTCCTGATCGTTTTCGTTTAACGTTTTCGGTGTTACTATTTGAATATTACCGGCAATCGAATTTGTGGATTGTTGAAGATTAAGATTAGTATTATTAGAGTTAATATTACTTTGTCCAGTCGTTATATCACCCTGTAATTTGCCAAATACTTCGTGATATGCAAGCAATTGGTTGATATCATCAACGTTAACTTTGTACATATTTTGCACCATTTCCACACCCAAGGTTTTAGCCAAATCCTGTTCTTGAATGCCAGCTGAAATCTTAACAATGCTTCCATCAGCAGTACGAACGTCCATTAAATTGGTTTTGATGTCCTGCAAGCCAAATTGGGCACCAGACAACAGCTTACTGCAGTTTTGTAAGTTCTTTTCGTCTTTAACAATCTGCAAATCAGCACTGGTTAGATCCTGATCATTCGACTGATTCTGACCGTTTTCTACAGAATTATCCATACGTACTACGTTATCTAAAACTTGCTGAACCTGTAAATGTTGTAATTGTTGTACAGTTAAAGTTTGCTGATTCAATTGTTGATTTTCATTCAAATGTAATTGAGCTTGAGCTAATTGGGAAGCTATTAAATCCTTATGATCTTTGCTATCTTCAATAACTGAGACCAAATTGTCTTGAACTTGTACTTGGACAATATTTTGTTGTGATTGCTGTTGTTGCTGCTGCGAATGATTTTGCTGGGAGCTTTGCAACTGAGAATGTGTCATCTGCGTTTGGGCTTGGCTAACAATTGTTTGACTTTCAGATTGTTGGTGTTGGTGATTAGATAACGAATGATTATGATTTTGTGGATTTTCTAGATGCATTGCACTGGCTGGTATTGCTAGGTTCGTTATTCCTTGTGAGGTTGAAATGCTTACAGGTATTTGTGCGTGCTGTTGCAACAATAATGGATCAGTTGGTAAAAGACCACTATGCTGGCTTAGCATTGCTTCCTAAAATAAAACTGTTTTAAAAAACAAACTTTTACTAAATATAATTCTTATGATAGCAACGAAATGTAAATAGGTATTAAACGGTTTACGACTTATTGTTTTATTTAATTTGATAGCTTTGATAACAAAGTCATTCAACAAAGGTTTTGTGCAGTAAATAATACCTGTGAAATTTTACTCTGACTGTCGGAGCGACCAGAGCCTGGTAATCCATATACTGAAACTTGAGGTATTGGACCAGGTAATAAATTTGTAAGGACCCAATATTTAGCTACACTGCTTAGTGCAACAGCATTTAAAGCTGTGGTGTTGACTCGAAGATCAGTTGGTACTGATGTTACTGGCGGTGGCCTTTGAGTTGTGCTCTAAAGAAATAAAATATTAATGTTTTTTTATATTTCAAGTATTTTATAATCTTAAGTAGAAATAACCTAACACAGAAAGCGTTATTTATATTATGCTTTTTAATAAATATAATAAACGATTAAGCTAACCTAAATTTGTCCTAAATTACATATTATTGGGATGAGTTGTTTATTTAATTAAGTAATGGAGAATCAATGAATTAAACCGTAATTTAAACAATAATTTCAATGGTTTTTTAATGAGATTATTATTTACGAACAAAGTTTAAACAGTGCAATGCACTGTTTAATAATTGTTGTAAGAAAGTAAATAATTTATAAGACATACTTCAGAATTTTCAGACTGGCCTTGTGATCCATTAAGATGACTTTGTTCATTGGAATTCATGTTGAAAATAATAAAAAACTTAATTATTTTATCATGTTTCACTTAAAAAACGGCATCTAAGTCATCATACACAACAAATTTATAAATTATCACGTGAAAATTTTTACTGTCATTGTCTATTATATGCGGGGGACGCGAAGGGAAGCCATTAAAAACTAACAAAATAAATTTACCGATTCACAACTTACTGATACTTTTTTATCCATAAGTTTTAGCACAACTGAATCAAAGGATCTCGATTATTTAATTAATAACACATTATCAATTAAAAAATACGGCATAATTTGTTGCAATCCGTGACAAAAGCGGACCACAGACGCGGGGTGCACCAAACAATAAACAGAAACCAACATGGCCGGTAATAAAGAAGACCGTAAACTCAACTCCTAAACAACAATAAACTTTTAAATACGACTTTTTGAATTAATCAGAATACAGTACTGATATAATTTAAAATTTAATCGTTTTTAAATTTACAACCAAAAAGGAAAGCCATTTAAAAAAGAAATTGCAAAACGCAAATCCGATGTTTTATTTAAAACAAATCGGCGCGAAATTTGAACATTTATTAAAAAGATATAATCAGCGTTATTTTTTGTAATTTGTTTACTGCATTGCACTATGAGTGTGATATTACACAAATTTAACATTTACTTTCATTATGGAAATCTATTTAACCTTCAGAGTGCTTTAACCTCCGTTTTTTGTGGTAAGACATCGTACAGGGTCAAACCAAAATAACACGATAATATATATTTAGTTTACTTTCTTCTATACGTAATAACAATGTTATCATTTAAATTAATAAGTTAAGATTAAAAGTACTTTTATACAATCAAGGTCAGAATTATTACATATCACTTTAGCACATTAATTTTTAACTATTCAATTATATGCAGACTCTACAGTAGTTAAATTTATATTGGTAATGCTGTTCAAAGTTTACACAATTTTTAAATTTAAAAAGATCTTGATTTTCATTTTATATGACCGAAGGATTTCTACGTACTAAATTGATATGAATAACAATAATAACGAAAAAACTTACATAAAACCGTTTACTCCTCAACTTCTTCTTCTATTTCTCCATCTGGAGGAATATCATCTTTTACATTTAAATTAGCCTTAGTTGTAGGTACCAAAGAACTTGGTGCAATTCCTAATCCTTGAGCTAAATCCTCAATAAGTTCTTTATTTAAGTAATACGTGATAGGCACATTTCCTGAGCTTAAAACCTGTCTTAATTCTCCTACTAATTGCTTAGCTTCGAGATATTGTTCAATTTTAATATATTGTTGTATCATTAAGGCATAAATATCACCACGTCGCACAGATTCCTCCAAATCTACACCTCCAGAAATAAGAAATTGTTTACATTGTGTTACACCTGCATCTGTGTCTCCTCGTTCGAATAATCTTCTTATATCAATAAATCTCTTAATGGCAGTCATACGTTTTTGTACCAATTCGATTGCCTTTTGGTGTTGGATAACACTTGCAGGACTCGATATTTTAGAAAGACACCTTGAAGCCTCAGTCAGAGCGCCATAAGCTTTTTCATAATTTTGAAACTCATCGATTTCAATCTGAAATTTACAAAATTACAATATGAATTCACTATAAATAATTGTAACAGACTTGTGCACAAGCTACATAGAAATTTGCGAGCAAATCTAAAGCTTTTCCTTTCGAATAAAATGTAATGATATTTCGAAGAATCTCGGGCTGATTCTGCCAATCAAGAGATTGGAGATAATTGGCTGCCATTATATAGATCTCTCTTTGTCTTGAAACACCAGCAAAAAAAATTATTTTATCTGTATCTCCAGATTTTAATAGAGCCTTCATAGCCCGCATCTAAAAAAATCAATAAAAATTCCAGACAATTTAAGAAATAAAATATTGTAGAAAATACCCTGTCTCCAGCTTGTGTAAATTTTTTAGTAGCCAAATGATAATTGCCTTGTAACATTAAACTTTCAGCAAGCGTCTCGAGGATATTATTTTTAGTTTCTTCATCAACCTTATCTTTTTCAGGTGTTAATTTTTCTGCTAAATCTTCCGTTACTTGTACATTATGATTAAGACAAAGATCGATTGCTTCTTTATACTAAAACCATTATTTTGATTAAAAGTTCCTTAAAGAATTAAGTAGCACGCACCTTTTTACCGACAGCAAGCAAATCAACAGCTTTATCAAACTGTTGATTGGTAATAAAATAATCAGCGCATTTTTCAATTAGTGCTGGATCTGAATCTGTGTCTAAACTTGTTGCGATTTGTTGTAAAATATCGAATTGTTCGTATTTAAATGCGAGATCTAACGCCTTATGTAACATTCCTACAATGTATCCAAAATTATTATTGAATTATTTATTTATATTTCAGCATTTCAAACAAACCTGACCGATGATACATAATAATCGCTTTATCGTTTGCTCCAATATCTTCTAAATATTTAGCGCACTCCATTTGTTCCCTTCGACCAGCATGAAGACCAATTTTCCATAACTCTTCGCTCATGTGGTTTTCTTTACACAAACGAACAGCATTTCCTACAATTGTGTTTTTAAATATAAAAATCTAAATAGAGGATTGGTTTACAACATACCAAACGCGTTTGCCTTAATAAAAAAATCAACCGCCCGTTTTATGTTGTTGGTTGTTTCATAATATCGAGCCATGTGATAAAAAGCTGCTTTGTCTGTATTTTCTTCGGCTAATTGTGCGGCTTTATGCTCCTCGCCCATGAAACAAAGGGTTCTTACTTGATTGTACACATCTCCGGCTTTTGTGTAAATTTTTAAAGCACCATTTAATTCTCCTTGGGATTCCGTATATTGTCCCCACCATCTTAATAATTCTCTAAAAAAATTAATGTTTTAATATAAAATTTAATAAAAGAAAAATGATTTACGGTTCAGTAGTTTTGGACATGTAAGTTTCAAGCTGAGTTGGATGATCCATTAACATACGTGGAACTTCATTAAAATGAGTACCAGCTTTTTCGTAGTGATTTATAGCTTCTTTAATATTTCCCGATTGTTCAAGCACTTGGGCCCAAACATGTTCGGTGTTTTTCAAATGTATTCGGTCTTTAGTTTCGGCTATTTTTAAAGCTGCATCCATTTTATTGCAATTTTGGTAGAACTTATTCAATAAATCGTAACGTTCGCATTGGATATAAAATTGTTCGGCTTCGTTCTATGATTTTTATTAATTAAATGAGATATGATATGTGAAAAAGAGTAATAACGTACCAACATATTTAGTTGTGTTGCTAAAACTGCTAATTTTGCTTCAGTGGGCAAAGAGGGGTCTTCAGTAGCAATTCTGAGAGCTCGAGCAGCTCTTGCATTTCCCATATGACCTAAACAAACTCTTGCTACATCTAATCGTCTTGTTTTAACACACATTACGGCTAAATTGTTCCAAACTTCGACTGCTGTGATTAATTTAATGGCTTTAAAGGCTGCATCCATGTTGCCTGCGATTAATTCGGTTTTTACTAAATATTTTAATGCTATCTCTATTTACCTAAGCTTAAATGATAACTAAATTCTAAAATTGCTTCTTTGGTTGCTTTGTTGCAATTTTCTATTCCATTAAAGTTGCTCATGGTTTCTCGAACGACATTGAGCTTCTTTAAAATTAGTAGATAAGGTGTGGAGACAGCCAAAAGCTTAGCATCAGGATTTATAGCTCGGATGTCTTGCAATTGAATCCCATGTTCTTTGGTCACAAAGATTGTAATCACAACATGATCTTCTTCTTCCAGAGTCGGTGCTGCACCTAAAATTAAAATGTAGTTTTAAAAAGCACGGTTTTATATTATGTCCTTACTCCCATCTTGATTTTTTCCATATAAAGACATAAATCCTTTGTTTGCATTTAAATTAGAATTTTTTAATTTCTTAGCATTTACTACTAAAAGTCTTGGGTCTTCATTATCCCAATGCACAGTAAGCGGAATACGATTAGAACAAATCCTATTAAAAATCCTTTGAGTTTCAGTTAAATTTGTTTCATCTTCAACATCGTTTTCAAAATTATCAAAATTTTCAAACGTATTACTTTTACTCGTATTATATTTCCGAAAGTCGTAGTAAATAAAATTATCTTGCTCAATATCCCAGATGTACAATTTCCCATCGGGGATTAAATTAGAAGCAGCCAAAGTTAAAGCTATTATATTTCCATTGCAGTTAATCTTGGCTTGAATTATTTCTCCAAAATCGTTACACATATCGTATAGATTTCTAACTGTGGTCAATAGTTTGGGCTCTTCTTCTAATAAATCAAAAATTTTTAAAAAACCATCCATTGTGAATATTGTTAGAATATTTCCTTTGATGTCCATTCCAATAGGTTCGCCTTCTGATGGCACTGTAGGAATTGTAGCTTCAAAAGCCCCATTAAAAGCTCTTTTACTTATTCCAGTTAGAGTTAAAATTATAATACTACTTTCATATATTATTATTCCTACAAATAACATTAATAAATTGTGTAGTTGTTATTCAGCCTATTAATTCAATAATAATAATAATTGAAAGATATTCATAGATTATTAACATGTAGTTTACAATTACCGATAATTTTATAATTGCCACCGTTCATAAAGACTGAATGTATAGTCGAAATATTGGCGATTAAAAAATTATCATTAATTGAAAACTGCACGTTAGTTGTCCATGAATACTTTTGAATTATTATTATTAATACATTTTATTTAAAATTAGTAGTGTGTCTACCTTCGTTATCACATCGAAAACTGTTAACAATCTGAGTAGTGACAGTAGATTTATCAACCTTTTTGTTTGAATTAAAGCTAGCATTATAACTGACTTTCTCTGAAGGTATATTCCAGATGATATCGTACACTGCAATAACTCTTCCATTAGTTACAGCAATATTGTTTGAACTAACACTCATATCAGAAACTTGCATGTCAGCAGTGAGAATAGCATTTAAATTTGGCGTTTCCAACAAAATCTGGGTAGGTGTCCTTTGAGTTGCCCAGATCTTTTCAGAAAAAGAAGTACATAAAGCTTGTTCTTTCATTATATAAACTTTAGTAACGCAATTTACACTTAATAGTGGTATTCGCAAATTAAACGAACCCCAATTCATTTGCTTAATAGTTTTGTCAACAGAATTTATGTTATGTAACTCCCAAGAATCTTCTTGGTTTTCGAACAGCTCAGCTTTAGCTTGACTTTTTATCCAGAAATAAATTCGACCAGTGTTCGTACCAGCACATATCGTTTGATTAAGTTTGCAATATGTAACACAACTGAACATTTCCGTTGTTGATTTGATTTTATCGTTCTTTTCCAAATCTTTGAATTTGTCTGGAAGTGTATAATTGTCATTTGTGTCGAGATCCCAAATTCTTACTATTAAATCGCCTTTAATAAAATTTGATTAGTTTTATAAATCCTACTAATATATTAATTTAGAACAGACCAGTTAATATGGCTAAACAACTATTATTTGCCCAAGTTAAACCCTGACTACCCACTCCTCGAATCGATTGCCCTTTTCCACTCAACTTTATTTTTATCAACTCTGTTAATTGACCCTTTGAATTTATTGCAAAATGTCCAATGGTTAAGCCTTCCATCATTACAATCAAAGAATTTTTATTTGGATGATGAAGTATATGGCCGAGGATACCTTCTGTATTTAACACTTCCATACATATTCCGGCGTCGTTTATAAAATACACAGAGCCTACAAAATTTGTCTTTTAAAAAATCCTATGTTATATTACAATAGTTTTTCTACCAGCTTGTGTACCAACAAAGAAACCTAAGTTGTCACTCCCATCTTGCACTCGAAACTTTCTTGCCGTTGTTTTTGGTCTCCAATTACTAAACATATCCAATGCATGCTCGTCTCCGTTGACTGCAGCTTTAGCTAAACCTTCAACGTCAAATTCAGGTTGACTACGAATCGTTAAACGAAATGTTAAATGTGTTATGGATTCCTTCAGGTCTTGCTGAAATACCATTATAGTTTGAGCTCTCCCATCGACCCTCCAACCAACTAACGTTCCTGACTAAAAAAATAACCACTCAGTTGGATAAGATAAACTATTTACATATGCTTACTGAATCACATGAAACAAGCCTTCCACCTTTCTCACTGAAATCAAGTAAAATAACGGGGGCCCTATGAGGTCCTGCAATACTAGAAAATTCTGTGTCACTACCATTCCATACTTTCATGTCACCATTTTCCCACGCACAAACTATGACATTGCGTTCAGGATGCCAAGTTATAGCTGTGACCTGGGATACGGGATGCACTGGGAATAGGACATCATGTAAAGATTCACCCTACAAATAATTCCAATCAGAGTTGTGTTTAAACTTGTGACCCACTTACTGTTTCATCAAATATCGTAACAAATCCTCCACGATCCTGCGAATAACTACCTATTGCTAATAAAGGTGCTGTTGGATGCCAGGCTAAGTTTGTTGAAATTACATTAGGCTCTTTAAATTTTACTGCTGTTTCAAAGTATAAACTCATTGTGCCAATTGTAGATTTACTTAAAACTCACTTATTGTTATTAAAATCATTGATTATTGTTAGAAACGCTTACAGTTCGTATTTGTTGATTGTTTTAGTGATTGACCTTGTGTATGTTGAATACCATGGCAACAATCGTTCAAACTGTGGCGCTGCTTAAAAGTAAACTATGCAACCGCCAAATTTGAATAGTTTTCTTTGTCCTGAAATGTATAACTTATTTTTAGAAAAAAATTGAGCTATTTGAAATACATTTAATTTTATAGGCCATACAAAAATATCGAGTATAAATTTTAACATTTAAAGCTATGTCTAATTTGCTTAAATATATTTTTTCGAAAACAGGTAAAACTAATATATAAAAGTTTTAGCTCTACATTGACTGGCTTAATAAAGTTCTTATAAAGTTACATAATATTCAGATTCAAAATATATAAATATGTATATAAAAGCTTCATAAATAGTACGTACATTTATCAAAAATATAGGTGTGTATATAACATAAATATATTCGTAAGTACCCTTATATGTTGGTACATTAATAACAGTCTTACATTTACTTTTGTGTATGGTAAAATCTTTATAAAGCTTAACATGTATTGCTTATAATATGAGGTATACGAATTCTAAAAGAGCCAACATTGAAAATGCATAATTGTACATCGAATGCTTACAATTCATTAGAGTATTTTTTATAGCATCATATTGAAAGATTCTAAAAGTCCCCCATCATAATTGAGAGATAAATATCTGGCACTTGAAGAAATTAATTTCCACTTAAAATAACTTCTTAACTTAGTACTAAATATGTAAACTAAAAATAACTTGAACAAAAAAATTGATGCTTCAGAGATTAATAATTTCCACGCCAAGTAAATAAGCCATCAACCAAAAAGCATGCTCCATTGATTATGGCCAAAGAAGCCTTAGCAAGCCCATAATCTCTATATTTGCCAGACCTGGCGTTTTGAAAATATTGAATGTTTAAGGCACCAGCTGCCACAAAAGCTGCACAACCAACCAGACAGAAAAAGATGTCAATGTTTCGACTAATTGGAGACGACATCAAGTGTCCTAGAAAGTAAAATTATTCTTTATTTGGACAAACAGAAATTTAAAAGTTAAAAAAACATACCTGCAAGTCCTCCAATTAAAATGACCAAATATCCACAGAAAGCTCCTGCTGTGACTAAATCCGTATCCACCACACCGGTAATGCTATGGTAATGTAACCCAATACATGCTACCGTCAAAGCCTATTAATTAAAAAAAATTAAATCAAAAATAAAAAAAATAATTTATGAACAATTAAGTTTCTCTAAAAACTAACATGTGGTGAAAATATGTAGAAAGAATGTGCTCTTGCAACTTTCTCGAATTTTTGTTGCGATTACATCAATTTTGTAGCTTATTGATTGCATAATGGCCCAATTTTGGGTACCGATTAAAATTATCAATTAATCCGTAGGCTGTAAAGCTCTAGTTGTAAAATTTTTACAAAACCTTTCAATTTTAAAACATCAATTAATCATAATAAATTCTAAAAATTAAAAAAAGGGAGCCCAGTATAGGCCTTTAAAAAAATAAGACTGCGGTCCCCATTTATTTGTTTAATCAAAACATTTTCGATAATAAACTCACAATTAGTATTTTGATAAATACATTTTTTTTTAAAAACTTGCAAAATGCAAATTTACGATTAAATAGGTTACTATGGTAACCGTGACATGGTTTTAAACCACCGATTACCTCATTGTATGGCACGTGAGATTATATGCGCGATTTGTAGCATAAAATAAGTAGATTTAAATAAAATAATTGGGATACTTACAAGTTCCAAAAATTTGATGATAGATATTTTGCTGATGGCCATTTTTCTAAGGGCGTCGCCGTTACGTATTGATTGTTTAGGTATTCCAAAAGCAGGCTAACCGCTTCCTTTTCCTTTTGGTGAAGGAGCACTAGGCGAACTGAAGCAACTTTGCGATGGAATCGAAAAGGTTTCCCACCTTCTTAAAGTTGTGACACAATTTAAATAAAATGAAGTCACTGCTAAAAATTGCTGTGCCTTTCTTAGTCAAGGCTATCTCCCTTTTTATTTTTTATGCGATTTGTTAGTAAGCAAAACAGCGCTTCTGAGTCACTGAGAACGTAATGGTTCTGACGTAATCCACTTGGTGGGGATGAACGATGACCAGTTTCAGTCATCGATGACATACTTTGGGGGGTAATTTCGAATTAAACGGCCACTTTTGATCATCTCGTTAGTTCTCATTGTAAGAAAAGTAAAATTATAAGGATCTAAATGTGTTTCACAAATAAGGTGACCTTTTCTATTATTTGTAATCATTTCATACATGATGAATGAACAAGTGCTTGATAGCACCATTATCATTGTGTGATATGCATATCTATGTCATAAACAGATTCAATTTATTACTCATCCATATTAACATTAAATTAGATTATTTACAACACAATTTTTATGTAAACAAATCAAAATTTAAGTGAATGCATGTAATAATTTTTCGAAAATTACTTTTAACTTTTGTAAATGCTTTTTATATGCTAAACAGCTGGGAGCTGCATATGTTAGGTACCTGAACCGGAAGCTATTATAATTATATCCTGAAGTCAAGTGTAAATAACTAACAGCTAACGCAAAAGTAATAAATAGGAATGATTTCATTATACAGGCAATAATAAATACAGCTAACACACTATATACCTATAAAAGAATTCAAGCAGGGTTCGAACAAGGGTGTTCTATGTGAAGTACAGTCGAACCTCGATAAGTCGAAGTTGAAGGGAGACTAAAAATAATTCGAGTTATCGATATAAAAATATTAAAGTTGAAATACCCAAGTCCGAAAAAAACAGGTTCAAGTTATCAAAAATTCGACTTATTGAGGTTCGACTGTATTTAGAATGAAAAGGCTATAGCATACGCCCTAAGCATCTTCAGACGTAAGAGAAAAGCAAAAGACCAATTTTTGGGGACTTAAATAACTGTTAATCCTAATTCAAATTCTTCTTAGAAATACTACAGGAACATTTTATCTTACATTAGACCTCTTAAGGACCTTTATCTATTTTAAATAATTTTAATTAATCAGAATTTTGAAATTCTGGAGGTTGATACATAGTTAATTTTTTAGATTAAAGATTGTATTTATCTATTAAGTTCATAGTTCTCCATTACTCAGAAAATTAGGTATTAATAAATATTCAATATCAAATATATTTCGCTTTCTTTTCTTTATATTGGAATGGAACCTATCGATGACTATATAATCAATGCATTTTTTTACACAGCATATTCTATAAATGTATTTACCAAGTAAAAATAAAGTGATGTTCACTAAATTTGTTCTTTTGGTTAAATAATTGATGTAGTAGTACTTGATAATAAGAAAAAATATCCTCCCCGGCGGGGAATCGAACCCCGGTCTCCCGCGTGACAGGCGGGGATACTGACCACTATACTACCGAGGACTTGTTATTTGTAATTTAAGGAAAATGTAATTTACTTGAACTTCTATTATTAGAATATATTCTAATTAATTATTTTTAATTTAATATGTTTGGATAGTATTTTAAAGTACTCTTAAAATGTTCTATAAATTATATATAATTAATAAACTGATTAAAACCGGCCCAAAAAGTTATTTTATTTAAAAGTTCAATAGGGCTCTCATAGATGGCGAAAGCATGTACTTTTTACATATAAATTTGAATTAAATTTAAAATACCTAAATGTTATCAGAGCATCTGAAAAGATTTAATTATTCTTATACGTTTTATAATAATTTATCCGTAATTATAAATGTAAAATTAAGTTTTATTTTTTTTATTTAATGTTTTTTTAGCATTATCAACCATTCTATATAAGCCAAGAATAATAGTAAATAAGCAGTGCTCATAAAATATGTTAAAACTTTTTTTAATTGTGGGTAAAATACTCTTATATTGTTTTGTACTACTCCTTTAATGATCTAAAAACGAAATACAATTAATAAATTGTTTAAAACTGGCTAATAAATCCGCATTTTGTATTAAAGTGTAGCAGAACCCCTACAGATGGCGCATGCATGCACTTTTCATATATTAATTCGAATTAAATTTAAAATTTATATCATCTTATCTAACAATGAGAGATTTTAATTATATTTGTGACATTTTGTTTAAAAGGATTTTATTGTATAAAGGTTTTTGCCGTATGTAAAACAAAGTTTTTAAAAATATAATCCTTGGGTTAAATTATTTAACTATTCTGAACAATTCTTCTTTTTCAAAGGTGATAGGTACATGTAGGATTTGTTTTCAAAAAAGCCTCTTGTAATTAAAAATTAATACTATATAGCAAATATATAATTAACTTAATTACATACAGTAAGTTTATATACAAATTTAAAAGTACATATAGTAGTATATTACAAGTTTTGAGCAAGTGTTGTACATTGTTTAAATTTCATCTTATATTCAGACTTAAAGTTTAAACATACATCATAAATAATAATTAACACAAAGCCCAATTTAACCATGTTCTGGCCGAATTCCTGGTTAATTAAGAAGAAATTGCTTTAAAATCAATTAAGCATTGTTGTACTTGTTTTTTTTTAGTTAAAGTTATTAGAACATGAAAAAATTCGGTTTGATAATTATCTTTTTGTACTGCAAATTGATTATAATTTCTCAACACTACAAGTTAGCTCACTATTAGTAGTATTTGAAGAGCTTGTACAAGCTGAACACCCACTATTATTACAGCAACTTTGACAAGATGAATTGCTACATAAACTCATATTCCTAGAGTCACAAATCTCTATAAATTCTTCAGCTATCGTCCTATCAAGTCCTGTGTATGTACGAGCAACATCCTCTGTAGTTATTTGTCTTTCTTTATATTTTTTGACTTTCTTTTTGTGTTCTGGAACGACCACTTTATGTTGAGGTGGATATCTCTTATGTCTCCTATGCAACTACAAGAAGAACCAGATATTTCGTTTAATGCAAGTTAATTAATGAAAATACCTTTTCCTTTGGGTGTGCATGAATTATAGGTGATGGTACAGGTCCCAAAGGTGCTGGGATAAGTGGGTATCCTATAATTTGGGGCTGCGAAAGAACTGGAGGAGGCAATTGCAGAACTGGTGCCAGCCTTAAGGACCCATTTGAGAGCTGAAATTAACTTGATTGAATTACTGATGTAAAGTTAAATACAAAAAAATGTGGTGCCAGTTTAAAATATAAGTCATAAAAAAAATATGTTACCAATAAAGATGTGGCAAAAAACAATAACCGAATATAATTAAATAAATAAATATTAGCGATTTGTTGTTAAAACTTGGTTTTTTTACTTGAGATACATATGTGGGTAAATTGAGTAATTTGACTTAGGACTTTTCGAGAATTTGGAAAAGCTACGTTGGCAGTCCTGTTGGCATCCCTACGAGAAAAGTCAAACTTGCGGGTGCACACTTTATAGTTCATCGTTATTAGTTATTTGTTGCAACAAAATGGGGGTGAGTTGTCTTTTATTATTAAAATTAGTTAAAAGGAATTTGTTACCGATAATCTAACATATGTTATATCAGTATTTCAGCTACGGGCGTTATCAGTTTTGAGCCCACGCTGTACCTGTATTTCGGTATCTTATCGGACATTTTGGATTACATTCGAATGCCGTTGTGTGTGTAGCATTAAAAATTATTTAGTTTTGGAAGTGCAACTGGAGCGAAAGGGGGTTTTATAAGCGACTTTACGATGGAATCGGTATTGTATTCTTAGTTTTGAGTTAAATTTCATTAATTATTACTTTGCGATTACAGGCAAAGTGTATGCAACAACTCGAATTCAATGAAAACGGCACACGCCGTGCTCGTTTGGGGACATCTGCACTTGGATCGTATTCGGCTGCGTTGCAGAAAGGTTCCAATGCCTACCTCTGGGGGTAAGTCGTTTTAAAATCTAATATTTTTTCTCAATGTGATACCTGATTTTTATGATGTGATTACACAATTAAAATAATTTATGGGTAAAAATTATGTAAAGATGCAAAGTTCCCAGCCTAATGATTTTCATTACGACTAATAGCAATAATAAGGCTTATAGACAAAGCCCACTGCAGGGACTATTAAATATTAATGTAATGTTTATCTATTAAGGTCCTTTACACCTGTAAAAGTGTGTCAGATTGAAAGTAGCAGAGGTGCGGCTTTACCTTACGAGATGTATTTGAGAATGCCATAGAAGGGAAAAGTTATTCCTATGATAGACACAGAAAACGATATTTGTTTCCCCAATGCTCTATTAATTTCGTTTGAGTGCTCTTTTAATGAATTAATTTTAATCTTGTGGAACCATCTTTGGGGCCGTTAGTCCCAGTTAACTGTATAAATATTCTCGAAATCAAATGAAATTTCTAAACGCACAGAAAAAGTTTGTTACGCTTAGAAATACGGAAACGTAAACCGTTACATTTAATAGATAAACATTTTTGCGGTATTATCGGTTGCGGCGAATAATTATTAGGTATTTTACTTCGAAACTAATCTCTTGAGTAGACGTCCTTTCAACTTGTAAAAGCATTAAATTAATTACGAGCAGGTGAAAATTATTTATTATTAAATCACCCGAGATGACAGACAGTAAAACGATTTCGTGAAAGTGGTCTTCAGACTTAATTATCGAGGTATTTTTATTATTTGGTTTTGATAAGTGGAACACTTGTTCAACTTTTAGCTTATTCTATTATTACGATAGTAAAAGCTTGATGGAAACTGTATTTATGTTTTTTAAATGCTGTTGGGATCGTTTTTTTTTTAGAAACGAGCTTCATAAAATCACGAAATGTGTGGCGGCGACTGTTAAAGCAATTTTATTTGAAATCTATTTGGGATTATTTAAAAGTAAGGTATGGGACACAATACCCGATCACTGTTTTGTCGCGTTGCACAAAATAAAGCTATATAAACAATTAAAATTACTTTTTATTGGTTGATAAAGGTTTTCAGATATGAAATCAATAAAATTTAATGTAATAAAGCAACAGCAATTGAAGGGCCCAGTGCAATAACCAGTAAGTCCAATTTTTAGGCAAATTGAGTTATAAATGAAAAGAAGTACTTCATGACTCCCTCTATCATCCTGTATAATAACCGGGTTCAAAAATTAAATATAAGTCATCCTTACAGGTGTTTTGATGATTCGCAGCACAATCAAGCTATGCAATAAAAGCCATGTTCAACTTTATTTTAAATTTTAATTACTTTAGATTTATCAAAGCCTTTAGTGCCTTTTACACAAAATTACTTGAATTTAACTTTAACGACATGCATACTTGTTTAAACTGTAATCTTGTAGTTCCGTTTATAAACGTTTTTTTCCTCCTCCTGTAAATTTACCTAAAATGGACTTGACTGGTTATTGCACTGGGCCCCTTCAATTGCTACAATTAATATTTCAGGTTACCCCAATACCCGATCGCACTAAAATTAAGAGAATTAGTAGTCGATCAGTACGTATTCCAGTACTCGATCACTACAAAGTATTTTTATAAAGCGACAAAAAATATTAGATTGATTCTATGATCTATTTAAAATAGTATTTATTAAATTTATAAGTAATTATTACTAGTTACAATTAAATTGTTTTATAAATAAGAAACACTCCACAAGTGATCGGTTATTGGGTCCTGTGATCGGGTACTGAGTTGCTTACCTTAATGTATTGATTAAAAAAAAAAAAAGCAAACTTGCAGTTCGAGAGAAAAGTGGTACATTTTCAATTGAAAATATCAATGGAAAGCTTCACTGGGATCGGAAATGAGTGCTTTTTCGGGAAAATGTGCATCTCTGTACTATTAATAAGTTCACTTCTTTTTGTCATAATTATAAATAAATTTGAAGGGTTTAATTTACATTTGACACAGTAATCATTTAAAAATTATTTAACACTAGATCCGCGGCAAATTTAAACTTACTACAACCGCGTTAATTTAATCGTTTTCTCTCACTCGCACCTACAAAATTATCGTATCTTTTCGCTCACTTCCACTTATTGCAATGGTAAATACATTTTTTGAACATAAAATCCATATTTACTAAACTAAATTTAATTTTTTGATTGGAAAGTGAAAAGATTCATTAAGGCAAATTAATAAATACGAGGATGTGCGCATTCGAGCGAAAAGTGGCACATTTCCGAGCGAGGGAAGCAAATGAAGCGCGACGCGAAGCGGCGCGCTTCATTTTCCCGAGATCGGAATGTGCCACTTTGAGCTCGAATGTGCACACTCGATTTTAAGCACTATTCACAAAATGTAGGCTAATAAATTATTCAAAAACTAAAATAAATAATTTAATTGTTTTCTCTCACTCGCACTTACCAAATTTTTGTATCTTTTCGCTCACTTCTACTCATTAATATGGTAAATACGTTTTTTAAACATAAAATTCATATTTACTTTTAATTTTTTGAATTGAAAGTGTAAAGATTAATTAAGGCAAATCAATAAATACGAGGATGTGCACGTTCGAGCGAAAAGTGGCACATTTCCGAGCGAGGGAAGCAAATGAAGCGCGACGCGGAGCGGAGCGCTTCATTTTCCCGAGATCGGAATGTGCCACTTTGAGCTCGAATGTGCACACTCCACTTTAAGCACAATTTACAATACTTAATTTATTTTCTAAAAAAATTTAATTGTTCAAACTAATATTATAAAAGCGAATTTAACTCTGTCTATCTGCCTGTCCTGTCTGTCTGTCTGTCTGTCTGTCTGTCTGTCTGTCTGTCTGTCTGTCTGTCCGTCTGTCAGTTACTGTTTCACGCCTAAACCACTGAACCAATTTTGATAAATTTTGATATAGAGATAGCTTGAACTTTAAACAAGGACATGGACTACTGGTTTCGAGCAAATATAATGAGTGATTATTGTTATATTCAAAATTTTAAAAAACAACCATCTTCAAGAAGCTACTTTTACATAATATTATTTGGCCATTTGATCAAAAAAGTCTATTTTTATTTAGTTTTCGTTATAATAAGGCACTGTTTCCGGTTTCTTTTTTCTATGTAATAAAGCATTTCTCTGCTGCTATAAATAATAATTATCGATAAAACCGATAAAATGAATAACCGGAAAGAAAAAAGTAGATGACTTCTATTAAAGGGAAAAAAATACAACTTAAAAAGAAAAACAATTATAGGACAGTAATTATCAACTAAAATTAGGAAAAGTCATGTAATATGGCCGTAATATATTCTACTAATAAAAAGTAACAAGACGATAAAATTGCGAAATGGTCAAAACGACCGATTCCGCGGTTCTAGTGTTAAAGATAGCAAAATTCAGTTAATTAAAATTCATTTATAAATAACGAAAGGTTTAAAGCCCTGCACGTGCGTGTGTGTGTGTGTGTGCAAAATCAACCCAAACAAACAAATCGATTAAATATTCATTTAATGACATAACTTTACAACGATTTAAAATGTAATTTCATAATTAGTGGCCTTCGTAATGTCACACCTTTGATTATAGAAACGGTACTTCGTACGTTACTGAATTATTTATTTTTTTTAAAGTCAAACTAGGTGGCCCCTATTTTCTTAATTAAAACCATTAACATATTTATTCAATTTAAAAACCAACAGTTATTTGCCTAAAAAAAAGGGGGGGTCTAAATAATTTTATTTCCCTTGACGTTGGCGAACTGGAGCAGGACAATAAAATAGGAAGTTAAAGCTCCCATAATGGCCAAAAGTAGGGAATAATCGACGGTGAAAAAACCACCGGCCGAAAAAAAGGGGCTTCGGCTGGTATTTATAAATAAAATGAGCTCTTCTTTGTATAAATATTCCTCTTTTGTTGTTAGGCTCGTCGTTATGGGTTCCTTCAGGAGCAATTTTTGCGCAATCGATTTCGTTATATTCGCTTTTTCCATTGTCGACGAACATTTCGCCGCTAAACGCACGCTCATCCCCTACAACCCTTAATTTTAATACGTTTTTTTACAATCAGAGATGAATTTTATAATTTACCACCGCTCCCAAGCACATTACGAACAGAATTCCTATGTCGGCGTATTTAAAATCGAAGGATAAGTCCGAATGGACCTTAAACATAATCGACAAAGCCAAAATAATCGCATAGTTTAATAAATCTAAAATTGAAATAATTATGGAAAAAATAAAAGCGACGATTTGGAATCCGTGGAGATCGTTTACGTTTGTTACCAAGTCGCAAAGCGAACTGTGCGTTTCGAAAATTTGGTGCAAGTTAAATTTTTCGTAAACTGCACCTTTGTAGATCTCTTGGATCGGACTAAATTGATCTGCTCTTTTGACGTGTTTCTCTAAAGATCGATTTACAAGGCCAAAACGTTCGTTGATCATATCGATCTTTGTCACGATTTGAATGTATATCAGAATTTTATAATAGTACATGAAGAATTGACAGAAATACGCGACGATCGCGGCATACAACGAATTTGTGTTTTGCACCCAAAAAGAGCAATCCACGACTATCATAATTAAAACCGCCAGTGTTACGAAAAACGTTTCCAAAAATAATTTGAGACGCAATTTTGCGTATAGAGCGGTCGAAAGTGCGGATAGGACCTTATCGATCTTGAGTAATTTTTCGAAAAATTCGTTTATCAGCGGTGGATGTTTTTGGATCGAAAGCCAAATGGAGAGGAGGGCGAGGATTGCGTCCGAAGTGTAAGAAATATAAACCAGAATTATTATACTTAAATCTGTGTCGTCGTATTTTGCATACCCAATTGCAAGAATTAAAAGTAAAGGCACAGTTGACGCAATTAAAATCATTAAAAGGTATCCGTAAATTTTGTCCGAAGTGCTAAGTTGTTCAAAATTCTTCTTATGGATTTTGTAAGGATTAATCGAAAGCGTCCTCGAAATATAATACAGCGGCTTAAGGCTGTCGAATAATTCGATTTTTGTTTGCATTTTTGCAAATTTTAATCAAACACAGTTTCTACTTGGGACAAAGTTAACGATAAGACTGGCGTAGGGCAAAGGTTTAACATAAATCAAAGGATAATAGGAAAATAATAACAGAGAAAGTTTATTAAAATTTCATGAAGATTTATGGATATTTTTATTAAAAAAATAATCAAAGTGTTTATTGTAATTGTTGGATTTAAATAATTAAAATTCCAAGAACTAATAAAATAGTTCTCCAAAAGGTTCTAAATAATAAATAAGAACATTAAAATAGTTAAATCCAAAAAGTACAAAGTATGTGCACATTCGAGAAAAAAGTGGTACATTTTTCTGAGTTCGAAATGTGGCACTTTGAGCTCAAATGTGCACCATGGGCTTTAAGTAATTAATTTTCTTTATACTGCTAATTTTTAATAAACAAGGGTTGAAAGTAAATAAAAAAAATAATAACAGAGAAGGTTCATTAAATTTTTATAAAAGTTTATAGAAAAATATTTTTATAAAAAAAATGAGAGAGCATTCGTTGGGGCGTTGGTCAATTGCGCGCCGCGGTCAGTTTACCTTCTGCACCATACCTTGTTCCAAAAGATAATAGAACTATTGCGCGCGGCGGTAGATTTAATGTCTTCATTTGGTTAATTCGAATTTTATAATAATTTTTTCTGTCATCTACTTATTTATGAGAACAATTTTTAGTCAGTACATAGCTATATGGCTTTGTATGCTTTTTATGATATATGTGCCTCCATTCATATGTTCCGTAAACAATAATACATATTTTTACTTTACATAGGTAACTACATACTTTTTCCATTATCTATAGGTATAATTAAATAATGTATTGATTTAAACAAAGCCCATAGATATATTTTCAATAATTTTATTTAATTTCTCAATATTAAATTTATACGGTAACCGAGCTTTGCGTTCAAATTCGTTTAAAACTATTTCCCTCTTGCTTCCACTTATTTGGAAACGAATATTGGAAAGTGCCTGCAATAGTAGCATAGGCTCGAGTTCTTGTGACGTCACACGACCTGCGATCGGTTCTCGCGCGATTGGCAAAGGCAACGACGAGCGCCGGTTGTTCACGATCGTATTTAAGTCGTGCTTTAGTATTCGAGTGGGGTGCAGAGTAATACATATGAATTTTGATGACGTCAAAGTTTCTTGCCGTTGCCTGTCGTGGGTGGTCCCTTGCTATTGTGATTTTCCTTGGGCTTTTCGATGTGGAACCGGGATTTGTTCTAAGGTATTTACCCACTATTTGGCTTGTTTATTATGTATGAATTGTTGAATTTATTTAAATTATAATGTGCGTCAAAAGAAATTAAAATTATCGCTGTTTTTACGAAGCAAATGCGTTTAATGATCATATTGGGTACTTTTCTATATGCAGCTATGGTATACGGTTTATGTTACTTAAGCGCTTTAAAACGATGTAATTTTTCCTCGGTCAATTTCTGTTTGGTAGATCTAGGGCCGGATTTAGCCAGAAGAGGCCCGTAGCAAATGCGAACAAGAAGCTCGTCGTTTGCTTTAGTTATACCATACTTATCTTAATTCTTAGATTTTTTGCGTTCAGATGGGGGCCCCATAGCATTTGCTAACTCTTGCTATCCGGCACTGATGGGCCGTTTTGTCAGATGGCAAGGGCGCAGTGCTCTAGCAATTTAGCATTATTGTAAATAGTGAAACCGGCCCTGGCCGCAGTAAAAAAATGTCGTGCCTATGGCTAAATGCATAATTTATACATTTCGGCCTTCTCAAAAACCAAAAATATACAGTTGTTGGGTATAAGGTATTTATTATGGGCGCTTGATTAACATGTGGCCGTCGCCCTCTTCGCTTTATATTTAGTGTTACATTGCCTATAGTTACAAAGAAGAATATTGAAAAATAATTGAACATACCCGGTATTTTATTTAAATTGCTATTAGCTTATAATTTCTAAAATATTAAAAATTTGAAAAAAAGTGCAAGTACAACAGTTTCATTAATTTATTCGTTCTATGCACTGGCATAAACATGACTTCTGTAGTACTTCCGGTTTGTCCGGAAATTATGGCATCTCGCTTATTTTAAATAGAAAAACATTAATTTATTTAAACAATTGGATAGAGCTCGTCGAGGGCTTTCTAAAAATGTTACTTCTTCTTATGTCGCCCTCTCCTGTCGAAGGTTGGCGATCCAAATGGCAATTGTAGCTTTAGAAACTGCAGCTCGGAAAATTTCTGCGGATGAACACCCATACCATCTTCTCAAATCTTTCAGCCATGAGTTTTGGCGTCTTCCAACTGATCGTCGTCCTTTTATTTTTCCCTCTATGATAACTCTCAATAGTTCGTATCTTTCGCCTCTCATCACGTGTCCTATGTATTGTGTTTTTCTTACTTTAATGGTGTTCATTAGTTCTCTCTGTTTATTCATTCGTATGAGAATTTCGTCATTGGTTACACGTTGCGTCCATGAAACACGCAGCATTCGCCTGTATAAATACATTTCGAAAGCATTTAGTCTTTTCTCAGTGTTTGGATCTAGTGTCCAGCTTTCGCATCCATATAGCAAAATGGGGAAGATGTAGGACCTAGTCATACGAATTCTAAGTTCTAAGCTGAGGTCTGATCTAGTGAATAAGGTTTTCATGTTCATGAACGTTCTTCGAGCTTGCTCTATCCTTGATAATATTTCCTTTTTGGACTCACTCTGGCTGTTTATGTTGGTACCTAAGTATTTAAAGGCGGCTACCTGTTCCACAATTTCTCCCTTAATGTATAAATTTGCAGCTACATGTGTTTTAGCAAATACAATAACTTTAGTCTTGGATACGTTAAGTTGTAGACCAAATCTTTCACTATGTTGAACGACATTATCCATCATATGTTGTAGTTCTATGAGGTTGTTTGCCATTATTAAAGTGTCGTCGGCGTATCTGATGTTATTGATAGTAGTGCCGTTTATCTTAATTCCACCTACATCTTCTTCTAGTGCTTCTTTAAAATTGCCTCCGAATACAGGTTAAACAGCAGCGGAGAGAGCACGCATCCTTGCCGTACGCCCTTTTTATTAGGATGTCGTCTGTGTTTTCTTGCTCTACTTTGACTTTCGATGTTTGATGCCAGTAAAGTTCTGTAATAATGCGTAAGTCCTCCTCGTCAATTCCTGTCAGCCTCAAGATTTGTATCATTTTTTGGTGATTCACACAGTCGAACGCCTTACGGTAATCAATGAAACACGCGTATACACTTACATTCATATCCTTACATCTTTGAGTCAATACGTTAAGAGCAAAAAGTGCTTCTCGTGTTCCGAAGCCATTCCGAAATCCAAATTGTGTGTTGTTTATTTGGTATTCGCATTTTTTATAGATCCGTGTGTGAATAACTCTTAAAAATGTTTTTAGCACGTGGGACATGATACTTATCATGCGGTAATCGTCACATTGGGAAGAGTTTGTTTTTTTCGGGATTGTTATGAATGTGGACTTCAGCCAGTCAGTCGGTATCCTACCTGTTTCGTATATTTTGTTAAATAACAGTGTTATAAGGTCTAGACCTTTGCTTTCATTATCTGCTATTATTTTTAAAATTTCTGCATGAATTTTATCAGGACCAGTAGCTTTTCTGTTTTTAAGTATTTTTATAGCGTGGATTACTTCACTTTTAGATATTTCAGGTGCTTTTCATTTGTTACTTGGTCTTCTGGTGGTGGTTTATTAGGTCTATCGTCATCAAAAGTTCTTCTACATACTCTTTCCATCTCCTGAGTTTACCTTCTATGCCTAAAATTATTTCGTTGTTCGAATCTCTTAGAGTTGTTGTTTGATGTTTTCTAGTTCTGCCTGTCATTTCTTTTACATTTTGTGTATATTGAACGTATCGTATTTTTCTTGGAGCAGTTCTATTTCTTGGCATTTTTCTGACATTAATTTCTCCTTTGCTTCTCTGCATTTTTCCTTATGATTCTATTGATATCTTTATATTGCGATGGTCGTGTTTTATTTCTCTTCTTTCACTCATGAGATCTAGGATTTCCTGTGTCATCCATTCTTGTTTTTGTTATTTTTCTAAACCCAATATCCTGCTCCTGAACATCTGTTATTTTGTTTTTATCGCGTTCCAAGTAGTTTGAATTTCTTTTCATTTCGTATGCGTGCCTCTATTGTCTTTAGTTCTTTTCTATTTTATAACTTATTTTTCTTTTACTTCAGGATTTTTAAGTTTGTCAATATCTATATGTTTGGCCAGTTTTTCTCGTTTAATTCTTTTAAATCTCTTAATTTTAAAGTCCATTACAACAGGGTTATGGTCACTATTGATGTCAGCACCAGGATAAGTTTTTACAGAATGTATGTATTTTTTGAATTCCATGTTTAGCAAGATAAAATCTATTTGATTTCTTACTAATCGTTGTTTATTATCAGTTGGCGCTTTCCAAGTGTATAATCTTCTTGGATGTTGTTTGAAAAGGTATTGGCGATAAGGAAGTTATTTTCAGTACAGAACTGATTCAGTCTGTCTCCCCTGGCGTTCCTTATACCAAGACCGTATGCTCCTATATTGTCTCCTTCCACACCAGCACCAATTTTGGCGTTGAAATCTCCGATGACCATGGTAATTTCCCCTTTCTTTGTAAGACTTATTACTTCATCTATTTTATTGTAAAATTCTTCTATTTCTTGTTCTGTTTTATCATTTGTTGGGGCATAGATCTGGATAACATTTAAATCTCTGTGTGTTGTTTTCATTTTTATGAAGATAATCCGTTCGTTGACTGGTACAAAGTCAACGACGGACTCTGCAATTTTGTCTGTGAGAATTACAGCTGTTCCATGTCTGTGTTCATTGTTACTTCCTCCAGAGTAATATATATATCCCTTTTGTGTCCTTTGCTTTCCGGATCCAGGCCATCTGACTTCGCTTAATCCTAGGATATCTATGTTCATCCTTTCCATTTCCTTTTCTGCATTTGTTAGTTTGCCTGGCATAAATAAGCTGCGAACATTCCACGTAGCAATACGTAGAATTTTATCATATATTTTGATTCTTGGTCTGTTACCAAGATTTTTACTGTTATACCTCAGGGGGATTCTTAGCACCCTCTCCTCATTTAAGAGGTGCCCTGGACTGAGGGCCATTATTCTATTTTGTTCAGCCATTAGGATTGTTTGGAATTATAATACAGTAAGATTTCCGTTTCTTTTCTGTATCGCAGTACGAAAACCGTTTTTGCTGTTACAGCTGCGCTTTTCGGTTTCCAGTGCTTTACCGCTTCGAAGTTATTCTTCCCACGCTAGAGCCTGATTTTGATGAACCTGCTGCCTATCATCAGTCAAGTTTTGGTCCGCCTCGGGTATTTCATTTCCCCGATACCACCCATATCTGGGAGGCATTCCCCTATCCGCCAGCCGGGGAGGCGCCCGATGGGGGATCTTGCAACCCCACACACTACAAGTTACTATTTGATTAATGAATGATTTCAGAAAAAAATATTTTTATTTCGGATTACGAAGTTGTTTCAGTAATTTTTTGAAATTATTTATTAATCAAATTTTAACTTGTTATACATTTTTCAAAAGCTCCCAACGAGCTCTATCCAATTATCTAAAAAAAATTAATACCGTTCTGTTTAACCCTCCGTATACTAGGTGACTAAATGTCACATGCCAACTAGGTGGGCTTTGGCATACCCCAAAAATAAAATGAAATAAAATCCACAAAATTGTACTTTATTAGAGTTAAATGATAAGAAATATATTTTAATAACCAGTAATGAATAATTTTAAGTAAAAAACATATTTATTCATGCATTAGAATAGACTTTTATTAATAAAAATACAAAAACTTAACTTTTTCTTTAACATATAAACTATTGAGTCTTTTCTTGAGTACTAAATTCCAATGACACGTGTCAATTACGATACAGAATATTAAAAACAAATACATTTTTTGAACATAAAATTCATATTTATTAAACTAAATTTAATTTTTTGATTTGAAAGTGAAAAGATTAATTAAGGCCAATCAATAAATACGAGGATGTGCGCATTCGAGCGAAAAGTGGCACATTTCCGAGCGAGGGAAGCAAATGAAGCGCGACGCGGAGCGGCGCGCTTCATTTTCCCGAGATCGGAATGTGCCACTTTGAGCTCGAATGTGCACACTCGGCTTTAAGCATGATTCACAAAATTTAAGGCCAATAAATTAGACAAAAAATTAATATAATTGTTTTCTCTCACTCGCACCTACGAAATAATCGTATCTTTTCGCTCACTTCCACTTATTGCTATGGTAAATACATTTTTTGAACATAAAATTCATATTTATTAAACTAAATTTAATTTTTTGATTTGAAAGTGAAAAGATTAATTAAGGCCAATCAATAAATAGGGGGATGTGCGCATTCGAGCAAAAAGTGTCACATTTCCGAGCGAGGGAAGCAAATGAAGCGCGACGCGGAGCGGCGCTCTTCATTTTCCCGAGATCGGAATGTGCCACTTTGAGCTCAAATGTGCACACTCGGCTTTAAGCATGATTCACAAAATTTAAGGCCAATAAATTAGACAAAAAATTAACATAATCGTTTTCTCTCACTCGCACCTACAAAATAATCGTATCTTTTCGCTCACTTCCACTTATTGCTATGGCAAATACATTTTTTGAACATAAAATTCATATTTATTAAACTAAATTTAATTTTTTGATTTGAAAATGAAAAGATTAATTGAGGCCAATCAATAAATACGAAGATGTGCGCATTCGAGCGAAAAGTGGCACATTTCCGAGCGAGGGAAGCAAATGAAGCGCGACGCGGAGCGGCGCGCTTCATTTTCCCGAGATCGGAATGTGCCACTTTGAGCTCGAATGTGCACACTCGGCTTTAAGCATGATTCACAAAATTTAAGGCGAATAAATTAGACAAAAAATTAATATAATCGTTTTCTCTCACTCGCACCTACGATATTATCGTATCTTTTCGCTCACTTCCACTTATTGCTATGGTAAATACATTTTTTGAACATAAAATTCATATTTATTAAACCAAATTTAATTTTTTGATTTGAAAGTGAAAAGATTAATTGAGGCCAATCAATAAATACGAAGATGTGCGCATTCGAGCGAAAAGTGGCACATTTCCGAGCGAGGGAGGCAAATGAAGCGCGACGCGGAGCGGCGCGCTTCATTCCTGAGATCGTCGTCCTTTTATTTTTCCCTCTATGATAATTCTCAATAGTTCGTATCTTTCGCCTCTCATCACGTGTCCTATGTATTGTGTTTTTCTTACTTTAATGGTGTTCATTAGTTCTCTCTGTTTATTCATTCGTATGAGAATTTCGTCATTGGTTACACGTTGCGTCCATGAAACACGCAGCATTCGCCTGTATAAATACATTTCGAAAGCATTTAGTCTTTTCTCAGTGTTTGGATCTAGTGTCCAGCTTTCGCATCCATATAGCAAAATGGGAAGATGTAGGACCTAGTCATACGAATTCTAAGTTCTAAGCTGAGGTCTGATCTAGTGAAGAAGGTTTTCATGTTCATGAACGTTCTTCGAGCTTGCTCTATCCTTGATAATATTTCCTTTTTGGACTCACTCTGGCTGTTTATGTTGGTACCTAAGTATTTAAAGGCGGCTACCTGTTCCACAATTTCTCCCTTAATGTATAAATTTGCAGCTACATGTGTTTTAGCAAATACAATAACTTTAGTCTTGGATACGTTAAGTTGTAGACCAAATCTTTCACTATGTTGAACGACATTATCCATCATATGTTGTAGTTCTATGAGGTTGTTTGCCATTATTAAAGTGTCGTCGGCGTATCTGATGTTATTGATAGTAGTGCCGTTTATCTTAATTCCACCTACATCTTCTTCTAGTGCTTCTTTAAAAATTGCCTCCGAATACAGGTTAAACAGCAGCGGAGAGAGCACGCATCCTTGCCGTACGCCCTTTTTTATTAGGATGTCGTCTGTGTTTTCTTGCTCTACTTTGACTTTCGATGTTTGATGCCAGTAAAGTTCTGTAATAATGCGTAAGTCCTCCTCGTCAATTCCTGTCAGCCTCAAGATTTGTAACATTTTTTGGTGATTCACACAGTCGAACGCCTTACGGTAATCAATGAAACACGCGTATACACTTACATTCATATCCTTACATCTTTGAGTCAATACGTTAAGAGCAAAAGTGCTTCTCGTGTTCCGAAGCCATTCCGAAATCCAAATTGTGTGTTGTTTATTTGGTATTCGCATTTTTTATAGATCCGTGTGTGAATAACTCTTAAAAATGTTTTTAGCACGTGGGACATGATACTTATCATGCGGTAATCGTCACATTGGGAAGAGTTTGTTTTTTTCGGGATTGTTATGAATGTGGACTTCAGCCAGTCAGTCGGTATCCTACCTGTTCGTATATTTTGTTAAATAACAGTGTTATAAGGTCTAGACCTTTGCTTTCATTATCTGCTATTATTTTTAAAATTTCTGCATGAATTTTATCAGGACCAGTAGCTTTTCTGTTTTTAAGTATTTTTATAGCGTGGATTACTTCACTTTTAGATATTTCAGGTGCTTTTCATTTGTTACTTGGTCTTCTGGTGGTGGTTTATTAGGTCTATCGTCATCAAAAGTTCTTCTACATACTCTTTCCATCTCCTGAGTTTACCTTCTATGCCTAAAATTATTTCGTTGTTCGAATCTCTTAGAGTTGTTGTTTGATGTTTTCTAGTTCTGCCTGTCATTTCTTTTACATTTTGTGTATATTGAACGTATCGTATTTTTCTTGGAGCAGTTCTATTTCTTGGCATTTTTCTGACATTAATTTCTCCTTTGCTTCTCTGCATTTTTCCTTATGATTCTATTGATATTTTATATTGCGATGGTCGTGTTTTATTTCTCTTCTTTCACTCATGAGATCTAGGATTTCCTGTGTCATCCATTCTTGTTTTTGTTATTTTTCTAAACCCAATATCCTGCTCCTGAACATCTGTTATTTTGTTTTTATCGCGTTCCAAGTAGTTTGAATTTCTTTTCATTTCGTATGCGTGCCTCTATTGTCTTTAGTTCTTTTCTATTTTATAACTTATTTTTCTTTTACTTCAGGATTTTTAAGTTTGTCAATATCTATATGTTTGGCCAGTTTTTCTCGTTTAATTCTTTTAAATCTCTTAATTTTAAAGTCCATTACAACAGGGTTATGGTCACTATTGATGTCAGCACCAGGATAAGTTTTTACAGAATGTATGTATTTTTTGAATTCCATGTTTAGCAAGATAAAATCTATTTGATTTCTTACTAATCGTTGTTTATTATCAGTTGGCGCTTTCCAAGTGTATAATCTTCTTGGATGTTGTTTGAAAAGGTATTGGCGATAAGGAAGTTATTTTCAGTACAGAACTGATTCAGTCTGTCTCCCCTGGCGTTCCTTATACCAAGACCGTATGCTCCTATATTGTCTCCTTCCACACCAGCACCAATTTTGGCGTTGAAATCTCCGATGACCATGGTAATTTCCCCTTTCTTTGTAAGACTTATTACTTCATCTATTTTATTGTAAAATTCTTCTATTTCTTGTTCTGTTTTATCATTTGTTGGGGCATAGATCTGGATAACATTTAAATCTCTGTGTGTTGTTTTCATTTTTATGAAGATAATCCGTTCGTTGACTGGTACAAAGTCAACGACGGATCTGCAATTTTGTCTGTGAGAATTACAGCTGTTCCATGTCTGTGTTCATTGTTACTTCCTCCAGAGTAATATATATATCCCTTTTGTGTCCTTTGCTTTCCGGATCCAGGCCATCTGACTTCGCTTAATCCTAGGATATCTATGTTCATCCTTTCCATTTCCTTTTCTGCATTTGTTAGTTTGCCTGGCATAAATAAGCTGCGAACATTCCACGTAGCAATACGTAGAATTTTATCATATATTTTGATTCTTGGTCTGTTACCAAGATTTTTACTGTTATACCTCAGGGGGATTCTTAGCACCCTCTCCTCATTTAAGAGGTGCCCTGGACTGAGGGCCATTATTCTATTTTGTTCAGCCATTAGGATTGTTTGGAATTATAATACAGTAAGATTTCCGTTTCTTTTCTGTATCGCAGTACGAAAACCGTTTTTGCTGTTACAGCTGCGCTTTTCGGTTTCCAGTGCTTTACCGCTTCGAAGTTATTCTTCCCACGCTAGAGCCTGATTTTGATGAACCTGCTGCCTATCATCAGTCAAGTTTTGGTCCGCCTCGGGTATTTCATTTCCCCGATACCACCCATATCTGGGAGGCATTCCCTATCCGCCAGCCGGGAGGCGCCCGATGGGGATCTTGCAACCCACACACTACAAGTTACTATTTGATTAATAAATGATTTCAGAAAAAAATATTTTTATTTCGGATTACGAAGTTGTTTCAGTAATTTTTTGAAATTATTTATTAATCAAATTTTAACTTGTTATACATTTTTCAAAAGCTCCCAACGAGCTCTATCCAATTATCTAAAAAAAATTAATACCGTTCTGTTTAACCCTCCGTATACTAGGTGACTAAATGTCACATGCCAACTAGGTGGGCTTTGGCATACCCCAAAAATAAAATGAAATAAAATCCACAAAATTGTACTTTATTAGAGTTAAATGATAAGAAATATATTTTAATAACCAGTAATGAATAATTTTAAGTAAAAACATATTTATTCATGCATTAGAATAGACTTTTATTAATAAAAATACAAAAAATTAACTTTTCTTTAACATATAAACTATTGAGTCTTTTCTTGAGTACTAAATTCCAATGACACGTGTCAATTACGATACAGAATATTAAAACAAATACATTTTTGAACATAAAATTCATATTTATTAAACTAAATTTAATTTTTTGATTTGAAAGTGAAAAGATTAATTAAGGCCAATCAATAAATACGAGGATGTGCGCATTCGAGCGAAAAGTGGCACATTTCCGAGCGAGGGAAGCAAATGAAGCGCGACGCGGGCGGCGCGCTTCATTTCCGAGATCGGAATGTGCCACTTTGAGCTCGAATGTGCACACTCGGCTTTAAGCATGATTCACAAAATTTAAGGCCAATAAATTAGACAAAAAATTAATATAATTGTTTTCTCTCACTCGCACCTACGAAATAATCGTATCTTTTCGCTCACTTCCACTTATTGCTATGGTAAATACATTTTTTGAACATAAAATTCATATTTATTAAACTAAATTTAATTTTTTGATTTGAAAGTGAAAAGATTAATTAAGGCCAATCAATAAATAGGGGGATGTGCGCATTCGAGCAAAAAGTGTCACATTTCCGAGCGAGGGAAGCAAATGAAGCGCGACGCGGGCGGCGCTCTTCATTCCGAGATCGGAATGTGCCACTTTGAGCTCAAATGTGCACACTCGGCTTTAAGCATGATTCACAAAATTTAAGGCCAATAAATTAGACAAAAAATTAACATAATCGTTTTCTCTCACTCGCACCTACAAAATAATCGTATCTTTTCGCTCACTTCCACTTATTGCTATGGCAAATACATTTTTGAACATAAAATTCATATTTATTAAACTAAATTTAATTTTTGATTTGAAAATGAAAAGATTAATTGAGGCCAATCAATAAATACGAAGATGTGCGCATTCGAGCGAAAAGTGGCACATTTCCGAGCGAGGGAAGCAAATGAAGCGCGACGCGGGCGGCGCGCTTCATTCCGAGATCGGAATGTGCCACTTTGAGCTCGAATGTGCACACTCGGCTTTAAGCATGATTCACAAAATTTAAGGCGAATAAATTAGACAAAAAATTAATATAATCGTTTTCTCTCACTCGCACCTACGATATTATCGTATCTTTTCGCTCACTTCCACTTATTGCTATGGTAAATACATTTTTTGAACATAAAATTCATATTTATTAAACCAAATTTAATTGTTTGATTTGAAAGTGAAAAGATTAATTGAGGCCAATCAATAAATACGAAGATGTGCGCATTCGAGCGAAAAGTGGCACATTTCCGAGCGAGGGAGGCAAATGAAGCGCGACGCGGAGCGGCGCGCTTCGTTTTCCCGAGATCGGAATGTGCCATTTTGAGCTCGAATGTGCACACTCGATTTTCAGCTCGATAACCAAACGACCCGTTTTAACAAAAAAAAATTTCTTACGTTAATTATGCCCCACCTAGTACACGGAAAGTTAAGATAACAAAGTTAATACGAAATTGTCCTATCTTTTTGATAAAAAAATTAAAAAATCTTACAAGTATTTCAATAATAAAAATTACCAGAATTACAAGAACAAATAAATTCTATGAAATCGTTTCCCAAAATTGGTGCCCAAATAAAAAAGCTATAGCGAACAAGAGTTATTGGTAATAGTTTTTCCCCCAAAATTAATACATTTATTTTCTTCGACACTAACGATTTCCAACACGTACCCCTTAGGGGGGTCGCCTCCACAAATTCGCCTTTTTCAACGCGAATTCGTGCGACTTTTACTTATTTAATAATCCAGTAGCGTAACACACGTATGCAACTGTAAAAATCGTATTACAGAGAGACATGTCTCGAGTTGCGTTCTAATTGCAAAATTGCATACAAATTAAAGGGAACTGGAGTAGAAATTCGTAATAAATTCGAGAGGCGTTTTGAATGCTAAAAACTTCGTATGATGTAAAAATTATTAAAACTACTACTAAAAAAAAAAAGGGAAGGAAGAAGACGTGCGACGATTTCCAAGAGGAAGCACAACTTTCAGCGTACGTTCCCCCTCGGGCTAGAAATATAGGAAACAGAGAAAGTACCTAACGTCTGAGATTATTGACCTTAATAAATTTACGTACATCTATAATTTTTGTGAAATTCTAAATTTTTCAAGCGCTCCTCTGTAATTTTTCGGCGAAAAAAAACTAATCGAAGCGTAATGACGGTTTTCATGTCAAAACTCTTCGGCGTAACGAATCCGAAGAAAGTTACAAATACTTTTACTTTAATCTATAAATTTTTGGATCGAAAACGCAAAAAAATAAAGAGCGCAAAAAGGAAAAATGTAAATTCAACTTTCACGTACATGTAAGTCGCATTTCGGCCGACTCGAAAATCAATTAATCGAACCACGCTAAAAACTAACGCAACCGAAAACTTAATTAATTTAATTAATTCTAAGCAGGACTAAATTCAATTCTACTTCATTAAAAATAGAAAAATTCGAAGAAATACAATTTTACCACTCAATTCGAGAAATCGCAGTCATTTGCAAAGCACACGTCGCACCTTTGCTTTCGGTATTTCACAATTTTGCATTAACGTGACTCTTAATCTTTGGTATTGTTGTTATTATTAGTGTTATGTAATTTTTTATTTTATCGGGTTGGCAAGAAAGCAATTTCGGTTTTTTTAGTTTTGAAATTGAATTCAATTTTTTGAAACAAAAATATGTTTTAATTAATTATAAATGACATATTTTTGGTATTTTTATAATTGCATGGGCCCTATCGGCGAAAAACTGAACTAAGCGTAATTTTGAGCATTTAAAGAATTTTGTAAAGATCGAAATAAATGGTAATCTAATGGTGCAAGGGTAGAGCTATATGGTAGATGTGACATCAGCTCCCACCCGAGCTCCATTAATTTTTGACGAGTCACCAAAGATGTGTGCGGTCGCGCGTTGTCATGGTGTTATATAATACCTTTACGATTAGCCCAATCTGGTCGTTTATCTTGACGAAAATGTTAAATTTGACACTGAACAAACAAATGCAAACCAATCACCAAGTATTGTGGGCAAAAACAAAATTACTTTCTTGCCAACCTTACAATTAGAAAAAGATCATAAATACCTTGCTACGTTTTCCCGTGCTCGCGGGGGCCGCAACGACGTACAAAGGGGGCGGTAAGCTGTGCTTCCCCAGCCAAGAACTAACGAAGGCGTCCTTCCCGTTCAAACACTGGTGTGCCTTCGCATTCATTCCGTCCTCATCCCTGAAACAAGGGCACAAAGCCCTCGACGACTTGTACGCCGCCAAAGCCGCACAAACGCACGAAATTCCCGACACAATTAGCAGCCCCACGTTCGACAACAGGGCCATGTAATTCGGGGGCAGGCTCGAAAACGTTTCCGGAGGGCTCGGGGTCGTCACCTGAAAAATTATTATTAAATTTGCAATTTTTTTTATTCGAAAATGGAAAAAGGTTGCGAACAACAAAACGTGACTATTGACTCACATTTGCAATTTCAACGATTGAATTATTTAACCGAAGACATACTTTCATTTTCGCGAAGGATAAATCCATTAAAGACTTCTTGTTTATGCGCTGCAGAAGGAATTTCAAAAATTTGTTGTTAATTGCAAGGACAATTCGTTGGCCTTTGTTTTTTAAAAATTTTCTTCGTGTTTCTCTCGAAGACGAGTCATTACAAAAATCACTTTTTTTATAATAGCAACAGCAATAACAGTAATTATAATAAAGAAAAGAAAAAAAATATTAAAATTAAACGACGAACAATTTTGCAATGTTTAAATAATTAAAAAGCGCCTTGGACCTTCAATTTAGTGCTCGACAAAACATCGTAAAACAAAAATAATTTAAATTCTATAACAAAATCTCAATTTTTTTATTTCGTAAAAATTTGCTCCAAAATGCGCCACTCACTTTCATTTAAATAAATCCCCTCGGGGGAGTCGTTAAATAAAAAATTAAAACTCTCCTTGAAATACTTCAATCTTCAACATCGTCGAAACTAGTTGATATTTTTGCACTTTTGACATTTTTGACTAGTTTTTTTTTCCGTTGCAAAAACTCGACTTACGGAATTGAAAAAATTTACCTCGTTCCCATCCAAAAATTCGGACTTATTGACGTCTCGGGCCAGGCCAGTGGCTGCGAAAACGAACACCAATTGCGAAACGGCAATGCTGACGAGGCTCAAAGCCAAAAAGGCGGTGTGCGCGATTTTTTGGGCATTCTTCTTCAAAGGACACCAATGCCTCGCGGTCGCCAGGACCCCAGTAGTTCCGCTCGCCACCCCCAGACAACCTCCCCACAAGCCGCCACCGATCTGTAATCAAAACAGTTTTGAAAGCACTGGATTGCGCTGATGTCGTAATAATAAGCGAAGAGTTAACTCATCTTTGTGGGAGTTTTACTTTTTCGCAATTATTCTAATGATGTAAGCGTCTTCTTATTCTTAAAATCCCAACAATTAAATTGTTTAAATCCTCAAAGAAAAAAAAGTACGACTTCTTCGCGGAAATGTACGATTATTTAAAGCTGAAATTGTTTGTTTTTTAATGTAATTGGCTTTAACCTCAAAGTTAAGAGTTTATCGCGAGTAAATATAGAGTTAATCAGTTTTTTTTTGGAACACAAATAATGTTGACATCAACAATTTTGGTGTTTTTAATTGCGCCGTGTTTCGTGCCCTTTTCGGAAGGATGCAGCGTGTCGTCTTTCGAAGGGCTCTCGGTTCTGATCAAACACGAAGGGATGGAACATCAGAAAATAGTGGATAAATGCATAGATCCAAATTCCTTCAGCTTTTCTCAAGAGAAATTGGAGAAGATCATTGTAAGCGACCAAAAAATACCTAACCTCAACAAAGGAGCCGTAAGGGACATTTGGGCGCAGTTTTCTTTGGTTTTCAAGAACAACGTCATGGACACGATCAAAGAGGAGGCCTTTTTAAATCTTTCCGGCATTTACGACATTAATTTGGACAAAAACGGCATCAGTTGGTTGGAAGAGAACGCTTTTAGCAGTTTGCCAACTTTGGAGGTGGTGGATTTGGAGGGAAACGGCCTGGAAATGCTTCTGCAAAACACCTTCTACGATTTGCCGAATTTAACGACGGTTAGCTTGGCCAAGAATCGATTAGAGATTTTTAAACAAGATTGGTTCTACAAGACTCCCAAATTGGAAATGTTGCTCTTGGGAGATAATTTGATACGGTCCCTGTCGAGGGCCGCTTTCATAACAATGACGAACTTGCAATATTTGGATTTGAACGGCAATTTAATCGAGACCATTCATAGATTGGCCTTTGACGGTTCGAATAATTTGAAGGAACTCATGTTGGATAGGAATCGAATCAAAACTATCGACGTCGAGTTCGCAAGATGCCCGAAACTCACCTCTTTGGGGCTGATCCACAATAATATTACGTACATTTCGGAGAAAGTGCTGGGCGACTTGGAAAAGTCCCTAAAACATTTGTGGGTCAATTCCAACCCTTTTCAGTGCGCTTGCTTCGATAAAATTCTGAAATGGAGCGACACCAAGGGGGTGAAAGTGTCGTGGAAGTGTAGGGACAAGTCCACCGTTTGTGTCATCCCGAAAAAAGATCCCCACGTTTGTTGTCATCGTTTGGACGAAGATTTTTATAACGAATTCTACGCCGAATTTAATAAAAATTGTCAATATGTTCATGATTAGTTCGAAAAAAAATTAAATTCCACGTTTTCGGGTTGCCGCTTGAAAAAAATGGGTTAATGGGACGTTTTTAATTTTTGCTTCCATTTAAGGATAGAAAAACTAACAGAAAATTTGAAGAGGAAAACAAAAATTAGAAACTCTTTTTATGTGGAAGAAAAACGATGTTATCGATTCGTCTTTAATTATTTCAATAAACGACCATAACAATTTTTTTAATGCTTTTTAACTTTTACATATTAAAATTATTGTTAACTCATTCCACGGTATTCCGTGCGTTAAATTATTAAAACGTGTTTATCCGCAAGAATTTATAAAAATCTTAATCGTTTTGGCTTTTAATTTAATAAAATTCAATTTATGTAAATTGAATTTTTTTAAATTGCTAATTCACTCGAATAACGTCAAGGTGTACAGTTTTACAAAACTCTTCCCCTAGTAACACACTTATTGCGTTTTGATTTTCAAAATTTTATTTTTGCTAAGCCACTATTTCCTTTGGAATTAAGAAAAACACAGTTTGTGCGCGCGTTAGAAGTTATACTTCTTTGGCGAAAATAAATTTAATGTAACCACGTGAAAAAATATAAACAAATTCAATAAATACGAGGATGTGCGCATTCGAGCGAAAAGTGGCACATTTCCGAGCGAGGGAGGCAAATGAAGCGCGACGCGGAGCGGCGCGCTTCATTTTCCCGAGATCGGAATGTGCCACTTTGAGCTCAAATGTGCACACTCGGCTTTAAGCATGATTCACAAAATTTAAGGCCAATAAATTAATTTAATCGTTTTCTCTCACTCGCACCTACAAAATTATTGTATCTTTTCGCTCACTTCCACTCATTGATATGGTAAATACATTTTTTTGAACATAAAATTCATATTTACTAAACTAAATTTAATTTTTTGATTTGAAAGTGAAAAGATTCATTAAGGCAAATCAATAAATACGAGGATGTGCGCATTCGAGCGAAAAGTGGCACATTTCCGAGCGAGGGAGGCAAATGAAGCGCGACGCGGAGCGGCGCGCTTCATTTTCCCGAGATCGGAATGTGCCACTTTGAGCTCGAATGTGCACACTCCGTTTTTAACATGATTCACAAAATTTAGGCCAATAAATTAAACAAAAAATTAATTTAATCGTTTTCTCTCACTCGCACCCACAAAATTATCGTATCTTTTCGCTCACTTCCACTCATTGATATGGTAAATACATTTTTTGAACATAAAATCCATATTTACTAAACTAAATTTAATTTTTTGATTCGAAAGTGAAAAGATTAATTAAAACAAATCAATAAATACGAGGATGTGCGCATTCGAGCGAAAAGTGGCACATTTCCGAGCGAGGGAGGCCAAAAGAAGTATAACTTCAAAAAAAAAACAGCTCTTACCTTCGCCAATTTGGCACTGTGAATGATAACAAAAACACCGAAAACGGCCATTAAAATTCCAAATAAAATCTGCAAGGCGGCGAGGTACAGCAGGGTCGGTTTCTCTTCGAACGCCCCATTTTTATTTCTCCTTTTCGCCCCCTCGTTTTTCAAAGATTTTACCGAAACGTTTGGGGAGTCTTGGGGCGTCTTGCATATCAATTGTTCGGTGGATAATTTGGTGCTTATCGTTAAATTATTGTCAGGCTTTTCTTCTCTCGTCGGCGGGGGTTGGGGTTGTTTTTCCCGCATTTCGGGCGGTGGTTGCACGGTTTTCGAATCTTGCGCCATTTCTTCTTAAAAATTGTAGAACTTATGGTTAGTTGCGACCGCGCGGCATTTTTGCACAAAAAAAATATTTCGCGTATCGATTCTCAAAAAAAAAATAAATCGGTATCGGTAACGTGCGCGTCTAAAAATGTTTTTTTACCGGCTTAACCGTACGGAAGGCCGGCGAGAACTGTATTGTCTTCGGTCGGCGAAGACTTGCGGCTTTGAGAGTCGGTGAAAGCTCGAGGAGTATTGGGGGCACCGGTTTTTTTTTTAATAAATAAAATATCTGTCTTTGGATTTCTAAGATTTCTATCGATAACCATAAATTACGAAGACCGTCGCAGTTTCGTTGAAGAATTGTTTTTGGGGGTTTTCCTTTTATTGGCAAGAAATTATATAAGAAATTATGCATAACAACGATTGTTTATAATTTTATGTGGGAAATGAAGCGTTTCCGTTGTGGAGCTTCATAATTTTTGATTTGTGACCGTCCTTTCGTTTTTTCTTATCAATTGAAGAGCATAGGGGGGTAAGAATGGTGAAATAGTCCATGGGGAATATATAATTGTCACTTGGGGGTTGAAATACTAAGATCCTGAAATTTCGTGTTTTCGACAAAATCAAAAAATACTGAAAAAAAAGAAAAAATTACTCAGAAATTGATCTGAATAAAATGTAAGTATGCTATAGGGGCCCAAAACACTATATAAATCGTGTAAGATTTTAATATAAAGTAAAAAAAAATATTTAATATTTTGATTTGAGCAAATCATGAAATTATTTTTTTAGAAGCTCCGTACCCTTGTAAATAATATATATATTTTTTGTCAATGGATTGAAAGTGGTGCACCATACTAAAAAAAATATAAATTATTTTTTGTGCCATTACAGTACGATTTTTTATATATTTTTTTAACTATATCAAGCAGTAATTCGTTTTGTTAAGACATATGTAAATTATATAATAACGAATACGTTGATTAGTGAATAATTAATTATACTTATAAAAAGTCTTATTGTTTGTTTTTGAATTAATAAAAATAAATAATTCACAATTGCAATTATTTTACATATTTTAGCCAAATTATTTCAATTTCTGTTAACTCAAATTTTATAAATAATAAAATAATGATAAATAATTAGCAAAAATTTTGAAAATTTATAGTAATGGAAAGTTTTTATTATATTTTTAGTGTGACCCACTACCTCAAATCAATTACAAAAAAAGATATATTATACAGTAAAACCTCCCATAGACGGACACCAATGGTCATAAAATTTTTGTCCGTGTAAGTTAGGTGTCCGTCTAAATAAAAAAATACTAAAATGCATATAAAGCATAGGCACTTCTCTCAGTAATCAAAAAAGTGTACGCTGAATGGAGGTGCCCTTCTAAGAGAGGTGTCCGTCAATGGAGGTTTTACTGTATTTAGAAAAGTATAAAAGTTCTAAAAAAAATAATTTCGTATTTTTGCTCAAATCATCAGATTTTTGTAATTTTTTTTTCACCGAATAATGAAATCCTATACGACTGTTATTTTGTCCTAAGCTAGTCTCTATATGCCCCTACAACATACTAAATTTTTATCAAGATCTAGTAAGCCTTTTTTGAGTACTTTTTTCCGCTTTATTTTTCAGTTCTTTTAGATTTTTTCAAAAACACGTCCTGTTAGAAATTTGAAAGTTTCAGGATCTTGGTATTTTATCCGCAAACTTAAATATTCGCCGGGGGCATGCTATCCCCTATGCCACTTAAGGATTTATTAGGTTTATTAGTCTTATTTTATTTTTATAAATAGGAAAAAAAATAAATTCGTGATCCAAAATGTTTATTAATTTTTTTTTAAATATTATAACATTTTTTTGACAAAAAATGCCCAGAGGTGGAAATCTTGAACTAAATAAATAACTATTGCAATGTGTAAAAGAACTGTAGGAAAAGTCCGTTTTAGGAGTAAAGTTAGGTGGAAAATTGATGGGGATAGGAGATTAGGGAAAAATCTGAAACCATTTAGAGGGCAGTAACAAACCACCCTCAGATATTTGAACTCGATCCACTTAAAATCAATTAAGTGAATTCTTGATTTCGATTTTGTTCATCTAGCAATTTTCATAGTTACAACATCATTAATTAATTAAGTAGTAAGTAGCATTAAGTATTGGCATTATATTTGCGTATTTATATAATTATTTATTTCCTCTTTGATTTATTTATTTATTAAGGCCATATCCTCGTTGATTTTGCTGTGACTGCAGTCTTAAAGTTAACACCCGTAGGTGGTAAAGAAAAGAATCATGTCACAAGCAAATCGAGCTTTGCCACGGCCCGAATAGCCCCTGAAAAGGCGGCCAAACAAAATTACTGAGCGCCGCGTGTGCTGCATCCAGAATTTCCAAAGTGACCGAGCTAACCCAAGGCCTTCACCAGCTGTTAAGGCGGTCTTTGTCAAAAAAAATCTAATCAATGTCCGAAATTCTATAAAAAAAAAACAAAATCAAATTGTTACTTCGGGGCTCTTTGGCCATTCATGAATGTGCGAAACCGCGACCACACCCAACAGTATCGCAAACTCTGAACGATGCAATTTTATTAAAATTAATCTGGTTACTTGGTGCCCATAAGTAAATTATGCTCGATGTAAAATTTTTGGAAAAATTCAGATTCATCGAAGAAAAAAAAACACTATAATAAATTGAATCAATGTGCCAATTGCGAATTTGTTTTTTGAGGTTACAAATATATTAAAACAAGTTAATTATTGATTAATCGATATATGAGCAACTTTTTCAACAAGGATGAAAGCAAAAAAAAATTGTAAAAAATCAAGAGATAACTTACCCAAATTTTGAAGGGTTGATCAACTTATACCCACGGTCCTTCTCGTTGAAACTTAGTCGACCGTGGGTAGCAAACTGATAATTTAAATAGCGCAATGTGATCTTTTATAGTCGACCGAGCGTGTTAGGGGGGATCCACCAAAAATATATTTATTAACTCCGGGGATTCTCTCTCCACTTGGGGGATTTACAAATTAAATATAATTTCGTAATAATTCTTCTATTTTGGGTCTGGATAACCGCTTGTTTATGCGTTTAAATCAGCTCTATAAAGACAATTTGTTTTGTGAACAATAGATTACACGTACAATAGAATCCCGATTATCCGGATCAATTGAAACCATGGGTAGTCGGGGATTTTCGATTGAAAATCCGGATAGTCGATTTTGTAGTCAAATCAAAGAAAATTTATTATTGGAATACACACACATGTCATTTGGACAATAAATAAAATTCAATTGGCGTTTAAAATAAGCTACTCACAGTAAATTTTTGAATTTTACAAAATTGTTATTTAATTTTAATACAGTCAAACCTCCATAAGTCGAATCTCGATAAGCCGAATTTTTGATAAATCGAACCTATTTCCCTAGGACTTGCTTATTTCGACGTTAATATTTTTATATCGATAACTCGAATTTTTGATAAATCGAATTATTTTTAGTCTCCCTTCAACTTAGACTTATCGAGGTTTGACTGTATTTGATATATTTTTTATATAAAAATGTGACTATATTAATATTAATATTTACAATTAGAAATAAATTTCTAGTTGTAAATAATTGTAACTTAATTAAAGTTGGAACAATTAATCAACATTTCTAATTTTTTTTTCTTTTAGTGGAAGTTTTAAGATATCTCCTGAGATAGCAGTTTCAAAGGGCAGTTGAAGGCGATCGGTATTCATTTTAATGGTGAGAAAACGTTTAAATTATATTTTATATAATGGGCATTTGGGGTGAACCATCATCAGAGCTTTGCTAAAATTTTACGCCCAACGTCCCAAAAGAAGTATAACTTCAAAAATTTCAATGTCTTTGCGTTTGAGTAACCTACATTTTTCAAAATAGAGCTCCAATCAAAACTGAATAAGTTTTGATTGAAATTTTAGTTGTAACCCTAATTAAAAAATGTTAATTTATTAGTATTTTTGAATTTGTTTCAGTATGGAATGAAGACTTTTGAACTTCCGCGAGTGCGCTTTGTTTCGTAGTTCTATAATCGAGTGTTTGTCCTCCCAGTAATAGTAGTGGTCCCTTTAATTCAAAAATCGCGCGTGTGCATTTTAAAAAGTGTTCTTCCGGGTTTCGGGTTTCGGGTTCCGGGTTTCGGGTTTCGGGTTCCGGGTTCCGGTCCAGGAGTTGGAGCTGCCCAGCAGAGGAGGACCGTGGAAGGCCGCACCAGAGTCAGCTCACTACCCTCTGGTGCCAAAAACATCTCTAAATGGACGTCAGGTAGGTCCGTCCAGCGTTTGGGACCATGGAAGAGGACGAAGGGGCCAATTTCGGCAAGTACCTTTTCGAGTTTTTCCATTGCAGGCGGTGAAACTGGATGGTGGAGTTTCAATTTTGTTCTTGTCAACTTAGGGGATGACACGCTTTAATTACCGTTGGGGGTGGGCCGGATTAATTGTTTTTTAAGCGCTTTAAACGTCTTTCAGACATTTTAGAAATTTTCAGCGTTTCGAACCTTTCTGACTTCATTAAAATTTTGTATTGTTTTTAATTTAATTTAATTTTTTTAATGGATAGTTGGAAGGTTTGTTTTTTAATTTTTGCCCTTGCTTATTTTACTAATGAGACTCCACCTCTACAGTTTATTTGTTCAATTATTTGATTGCCATATAATTTTTTTTTTCAAATACACAATCGTTATTATATCACAATTGTTAGTAATTTTTTAATTTTTTGAACGTTCAATAAGTAATATTGCATTTCAAATTTTAATTATTTATCGTAGGTACATTGTTTTAATTTTTCAAATTTAAAATAATGGAATATTATTGTAATAATTATACAATTTGATAAGAAGACTTGTTTTAAGGAAGGATCCCATATTATTTATGTGGGATTTTGAAATTCGGGAAAAATTCATTTTACCAAATAAATTTTGTAATTACTGATTAAAAGTTTAAATGTAACAATCCTCCAAAATTATCAGTTTAGTATCTACAGATGTAAAATGTGGTTTTTGTAAATTAACATATCATGCAAAAAAATTTATTTTTTAAAATGGAAAATTTGAGAAACGTCACATTTTTTAAAATTGCAAATTTAGAAAAATTGTTGCATACAAATTGTTTATTAGAGTTTACAATAAACCAAAAAAATAATGAAAAAATTCTAACTACCTCTAAACAGATAGGGTGGCTATTAATTCAGTTGGAAATGTAAGACTTTTAAGTAACTTAAGTTAAAAAATAGAGTTTTTTAAAATTGGAAATTTGGACATACTATTGCATGGAAGTGGTTTATTGGAGTTTATAACAATCCAGAAAAATAATAAAATAATTATAACTGCCCTTAACCAGATAGGGTGGCTATTAATTTAGTTGGAATTGTAAGGCTTTTAATTTTGCTTCTGTTAAAAAATAATATTTTTTGAAATTGCAATTTCAGGAAAATTATTGCATAGAAGTTGTTTATTAAAGTTTACAATAAATTAAAAAATTCCAACTACCCTTAAACAAACAGGGTAACCAATAATTCAGTTAGAAATATAAGACTTTTAATTTTGCTGAAGTTAATAAATAGTGTTTTTCAAAATCGCAAATTTGGTTAAACTATTGCATGGAAGTGGTTTATCAGAGTTTATAATAAAGTAGAAAAATAAGGATTAAATTCTAACTACCCCTGAACAGATAGGGTGGCTATTAATTCAGTTGGAAATGTAAGACTTTTAAGTAACTTAAGTTAAAACATAGAGTTTTTTAAAATTGGAAACTTGGACATACTATTGCATGGAAGTGGTTTATTGGAGTTTATAACAATCCAGAAAAATAATGATATAATTATAACTGCCCTTAACCAGATAGGGTGGCTATTAATTTAGTTGGAATTGTAAGGCTTTTAATTTTGCTTCTGTTAAAAAATAATATTTTTTGAAATTGCAATTTCAGGAAAATTATTGCATAGAAGTTGTTTATTAAAGTTTACAATAAATTAAAAAATTCCAACTACCCTTAAACAAACAGGGTAACCAATAATTCAGTTAGAAATATAAGACTTTTAATTTTGCTGAAGTTAATAAATAGTGTTTTTCAAAATCGCAAATTTGGTTAAACTATTGCATGGAAGTGGTTTATCAGAGTTTATAATAAAGTAGAAAAATAATGAAAAAATTCTAACTACCCCTAAACAGATAGGATGGCTATTAATTCAGTTGGAAATGTAAGACTTTTAATTTTGCTTATGTTAAAAAATACAATTTTTTGAAATTGCAAATTCAAGAAAATTATTGCATGAAAGTTGTTTATTAGAGTTTACAATAAACCAGAAAAATAATTAAAAAATTCTAACTATTCTTAAACAAACAGGGTAGCCAATAAGACTTAATTTTGTCGAGTTAAAAAATAGAGTTTTTTAAAATCGCAAATTTGGGCAAACTATTGCATGGAAGTGGTTTATCAAAGTTTATAATAAATCAAAAAAATAATGAAAAAATTTTAACTACCCTTAAACAAATAGGGTGGCTATTAATTCAGTTAGAAATGTGAGACTGTTAATTTTGCTTTATTTCAACATCGCAAAGAGCAAACTATTTACTTAACTTTACAATAAACGAGAAAAATAACAGATGTATTAGAAAAAAAATGGCATTTGATTTAAATTAAGTACAAAATAAAACGAAAATTCTGGGAGTACGCCTTTCAGTATTCGACGTTTGTTTTGTGCTTAAAAACCAGTTCACCCCTGCAATTTATTTTTGTTTTTTATATCTGTGTATGGAACTTTTTAACAAGGGCGAATTTTTCTTCGAAAACGTTGTTTTGAACTAATTTTCGCCCTTCTAAAAATTTCTACGTTGTCACAATAAAGCTGCAAGCAGTCTTCGACTTCTTGCAAATCGGAACGTATTCAAACTTTTGGATTTGGTGCAATGTTGTCTTTATTAAGGTCCCATTTGCCCCCTCGCCAATTTTACTGTTGATATTTATTGTAACACCAAATTCCAAAAAGGGCGAATATTTCCGATTTATTGTTTCAACTTTTTGTGTAATTCGCTGAGGAACCAATCTTTTGTATTAGCTTAATTTTAATTCGAATTTTGATTCGATTTTTTTCGTATTAATTTTCGATTGTTCCCGATGCGATTGTACAAAGAAAATTGTTATATATTTGTGTATTTTTTGTCAACATGTGCCGCCCCTTAGCCACGCTAGCTGGGCATTGGGGCACCCTTAGATCTCGCGAATAAATGCTGTCACCCTTAAAAAGATTTTTTTGCGAAATTTGGGGTGCAAACCTTAATTTTTTATAGTAAATTTTCACAATCTTTTTAAGGGTGGCGGAAGAGGGTGGCTTAGATTTGTCCCAAATTTTTTCAGGTCTTTTATGAGAAATAAACGATGCATTATCATTGCTCGTTTTGCGTCTCGACTTTTATTATAAAGTCACTTCTGCGTATTTTATTTAAATAATAAGCGTTTTGCGTCGTGATTTTGTTAAAGATCACTTAGGTATGCGTTTTTTCTTTTTTTCAGAGCGTTTTGCGTTTTTGACTTATCAAAAAGTCAATTTTGCGATCATATTTAATCAACAGGGGTGGGTCTCTTCGAAGAAAATGGTTTTTTACGAATTCGTCGATTTGCGCCAAAAATAATCGCCAAATTAATCTTTTTTCCTTTCAGGTTTTTTTATATTTTTCTTATTTAATTTTTTTTTGAGTGGTTTTAACCACTTTTTTCAGCATGTTGCAGTTCCCAATTGGAAAATGTTTGTAGAATTAAGTTTTTTTCAGCCTAATCATTTTTTTTCAGCCTAATCTTTTTTCAGCAATTTATATATGCATGTTGTGTAATTTATTGTTTTTTTTTACAGGTTTTGCGTAAAATTTTATAAGTAATATGCGTTTTGACCAAGTCACTTGCGTTTAGTATATAAGAATTAAAAGGTTTTGCGTTGTGATTTCTGTTAATAAATCACTTTTGCGTCTATTCCTTGAATCTCGATGAATTAGCGTTTTGGTCTTATGCGTGCGCCTTTAAACCAAAAATTTCGGGCATCTTGCGGGTCGTGAACCTTTCGGGAAGCGTTTTTAATTCGTAAAAGACCATTTTTAGAAGTTCGTTAGGCAATATTTGGGTTTCAAAGCAATTTACTAACAAACTTTTTTATTGTTTCAGATGTAGGGCGAGGTTTGGGCAAGTGTAGGGGTGGAGGAGCCTGCAATTTTTTATTTTTTTTACATTTTTAAAATTTTGAATAAATTCGTTTTTGTAAAAGAATTCATTGACTGAAAATTTTAGAAAAAATTCAAAATTTAGTTGTCGATTACAAAATTCATATTAGTTTAATTTGAAAATATTTCACTAAACAATTTCAACTTTTCTGAAATATTTTTTTTTGACGAATACGACGCGGGTCTCTTCGTTTATTTTAAATTATTGAGAATGATGGAGTTTTCTAATTTTAAACACTAAGTAAACAAATAATAACGGTTTAACTAACTCCATCATTAATTTCTTAAAGAGTGGATCATAAGTGCAGTTTCGTGTCGAACTGCTTAAAATCATCGACAAAAGATTTATTATAAAAACTATTAATAATCGTTATACATTGAAATGTACTTATCTAATCATAATGTTTACATTGCTTTTAGTGCTCAGTCCAAACGATCTGTAATTTTTACGTGGATATCTCGAAATGCATCAGAGGAGCACTATTTTTTCTTATAAAGTAAGTACCCATATAAACCCTCTAAAATTGCGTTTATTTAGAAATAAATAAAGACCACTAATAAGTACTTATGGTGCTGTGTATAAGTCGTTGGAAATTATTTTTAGAATAATACAATAATACTAATAGAAAAAAAATGGAATAAAATATTTAATTATATTACTAAAAGACTGGTAAAAACGCATGTCGAAACGATTAAGGGTTGTAATTAAACATAAGGGATATCACACTAAGCATTAGGTTAAATTATGCCGAAATTTTCTATTAATTTTTATACAATTTTAAAAGGGAACATTGTGGATTTACAAAAATGTTTTCACACTTTAAACTTTATATTCAATTTTTGCAATAATAGTTAAAATTATTAGTAAAATATGTTTAATATTGTCAACTTATCAATATAGAATAAATTTTTTTTAAAATATTTTTAACCTTCCGCATAGTAGGTGACTAAATGCCACATGCCATACTAGGTGGGATTTGCCATACCCCAAAAATAAAATGAAATAAAATCCACAAAATTGTACTTTATGACATTTAAATGATGAGAAATATATTTTAATAACCAATAATGAATAGGTTTAAGTAAAACACATATTTATTTATGCATTAGAATAGACTTGTAGGGGAAACAGTATAGTTATTGACTAGTTAAGCGATCTTAATATCGAAAATATCAAGTAAAAATAAATATAACAGTTAGAAATTCATAAAAATTATGCCATATGGTTTTATATGAATGTATTTATTAGTTAAGACACCTTACATACACTTTTGTTAAACATTTTAGGAATAAAATTAACATAAAAATATAAAACATAAAGTTATAGTAATTGGCCATATTATTGCAATTATTGGCCAAACCAAAAAATAAAATATAAAATTAAACTTGAACAAAAACTTGAAATTCTATAATCACTAAAATATGTTTTCATGATAATGTTCATCTTCAGAAGGTTCAGAATCATCATTTAACGATAAACAGTTATGGCATATAAAGTCAGAAAGCTCATCGTTGGTTCCTCCGGCAAAAAGTCACACATCGGAAAAGAACCAATTCACTTAGCAGAATTTTGTTGAAACTTTTTGACAGATAATAAAAGTGTTGCCATTGATGTTGTTTTAAATCTACCATTTATCTAGGGTGTTGCTAGTTTTTTAACTTCAAAGTTGAAATGCCCAATAACTATACCGTTTCCCCTAATAATAAAAATACAAAAACTTAATTTTTTTCCGCTTATAAACTATTGAGTCTTTTCTTGAGTACTAAATTCCAATTCACGTGTCAATTACGATACCGAATATTAAGAAAACCTAACAAGAGTTTCATTCTTGCCTCCTTATTGGAATACAAATTAATTTCACGCCAATTTCTTAATGATTCGCAATCATTTAGACTAATCAATTACACGAAAAATTAATTGAATAATTTTTATCGTTCCCTCTCACTTGCATTAACAAGATTATCGTATCTTCTCGCTCCTTCCACTCATTGCTATGGTAAATACGTTTTTCAAATATAAAATCGATATTTAATAAACTAAATTAAAATGTTTGATTTGAAGAAGCGCACGGTAAATTATACTAATATAATAAACACGAGGATGTGCGCATTCGAGCGAAAAGTGGCACATTACCGAGCGAGGGAGGCAAATGAAGCGCGACGCGGAGCGGCGCGCTTCATTTTCCCGAGATCGGAATGTGCCACTTTGAGCTCGAATGTGCACACTCGGCTTTAGCATGATTCACAAAATTTAAGGTCAATAAATTACCCGAAAAAAAAATTGTATATAATTATATATAAATTATCATATATAATTATATACGAATTTTGGCGCAATATAATTTTATCTAGTTTTATATAATTTTACATAATTCTATAAAATTTTATATAAATGATTATGTATAATTTTACATAATTATATAAAATTATATATAAATATAAAAAATAAATTTTATATAATAATTCCCCTACAGCAACATTTGTGGTAATTACCATCAGTCTACTAATTAGAACCTTTGTGATTTGGTATCTGCTTATTTAGTGGAAGGAAAGGTAGTTTGCAATGAGTAGCGCGGTGTGCGATTGATTATGTCAACGATGATGAATCTGAAACAGAATTATGTACCTTTTTTGGGGATTTAAACCGCGGACCCTTGGATCGAGAGACTGCTTGCTCTGCCACTGACCTACGAAGCCTTCTTAAATATTTACTAAAAATGTCTTATAAAAATGACTTACAAAATTGACAATCTTTCATGTTTGACACATGTACAATTTTGAGGTTAGATGGTTAAAATATATATAATTATGTATAAATTTATATAATATTATAACATTATATATAATTTAATATAAGCAATTTAATATAATTTTATATAATTATATAAAAAAATATAATATATATAATTATATTAAAATTTATATGGTTTTATATAATTATATAAAAATTAATATAATTTTATATATAATTGGTATATACAATTTTACATAATTATACATAATTACATATGATTATATAAAATACTGTTTTCCCAAAATAAGATACTTTATAAAATTTTATATAGTTTTATATAATTATATAAATTTATACATAATTATAAATAGATTAATATAAAACCATATATAATTGTATAAAACTATATAAAGTTATACATGATTATATATGATTATATAAAAATTTTTCCCGGGTAGACAAAAAATTAATTACACAAGTTACACAATTAATTACCAAACGTCCCGTTTTAACAAAAAAAAAAAATTGTTCACGTTAGTTATACCCCACCTAGTACACGGAAGGTTAAACTATTTTATTACTAGTGTTTTTCTCACTGGATTTATAATTTCCAATTACTTATTCACAACACTGTACATCTATAAATCGGCATTTTGGTTGCGTTTAAGCAAATAGCGATTAGATTCGTAGCAAAAACGGTATTTACAACGTTATAAAATAATAAAACTTTATTATTTCGTTAATAATAATAATAAATATACACAATAATTAGGCTCTCTTTTAATTAAAAAAAAAATAATAAAGTAAATAATAAAAATAATTAACTAACACATCGCAGATTCGAGGATACTGTATTTGTAGGGTTCGAAGGGCCCCAAATATCAATTTAAGGTAGAATTCCGTTGCTTATCGCGTTATTTAGTGAATACTTTTTTAAAAGTTCGTTAAGCTCACTGTAAGTCTGACAGTAGACAAAATCCCTAGGCTGCACCCCCTGAAAAATCGAAATTACGCTCGGTTTCAAGTTGTAGAACAAAATGGGCTGCTTTCTTTTGACGAAATCTTCAATCAGCGACTTGACGCCCTAAAAAATAACATTTTTATCAGCGAAACGTTATTTTTTTGCTTAAGGCGAAACGGACCTTTGCCGCTGTAAAATCTGCCCCTTGTATGTGTCGAGCATCTATTACGACGGGGGTGGAACTGGACCCTTGTTTGACCCCGGCCTTCGAAACGACGGCCCTCACGTACTCCACTGAAGGGAAAACTAAACTTCTATCCGGCGTCATTAAAAGATACTCGCAGCCGGAAGTGCTCTGCAATAAGTTGCGTTAACATTAATTTATTGTTAATTATTTGCGAAACGCTTACGGTCGCTTTTTCCACGTTCACCGAAGGCCTGGCCGAAGCGTACAAAAGCGATATTACGTTAATCCCGATGCCTATCACGATGCCCAATTCCAATCTCAAAAACAGGCAGGACAGGAAGGTCGCTCCCGCCGGTATCAAGTCGGTTTCTAAAAAAAATGTAAAATTTATTAAAAAAACAAATCGCCCTCGAGCAAAGGAAAAGTCTACTTTTTGTTCGCCAGATCGGTTTGACGACGTGAAATTCCACCATGAAAACGACGGCGGCGATTATGACGGCCGCGAGCGACGCCTTGGGTATGTAGGAGAAATAGGGGGTGAATAGGTGCAGGGAGGCTATGACTATAATTCCTGTGTATATTCCTCCGAAGGTCGTTTTGACGCCGCTCGCGTGATTTACGGCTCCCCTAGAAAGCGCCCCCGTTATCGGCATCGAGCTTACGAACGACGACGCTATATTACACACCCCCAGAGCTAACATTTCTTGGGTCGCATCTATTGTTTTGCCGTCGGCTGAAAATTAAAACAAAATGTGTTTTTTTTTTAATTAATAACTTAGGGAGCGTTTAAGTATTACGTAACGCAATTTTTGAAGATTTTGACCCCTCCAATGTAACGCGCCGTAACGTTTTTCGGAGTCCCCCCAGCCCTAAACGTTACGTAACAACCAAGTGACCATTTTCTCGTAATACATAAACGAAAGGGGTTGCCAACTTGGGAAATTTTAATTCCCTAGCTTTGTATTTGAATAAAAAAAAGTTATTGCGTTACGTAATACTGGAACCCTCACTTAGAGGAATTGCTTTTAACTATTTTCGTGAAGTTGATTTAAATAACTTAATTGAAATGTGAGCGCTAGTAATGGAGTTCAACGGTTTTATCGGTAGATGACGCTGCTGTTAAGTTTTACTCCAGAGCGATTATTAAATTAGAAAAATTAGCGCTATAATGTAAATTTTTGTTCGTGGCAATTTTTTGATAATACTTAAAACTAAATAGTTAATATGAAAAAGTATGTTTCGTTTTGTTGAACTAAATTTCGAAATTATAATTATACCTTTGGGAGATTATATAGAATTTTTAAAAAATTTTCATGTTATTATAGAGCCCATATAATAATTTGAACGGAAAATTTTAAGTGGACTAACGATTTTCAAAAATTGATTAATTTAGGTAAAAGTTTTAAAATTGACCATGTAAGAAATAGGGTCAGATTTCGAAAATAAAGGGCCGTAAATTTATGAAACTTCTGCAGCTCTGCAATATAATTGTACACGTACGTGAATTTGTTTTTAACATTTAGGATACGGCAGTTTTCTTGGCAAATATTGTTTTCTTAAAAATATTCTAAAAGTGTGATTTTACCTTCGTTAAAGTAGATGAAATTTTTAAATTATTTTTTTGTGCTATTATAAAGTCTTTTGCATAATTTGCATAAACAATTTCAAGCAAATAAGCAATTTTCAAAAATTGAATATTTTTATGCAAGTTTTAACATAAGTACCTACATCTTGTTTAGAAACAGGTCATATCTTCAAAATAATGGGTCTAATAAACTAATATAGCTGCTTTCGCTCAAAAAATAATATAATACAATTTATTAAATATTTGAATTTTAATAACATTTAGAGCAAAGTATTTAATAGAGAAATTATGTTTTACAAGAAATCCATTTCATTTTTCAATTTTGGTTTTATAATTATACCTTTGATAGGTTATTTCGAATTTTTTAATAATTTTTTCATGACATTATAAAGCCCTCAGAAGAATTTGCACAAACAATTTTTAGCGCTCAAGCGATTTTCAAAAATTGATTAATTTATATAGATGAAAGTATTAACATTTTTGTAAAAAACAAGATCAGATTTTGAAAACAAAGGGCCTCAAATACAATATAATTGGTAATGTGTTATTATAACGTTTTTAAAATATTTTCCATAAACAATTTGAAACAGATAGGGAATTATCAAAAATTAATTATATTTGATAAATGTTTTATCATACATCTTGTTTAGAAAACAAGTCATATTTTCAAAATAATGGGTATAATAAAATAATATGACTGCTTTTGCTCTAAAAATAATATAATACAATTTATTTAATATATGAATTTGTTAATAACATATAGAACGAAGTATTTAAAAAATGAAATATGTTTTATAAAAAATCCATTTGATTTTTCAATTTTGATTTTATTATTATACCTTTGATAGGTTATTAAAATTTTTTTAATTATTGTTTCGTGTCATTATGATGCCCTCAAAATAAGTTGCATAAACAATTTTGAACGCTCAAGCAATTTTCAAAAATTGATTAATTTATATAGATGAAAGTATTAATATTTTTATAAGAAACAAGGTCAGATTTTGAAAACAGAGGGCCTCAAATACAATATAATTGGTTATGTGCTATTATGACGTTTTTAAAATATTTTGCATAAACAATTTGAAACAGATAGGCAATTTTCAAAAATTAATTATATTTAATGAACGTTTTATCATACATCTTGTTTAGGAAACAAGTTATATTTTCAAAATAACGGGCCTGATAAACTAATAGAGCTACTTTCGCCCTATAAATAATATAATAGAATTATATAATAGACTTATTTTCAGATATTTACTAAATTTCCATTATTGCAATGTATTTAAAAACTTGAAAAACATCGAATACTTACAAAAAGCTTTTGCCAGCGCAATATTTTCTAGAATTCCAAATAAAGGCACAACAAATATAGCCGTTCCCAGCGTCGAAGCCATTTCTATAAAATTATAGGTATTATTTCCGACTTGCGTGCTAAAAGGTGGGACCGCAAAGCTCGGAAGTCCAGGTTTGACATACCCTGCAAAACGCTTATTTAATTTCCTTTCCTCCCCCAAGCTTAAAACCACCACCACCACCCACCTGTTAGGATAAACGGCTGCGAACCGTGCGCCTCGAAAACGTACGCCAGGACCGCACAGAAAATAACAACAATTATATTCCTCGACGTCGAAATCAGCCATATTAATTTTCCGAAGACGTCGTGGATCGAGCGACGCTCCTTGATGTCTTCAGGACCAACTTTGAAGTCCTTCGCTTTCTAAAATACCTTTATCTTAAATGTTTATTATTTATAAATCGAAGAAGAAATCGAATGAGGATCGTACTCACACGTAAGAAGAGCAGCACCGCCATACAGGTGACCCCCAATATGCAGTCCCACAGTCTCGTCTCGGAGATGTGCTCGAAAATCTGCTCCCACACCGGCAGAAACTTGCCGCCGGGATAATTTAAGCCCAGGACGTCCTTAATTTGCGTCGTCGCTATTATTATGGCCGCCGCCGACGTGAATCCCACCGACACCGGTCCCGATATGAAATCAATTATGAAACCTATAAAAATTTCAAATGAAAATCGCGCCGAGCAGACGGGGAAAAGGGCTCCCCACCTAATTGCAGAATTCCCATAAGGAACTCGACGCAGCCCGTGAGGAAGCAGAGGAGGACGGCGCCGTCCACCCCGAAACCGTGACTGTTCTCTCTGGAAAGGAGGGCGGTGATGGCGGTGGGTCCGATGGCCGCGTCCTTGCAGCTCCCGAAAATCGCATAAATAAAGCAGGCCATGAAAGAGGAGTAAAGTCCCACTTGGGGCGGCAGGCCCGCTATGTTTGAATAGGCGATGGCCTGGGGGATGACTGTTAAGCCGACCGTGATGCCGGCGACGAGATCGGAGACGGCTTTATCTAAATTATAGAGGGGCAGCCAAGATAGGATTGGCATTCTTTTGTGGAGCATCTTCTTCGTGCAGCTACTTTTCGTTTTCTGCTTGATCCATTCTTTTACTGTCGGTTTCATGGAGAGGGCGGAGGTGCGTTGATGGAAGAGCTTTTCTTCCGGCACGGACAATACCGTACTTCCGTTTTCTTTAAAAAATAAATTAATAAGTAAATTCTTTTTAAAAAAAAAACTACTTTTGTTTGTTAACACTAGAACCGCGGAATTGGCCCTGTAATTGTTTTTCTTTTAAATTGTATTTTTTTTCCTTTAATAGGAGACACATACTTTTTTCTATCCGGTTATTCATTTGATTGGTTCTATCGATAATTATTATTTATAGCAGCAGGTAAATGCTTTATTACATAGAAAAAAAAACCGGCAACAGTGCCTTGTTATAACGAAAACTAAATAGAAGTAGACTTTTTTGACCAAATGGCCAAATAATATTATGTAAAGGCAGCTTTTGAAGATGGTTGTTTTTAAGATTTTGAATATAACAGGAATCACTCACTATATTTGGTCGAAACCAGTAGCTCATGTCCTTGTTCAAGGTTCAAGCTATCTCTATATCAAAATTTACCAAAATTGGTTTAGTGGTTTAGGCGTGAAAAGGTAACAGACAAACAGACAGATAGACAGACAGACAGACAGAGTTACTTTCGCTTTTATAATATTAGTTTGGATAATTAAATTTTTTTAGAAAATAAATTAAGTATGGTGAATCGTGCTTAAAGTGGAGTGTGCACATTCGAGCTCAAAGTGGCACATTCCGATCTCGGGAAAATGAAGCGCGCCGCTCCGCGTCGCGCTTCATTTGCCTCCCTCGCTCGGAAATGTGCCACTTTTCGCTCGAACGTGCACATCCTCGTATTTATTGATTTGCCTTAATTAATCTTTAAACTTTCAATTCAAAAAATTAAAAGTAAACATGAATTTTATGTTCAAGAAACGTACTTACCATAGTAATGAGTGGAAGTGAGCGAAAAAATACAAGAATTTAGAAGGTGCGAGTGAGAGAAAACGATTAAATTATTTATTGAATTTTTTGAATTATTTATTAGCCAAAATTTTGTGAATGGTGCTTAAAATCGAGTGTGCACATTCGAGCTCAAAGTGGCACATTCCGATCTCGGGAAAATGAAGCGCGCCGCTCCGCGTCGCGCTTCATTTGCCTCCCTCGCTCGGAAGTGTGCCACTTTTCGCTCAAATGCGCACATCTTCGTTTTTATTAGATTTTTACATGAATCTTTTTTTTTTCAAATCAAACAATTAAAACTTTGATCAATTTTAATTTTATATTCGGTGAATGTTTTGGCATTTATTGCTTTTAAAAATTGTTAAAAGACCAATTTTTCTTAAAGGTCTAAGGTAAAAGACCCTGTTATTGACACTGACCCGGTTTCTGACACTTTCAACTTTACTTTGAATTAATAAAAAGAAAATTACCTCGAATTGATAAATTAATTTTTCAAAATTAAAATAAATTTATCGTGTACCTATTTGATGACGATATCAGTTAAAAAAAACTCACTTAATATAAAATAATATTTAAGCCCAGAGTGACTGTGAAAGCCATTTTTTGGTTATAGTCTAAGCAATTGACAGAAGAGCGTTCGACTATTGAATTAGTGATTTAATCATCATGTAAGTATAAAAATATTATAAAAAATATATGGTTTGATTAATAATTAACTACTCTTTATTTTTAAATATTAAAACATCATAGTAAATTATATTTTATTATTAAAATAAGAGTGTCAATAACTAGGCTTAATTTTATAGGCATGTTACAGTTATTGACACTTAAATTTTAACCTATGTTATGTTTACGTATTTGTTTTTATAATATTTAATTTTATTATTTTAAATATTTTTGTGTTGAAAAAATTAACATTTTATTTATAATAAATGATACATTATAACAAATTATGTTTGATTATAATAAATTTAAATTTGATAGTGTATAACCTAATAAATGACGAATAATTTTGACATATGGAGTGTCACAAACTAGGCAGATGCCAGTGTCAAAAACTACAGCAATAAAAATTTTAAGTGTCAGAAAGTGGGATTCAAATATTATTTTTTAAAACGTTAATTTAATTTATTAATCTGCTTCAAATAATTATTTTACGCATATGACCTTTTCTAGAAATTGTGAACTTATATATGAAAAAAAATTAATTATTTAAATTAAATTTTTTATAAGTTATTCTGTTATAACCTCAGCTGTCACTCCTAAAGTGTCAATAACTGGGTCTTTACCTTAAATATGAAATTTTATGTACAAGAAACGTATTTACCATAGTAACGAGTAGAAGTGAGCGAAAATATACAAGAATTTAGAAGGTGCGAGTGAGAGAAAACAATTAAATTATTTATTGAATTTTTTGAATAATTTATTAGCCAAAATTTTGTGAATGGCGCTTAAAACCGAGTGTGCACATTCGAGCTCAAAGTGGCACATTCCGATCTCGGGAAAATGAAGCGCGCCGCTCCGCGTCGCGCTTTATTTGCCTCCCTCGCTCGGAAATGTGCCACTTTTCGCTCGAATGCGCACATCTTCGTTTTTATTAATTTTTACATAAATCTTTGTTTTTCTGTAAAAGTTTATTGCTTTTAAAAACTGTCCAAACACATTAAATGTGTTGCAATAAATATTTAATTGTTAAAAAACCAATTTTTCTTAAAGGTCTAATTGACGGGTAACCGCGGTGGTAGTATATTCAAAATTGCCGCGGTTCTAGTGTTAAGAGAAGAAAAGTTGTTATTTTAATTTCATTAAACGTCCAATCGAGGATTCTTAGAACAATCGGCGGTGCAATTAAACGTGTAATTATGCACTTTAGTCATAAATAAAGCAATTAATTGTTGCTACTTGACTTTATTTATTGTACGGCATTTAGAAGAAAAAAAACAACAAAGTTAAAAATATAAGCGCACGCTCGCCGAACGAAAATTATTATTTATGTCTTTTGTAATCTTTTAATTATGTCGTAAATTTTCTTCAAGGAAATAATAGAGCTTTTTTTCACAAAAAAATACTTACGTTTCTCGGAGCATTTGCACTTGTTCGATAGGGGAAAGCTGATTTTCCTTTCCTTTTGTTGGACGTTTTTCGAGTTTTCCACGTTCTCCTGGCCCACATCCTGATGACCGACGAGGTACGATGTCAGGATGATTTGCGATTGGTTCACGTTGTCGTTTTTCAATTTATATTTAGTCATGTTGCTTCGCGAATAATTACAAACTGTTTTTGTTTATTGTTAAAATGTTAAAACGCAAAGAGCAACGTTAACAGGTACACTTTTTTACGGTCATTCCATTAATTAAATAATTAACCAATTAGTATTGTTATGGTTGAATTTTTTTCGAAGCGAACTCCATCCGCTGGAAGGTGCTTAGCTTTTTCTTTTTTTTTTTTGTTATAAAAATGTCGATTAATTTTTAAATTAAACTCTCGGTTTTAATTTTCGATGCTAATTACAGATGGTTTGTCCTTAACCATAACCTTGATCGCTGGTGTTACGCATTCTTGATTAGCAGATTACGTATCAATCTGTTATTTAGTTCGTTTAGCATTGTTGCTATTTGCCGGACCTCTGCAACAATAAAGACCAACAATCAGAATTGCCTTCAATAATCGAACAAATGGTTTGGACACAATGGGCTAATATTTTTGCACTTTGTACATGATCAAATCGCGTAATTGCAAATTAAATTGCGTTTTGACTAATGGTATGTGTTTGTTTATAATTTTTTTATTAAATAACAAGAGGAGGGGTGGCGCAAGTGTTTGGGCTGCGGCCCTAGCGACGAGGGTTCGAAGTGGTTCGAACCCTCGCGCTCGCCATCTATATTTTCACTTCGCTAAGGTCGAGCACCTAGCAAGGGTAAAAACTGCTCAAAAAGTTTCTTTAAAAATTGCCGTGGTTCGGAACCCACGTAAAACTGTAGGTCCCTTGTGTCATTTAAATACTACAACATTTACAATAAAAGTACGGAAAGGGGGGGAATCACCCAAAACTCGTACAGGGTACAAAAAAGATGTTATAAGGTACTGGAGGGTAATAAGGCCTAATAAATTTCCGTTAAAACGGGAGGATTGGTAATCGTGCTTAAAACCGAGTGTGCACATTCGAGCTCAAAGTGGCACATTCCGATCTCGGGAAAATGAAGCGCGCCGCTCCGCGTCGCGCTTCATTTGCCTCCCTCGCTCGGAAATGTGCCACTTTTCGCTCGAATGCGCACATCCTCGTATTTATTAGATTTACCTGAAAATATGAATCATATATGGACATATATACTTTTTGAATAATTTCATTAATAAATAAAGTAAAAAAATTGGAAAATAATGAAAAATAACTGAACTTAAGTTTTATAATTTTTAATTTGAAATTTTTGGAAACTAAATTTATTATTGGGGTGAATGAAGTGTTAATAGTGTGTCACGTTGATGGGGGAAGGTATCAATACATTGTTACGTTGCATTAGAAGTTTTAGTCAAGATAAAATACTGGAGGGTAATAAGGCCCACTTAGTGTTAAATATTTTTTATTAAATAAACTAAGACAACTAACATAATATGAAGTGATTTTTACATATTTTTTTCTGAAAATAATGTATATTTAAAAACAAACATGCTTGATATTTGATATGTTTTAGATGTTTCTCGCTCGCCGATGACACTAAATAAGCGATTTCGATTATAGTTTTTATTTAATGGCTTCTGGGTTTTATTACCTGGTGGGTACTTTATAAATAACTTCAATACATGCAAGAATTTTTCTCTTTTAATTCATATTAATAATTGAGTTATTTTTTTTAAGTCTTTTGTAATAATAATAAACTGCTTTTGAAAAAAACATTGCGCGTAAATCAAAATCATAATTGTTCGTATGGAAAATCGTGTAAATCGAAAACAAAGCACAATATGCAAAAATGAATATAGGCAAATCCGTTAAATACGAGGATGTGCGCATTCGAGCGAAAAGTGGCACATTTCCGAGCGAGGGAGGCAAATGAAGCGCGACGCGGAGCGGCGCGCTTCATTTTCCCGAGATCGGAATGTGCCACTTTGAGCTCGAATGCGCACACTCGGCTTTAAGCACAATTCACAATAATTCGTTTATTTAAAATTTACTAAAATATGGCACTAAATAAGCGATTTCGATTATAGTTTTTATTTAATGGCTTTTGGGCTTTATTACCTGGTGGGCCTTATTACCCTCCGGTACCTTATAAATAACTTCAATACATACAAAAATCTTTCCAAGTAATTTTTCTCTTTTATAAATATTCATATTAATAATTGAGTTATTTCTTTTTTAAGTCTTTTGTAATAATAATAAACTGCTTTTGAAAAAAACATTGCGCGTAAATCAAAATCATAATTGTTCGTATGGAAAATTGTGTAAATCGAAAACAAAGCACAATATAGGCAAATCCGTCAAATACGAGGATGTGCGCATTCGAGCGAAAAGTGGCACATTTCCGAGCGAGGGAAGCAAATGAAGCGCGACGCGGAGCGGCGCGCTTCATTTTCCCGAGATCGGAATGTGCCACTTTGAGCTCGAATGCGCACACTCGGCTTTAAGCACAATTCACAATAATTCGTTTATTTAAAATTTACTAAAATATGGCACTAAATAAGCGATTTCGATTATAGTTTTTATTTAATGGCTTTTGGGCTTTATTACCTGGTGGGCCTTATTACCCTCCGGTACCTTATAAATAACTTCAATACATACAAAAATCTTTCCAAGTAATTTTTCTCTTTTATAAATATTCATATTAATAATTGAGTTATTTCTTTTTTAAGTCTTTTGTAATAATAATAAACTGCTTTTGAAAAAAACATTGCGCGTAAATCAAAATCATAATTGTTCGTATGGAAAATCGTGTAAATCGAAAACAAAGCACAATATAGGCGAATCCGTTAAATACGAGGATGTACGCATTCGAGCGAAAAGTGGCACATTTCCGAGCGAGGGAAGCAAATGAAGCGCGACGCGGAGCGGCGCGCTTCATTTTCCCGAGATCGGAATGTGCCACTTTGAGCTCGAATGCGCACACTCGGCTTTAAGCACCATTCACAATAATTCGTTTATTTAAAATTTACTAAAATATGGCACTAAATAAGCGATTTCGATTATAGTTTTTATTTAATAGCTTCTGGGCTTTATTACATGGTGGGCCTTATTACCCTCCGGTACCTTATATATTAAATAACAGAAAAATATACATTTGAATCATATCTGAAGTCGAAGCTGAAGGGAAGCTAAAAATAAGTCGAGTTCTCAAAAATTCGAGTTATCCATATAAAAACATTAACCTTGAAATAGGCGGTTTCCAGTGAAACAGGTTCGAGTTATAAAAAATTCGGCTTATCGACGTTCGACTTATAGAAGTTCGACTGTAATTATAAAACAAGTAAGTCACAATTTGGACAACGTAGAATTATAAACCTTCCGAAGATCGATTTTGAGTAATTTTTGAAAAAATTCGTTTACCATTGGTGGACTTTTTTGTCGTCGAAAATCAAATGGAAAGCAGAGCTAGAATTGCGTCCGAAGTGAAAGAAGCAAAATCTAGGATTGGGAAAGTTAAAGATGTGTCTTTGTATTTTTCATAAGCAAGTCCAAGTGTCAAAGTAAAAGGCACAGTTGACACAATCGAAACCATTAAAAAGTATCCGTAAATTTACTCTGAAGTTCTAAGTTGTTGAAACTTCGTCTTATCGATTTTATATAGGGCTTAATCGAAAGCACCCTCGAAATATAATACGGAGACTTAAAGCTATCGAATAATTCCCTTCTTGTTTGCATTTTTAAAATTTTAATAAAACACAATTTTCGCTTGGGACCAAGTTAACGGTAAGACTGGCGTACGCAAAAGTTTAATATAAATCAAAGTATAATAAAAAAATAATGACAGGTCGATTAAAATTATTTGATGAATATTTATTTTTATATTTATTTATGATATATTGCACTTTTGATTTTGCACCGTTAACAAATTTTGATTTTTTGTTGTAATTTTAATTGTTGTTAAATAATGTGATAATCTCTTGTTTTTTATCCGCAAATCGTCTTGTTTTATGCATTTTTAATAGTTTGTTTAGTTTACAAATACAGTAAAACCTCGATATAACGGACTCATTGGGAGGAGGGGGTGTCCGTTAAAGCCGCAAGTCCGTTATATAAAAATACGTTTAAAATAAATCAAAAACATTTTTTGTTTAAACACTGTATTTAGATATAAATATAACTACGAGCAGGACGGCATTATGTCTCAATTTCTAGTGTTAGACGTGTGACGCGATTATCATGGCCGCTAAAAATAGTTTGTACGCGACTACACTTGAATTTAAGCATGTACCTATAATATTAATAAGCCGTTTTCGATTTTTTTTACATTTGACCGAATTTTTTGTCCGTTATATCCGAAGTCCGTTAAATAGAGGTCCGTTATATCGAGGTTTGACTGTAGTTTCGATTCTTTTTTGCATATCGTTTAAAACAAATATAAAATATCACAACACATTTTGGAAACGAAAAAAATGTACTAACACAAAAAATTGCGTTATTGTCAAACTTTTTGCCCCCGCCCCTTTGCGCTATTTAATTAACAAATTAATTTCGACAAAAGCAAAAAATGGAGAGCAGGCGATGCAGCCCGAAACGTAACATTTCGATTTTACTAGAATTCTAGTTTTACGATTGGAAATGTTTAAACTAATTAAACAACAAAACGACGTGAGGTCGTTCGCCAATTAATTAAAAAGCAATTAATTAACAGTTACGAAATTCAAGGCGATAACTTTGTTCCAATTTTGTAGAATTGGATATATTATAAATAATTTATCGAAATGTGTGGAAGAGAAAGGTTTAGCGAATTTCCAAAATTACATAATTTCATTATGTATTATTATTATTCTCGTTATGAATACGTGTTTCTTAGAAATTTAATCTGGTAAAAAACTGTGGATTGTTTGTTTTGTATTGATGCCACGTACGAAAAGAATGTAACAAAAAATCGTTCACCTCTGCACTTTAGTTAATTTAGTAATTTATGTACGGGATCTTTTAATTCGATACCGTCCTCTTGTTCGGATGAAAAATTAAACCCGAAAAGGTCAGACTAATTATGCGCCATTTAGAAAATATGGAATTTTTATCGTTTCTTGTTACATTTCTTTTCTTTTTTCGATTTTCGGAAATTCGTAGCAGAAAATGCAAGGTAGCCGTAGAAAGTATCCATTAAGTAAATGAAAGGTCGATGTGTTTTTTCCCTTTTTATTTTATTTGCCATTGTTACTAACTAACAATCATTGAATCAAATTTTAAAAGCTACTTTTAAGAAGAAAAAAATTGTTAAACATTGTTGTACGCCATTAGAAGATACAAAAATAATTTACGTTTTTCATTTAAAAATTGATCTAGTTTTTGGAAAACTAATTGCCGTGCAAAGTCGAGTTGAAGCTGGTCAAAATTAATTTTCGCTAATTGGGATTTATTTGAATAAAATTAAACAAAAGGAACGGAGGTACTTCTACGTCAAACCTGCAGGTTATTAAACTTTACGTGCCTTAACTTACTTCCTGTTGACGCATTCTTATTGTTTTTTTTTTGTGAAAAATGCTTGGACACATAGTTAACCAGGATTTTGCTTCTATAGTCCAAAGAAACAAGGCTATGCATAAATTATCGAACTTAAAATTGTATTTGTTTACTAATTTTAATTAAAAACTGAAAAAAAAACGTACCATGCACAAAGTAAAAAAGAAAAAGAAAAGATCATATGTTTATAAAAATTATCGAGTAATCCGTTTTTGTGAAAATTTAATAAACCTTATGTTTATTTTGATTTTGATTTTTGGTATAAATACGATTTTTTTTTAATTACGAATTAGCATAGGTAACGAAAAGTAGTTGTTGTGAATCGTGCTTAAAGCCGAGTGTGCGCATTCGAGCTCAAAGTGGCACATTCCGATCTCGGGAAAATGAAGCGCGCCGCTCCGCGTCGCGCTTCATTTGCCTCCCTCGCTCGGAAATGTGCCACTTTTCGCTCGAATGCGCACATCTACGTGTTTATTGATTTGCAAAAATTAATCTTTTCACTTTTAAATCAAAAAATTAAATTTAGTTTAGTAAATATGGATTTTATGTTTAAAAAATGTATTTACCATAGCAGTAAGTGGAAATGAGCGAAAAGATACGATAATTTCGTAGGTGCGAGTGAGAGAAAACGATTAAATTAATTTTTTGTCAATTTTATTGGCCTAAATTTTGTGAATCATGCTAAAAACGGAGTGTGCACATTCGAGCTCAAAGTGGCACATTCCGATCTCGGGAAAATGAAGCGCGCCGCTCCGCGTCGCGCTTCATTTGCCTCCCTTGCTCGGAAATGTGCCACTTTTCGCTCGAATGCGCACATCTACGTGTTTATTGATTTGCAAAAATTAATCTTTTCACTTTTAAATCAAAAAATTAAATTTAGTTTAGTAAATATGAATTTTATGTTTAAAAAATGTATTTACCATAGCAGTAAGTGGAAATGAGCGAAAAGATACGATAATTTCGTAGGTGCGAGTGAGAGAAAACGATTAAATTAATTTTTTGTCTAATTTATTGGCCTAAATTTTGTGAATCATGCTAAAAACGGAGTGTGCACATTCGAGCTCAAAGTGGCACATTCCGATCTCGGGAAAATGAAGCGCGCCGCTCCGCGTCGCGCTTCATTTGCCTCCCTCGCTCGGAAATGTGCCACTTTTCGCTCGAATGCGCACATCTACGTGTTTATTGATTTGCAAAAATTAATCTTTTCACTTTTAAATCAAAAAATTAAATTTAGTTTAGTAAATATGGATTTTATGTTTAAAAAATGTATTTGCCATAGCAATAAGTGGAAGTGAGCGAAAAGATACGATAATTTCGTAGGTGCGAGTGAAAGAAAACGATTAAATTAATTTTTTGTCAAATTTATTAGCCTAAATTTTGTGAATCATGCTAAAAACGGAGTGTGCACATTCGAGCTCAAAGTGGCACATTCCGATCTCGGGAATGAAGCGCGCCGCTCCGCGTCGCGCTTCATTTGCTTCCTCGCTCGGAAATGTGCCACTTTTCGCTCGAATGCGCACATCTACGTGTTTATTGATTTGCAAAATTAATCTTTTCACTTTAAATCAAAAATTAAATTTAGTTTAGTAAATATGAATTTTATGTTTAAAAATGTATTTACCATAGCAGTAAGTGGAAATGAGCGAAAAGATACGATAATTTCGTAGGTGCGAGTGAGAAAACGATTAAATTAATTTTTGTCAATTTATTGGCCTAAATTTTGTGAATCAGCTAAACGGTGTGCAATTCGAGCTCAATGGCACATTCCGATCTCGGAAATGAAGCGCGCCGCTCCGCGTCGCGCTTCATTTGCCTCTCGCTCGGAAATGTGCCACTTTTCGCTCGAATGCGCACATCTACGTAGTTTATTGATTTGCAAAATAATCTTTTCACTTTCAAATCAAAAATTAAATTTAGTTTAGTAAATATATTTTATGTTTAAAAATGTATTCACATAGCATAAGTGGAAGTGAGCGAAAAATACGATAATTTCGTAGGTGCGAGTGAAAACGATTAAATTAATTTTTGTCAAATTTATTGGCCTAAATTTTGTGAATCATGCTAAAAACGGTGTGACATTCGAGCTCAAAGTGGCACATTCCGATCTCGGGAAAATGAAGCGCGCCGCTCCGCGTCGCGCTTCATTTGCCTCCCTCGCTCGGAAATGTGCCACTTTTCGCTCGAATGCGCACATCTTGTATTTATTGAATTTATTTATATTAAATTTTGCACGTGTGTATATTTAATTTAGTTACGCCAAAGTGGGACATTTCAACCTCGGGAAAATGTGCCACTTTTTGCTCTAATGTGCACACAGGGTGCCCAGAATTTTTTTCCTCAAACCGCCGACCCAAGGCGCTGAAGTCGCCTAAAGTCGCCGCGGTCAATTTGAATGAACAAAATTAAATAAAAATTTTTTTTTATTTTTTTTTTTTATTAAAATTTTGTATTTTAAATTAATTACAACATTTTTATCGACAAATAGTTAAACTTAAACTTTAAAATAAAATTTAACTAAATCAACATTGATATCAAGTTATTAATAAAATAACACTCATTTTTTGGTCTTTAAATTATGATTAAATCATATTTCTTTAAATAAATTAATAAATTTAATAAAATTTATATATATATCAACAAATCACAGTCAAGCAGTATAGGCATAATGATAATAATGATAATGATAATAATTTCCCTAAAGATGACTCTGTGGCGGCAAATATAAATACAAGTAATGTTGTATTTATATTGTAACAATATATTGTTACTGTTTGCATAAAAATATATAATTTCTGAAAATAAAAAATAGAAAAAAAAAATATTTTACTTCATTTATTCAAAAGTCGCCCATCGGCGACTAGTCGCTTCCAATAGAATTTTAGTCGCCGACCTATGTCAAAAGTAGCCTAAATGGCGACAAGTCGCCCCATCTGGCAACCCTGTGTGCACATAGCGTGTATTCTTTAGATTTAAGCATTTTAATGTTCTAATTTACTATTTAAGGCCCATTTGAAGAATTTTTTCTTATATTTTATTGTGATTTTAATTATTTAAAACCAAAAATTACAACAAATACTTCTAATATTCGTATTATAAAAATGTTTTTCTATCAACATTTAATACGGTCCAGTTCTTTCATTAAAAGCTACTATAAATAAATTTTATTGTTGAGAATCGTATTTAAAGCAAATTAATCATTGTGAATCGAGATCAAAGTAGCATATTCCGATCTCGGGAAATAAGTTAATTATATATACATCAGCAACAAATCCACTAAAAAACAGTTTTTTATCTTCTATACATAGATAGCGCAACAATGATCAAAAAAGCTTTGACATAGCAAAAGGTACAGGGGTCTTATGACTTTAGGGGACCTTATATTTTTTTACACAACAATGGCGGACCTCTACTTTTAGAAAAAATGGAATAAACAATTTCAGTTTTTTTCATGTCTCTATATGTCACTGTACCAACAATTGCATTTTATAACCGGATTCAGCTGTAGGAATTAACTCTAAGAACAAAATTTCATCGCGATTGATACAGTGTTTTTTATTAAAATCATATTTTGCGGCAAAAAGTTAATAATTTTTAATATTAAATAACCTTGCCCACGATAAAGATAGAGGGACACCCTGATTAACTTTTTTTTATCATTTTTTGTTAAGCTATCATCAATACCCTGTATACATAATTTTATACTATAGATAGGTAGGGGGAAAGTGGCATGAAACAGCCAAGTTTTGAAACAGCTATTATCAATTACGCGGTAGTTTTCATACGAATCGTTTATGTATTATTATTTTAAGATGGCAACACTAGCCAGATTCAAAATTTGACCGTTCACCGTCAATAAACGCGCCGATACGACGTATTGAAGATTTTGTCGTCAAAAAGTAAGGTTTTGAGTTCAGTTTATTTGTTTTCTAACGCCTATACGTACAAAACAATAATAATATGATTACACTATAATTTTATAGATATATTAGCCTTCTAATAACGTATATATTTTGTAGACTAATCTTTGATTTCATAGTAATTTTCGAGTTTGTTTCTTGAGAGAATATGTTTTGAAATAGCCGGACTGCAGTGTAATGAAAAAGACCTTTTAATTGCATAAAATGCAATAATAATTGTAGTAACAACAATCAAGAGTGGTACCGATGCAAAATTGTAATGGTTGGGCATATAAATCCTGTGGCATAAAAGGTAAATTGCATTATTTTTGCTAAAAACGTTTTAAGTTTTTGCAATGATTGATCTCAAACGTCAAATTTTTGACAGTTTCTTAGATTTATGTAAGTAAATATTTTATCGAGAATTTGCGTTATTTAAAACGTTTTATAATTATATAAGATCTAAAATTATAGCTTAAGATTATTATTAATTAATATCTTTGTTAATGTGCAGTTTTAATCTTGTAATAAGAACATGGCTTTTTCAAAAATTGGGTTGGCTGTTTCAATACCTATAGGTTATGAAAAAGCCAAATTTTATTTTTTTTATAAATGATTAGAAGTCGAAAAATATCTTTAATTTTGAAAAATGTTTTATGACATTACATACATAAATACATGAACAATTACAGATTTAAAAAAAAAAATTATTTATTTATGTCCTTCTATATTATTTATCCCTTTTTTTAAAACTGGCTGTTTCATGCCACTTTCCCCCTACTGTATATGTCAGGGGTGGCCAAGTTTCTTGATAGTCCGAGCCATTTTTCAAAATTTGAAATTTTTTGCGAGCCGCAATTAAATACGTATTTAAAAGGTATGTAAAAAAGCTATTAAAAAAAAAAAATTTTTTTAAATTTGTTACAACGTTGCACTTAGTCTTTCATATTTGTTACCAGTAATTTAAAAGACATTTTGAAACACATACAGAACGATAATAATTTTTTAAAATATTATAGCACAAAAATTAAAAGAGAACTCGGGTACATTTATCAAGAGCCACAAATAATACTTTAAAAAGCCGCAGGTTGGCCACCTCTGGTCTATGTGATGAAGAAATGCACTAAAAAAATTTCAATTATTTTACGTAATAAAATTAGTTAATTTCTATAATTAAATGATCAATTTATGCATATTTGTTTTGTTATTCGATTTACACGATTTTCTATACAAAAAAAATTTGATTCCAATTTACACGGTTTTCCGGGAGCCTATCTGCCGTGTAAATCGGAAAATGGACGCACAGTGGGGAGACGCCAAGATTAGATTTTTTTTTAAGAGAGGTGTAATAACATAGCGCTTAGAAACCACAAATCTATAAGAAAAAGTCGCGTTTTCCAGGTGAACGAACAAGAAGGTGGTGAAAACCAGTTATGTTCACTATTTGCTTTCGTTTCGTAAAATTATTTCTAATTTATTTATTCGTTTGTGTCCACACAAAGCCGAAAAAAAAGGACAGTTACGTTTATGGCATTTTATTTCATTAAAATTGCAAATTTCGGTAATCGCCTGTCTCTCGTTTAGGAAAAAAAAATGACAAGCCTCAAATAATTAACTTTGCTGTCAGAAGCAGACGAAAAAAAAATTGGCGATTACAATTTTTGATCGTCCTCGGACTAGAAAAGCTCAAAAAATTTTGTATTATTCTTTGTTCAGGTGTGCACCGCTTCGAATTACACAACAAAATCAAATGCCAAAAAACGAACGGAACTGGTTTCTTTTTGTGTGCACCACACTTTTCGAACAACAAAAAAAAAACTAAACTCGTTTGTAAACAAAAACTTAATTATTACTAATCATCGCTCAGAGATATGATTTTTTCTTTTTCTTTTTCTTCGCGTCGCAGAATTTTCGGATAATTTTTTGCATCTTCTCCGATTTATTTTAAAACCTTGAAAGATTCTGCATTTCGATAAACATGCACTTAATTTGTTGCTTTGCATTGCATTCTTGAAATGCCTTCCTGCTTTGTGCAATAATTGCAAACGTCCGTTTCGCTCAGGGATTTTTTTGACTTTCGCGACGCCTCTTCATTATCGTCTTTCTCGGGAAAGAAAAGAGTTGCGCGGACTGGCGACGTTTTATTTTCATTTCTTTTCGTATGCAATTAATTTCAAGGCACAAAACTGAGAAATAAGCGCCTTGAAAGTAACGAACAAATTCGCCTGATTATCAATAAGACATTTTTAGCATAAAAATTATTATTAATGTGTCTTTTGAGAAATAAATGTACGTTACCGGAAATATTTAAACATTCCAACGAATATTATAATTATGGCGTAATTATTAATGGTACGTCGATTTGTTAAATTATAGGCTTCTTTATTGGATCTGTCACAAAAAAATTAATTTTGCCTTTTATTTGCGTATTTTATAAAAAAGAAGATATTTTTTAATTGTGTTTGGAAACAAAATTATTCATAAACAATTTATTTAATTTTATATTAGTCATTTCGGCGGACTATTGCGGACCACTGTGTGTCGAAGTTATCGAGGCTTCACTGTACATTTATTCATAGATGTCTTGTTTTGAAATCGTAATTAAAACATTAATTTAATCAATTTTAAACGTTTGTTTCTTTGGAATTTTTATTATTCAAATCATTTAACCGGCGATTAAAAATTAATTTTTGCAAATTACACGTCCGCAGCGCGCGGACAGGGACGTATTAAGTAACGAAACCCGCAAACGACAAGAGGATGGATAAAAATAAATCGAGTATCGCGGCCTTCCATTAGAATCGGAGTCCTTGGCGAGGCGTTAATGCCATTCCTGGGGACCTTTCGAGAAATGGAAACAGCACGCGAGTGGATTAATAAAAAAAAAAAACTGTCATATAAGGTCGTTCTCTATGACTCCATTCTCGGGTCTACTTCCGATTTGAATTTCTTTCCGCTTCTCGCGTCCCATTAAAAACAAACCCCGAAACACTCGACAGAAATCCAATTAAAAATAATCTCCCGTTGCTTCCGAAGTGTTCGCGCTCATTAATTTAAAAAAAAATCAATCGGGTTATCTAATAAGGAAATTTTTAACTTTCATGTCAAGGGTAGAAAAGCCCGAAGATAGAATTCGAAGCGAAAAAATAACATGATTTCTTATCAAGGTTTTTTCTGCCCAATATGGAGCTCGCTCGGATTTGGCCTTTACGTCAGTTTTGCCCGTAATTAGATTCGGAATCGGCTGAGGACAGGTGCGAGAAGGGCTTTCTTTTCCTCTTCGAATTAACAGGCAATTTTTGAACTCGACGCCAACTTAAAGCAATTAACCGTTTACTCAATTTTTTTTTTATATTAAATGCCGAGATTTCGCAAATAATTTAAAAAACAAATCAAACTACGTCAATCTAATGAACCGAAAACACGGAAATTTGTGAAATTTAAATGGTAAATTTAATGCTGGAATGACTAAGGAGATCGGTTGGGTGTTACATTTTACTGTTATTCGTTTAGATTCGATTTTTTTCGAACACGAAAGTGACTCATTTCAATTTACGTTTATTTATTTGCCAAGCCTCGTTTCGATTCGCTTGGAATTGCCATAAATTTTGCGAACGCCCTGTATATATTCAAATTTGGCTCGTCCGAGCGGTGCCGGGCTCGAATTGTGCTCGAATCGCGCGCCTAACAGTAAAAGATTTTGAGGAAGTTTAATTTGCGGATGAAAAAAATTCAAAAAAAAATCGTCTGTGACCGAACGCTGGAGCTTTACGGATTTTGATTGAATTTTCAAAGCGTGAACTTAATAATTATTTGTAACAAATCTCCGATGCAAACAATTAGCCTTGAACATGCTTTAAATAAAGCGAACGCAAAAAAAAATCCAAAAAAAGCAAAACGTTTTGAAGCTGTATGCTTACGTCTCCCCAAGCAAAAAGCGGGCCCGCTTAATTTGCACACCGATTTTCGACTTTGAACTCCAAAAAATGCGAGAGTCTTTTTTGCTGATAAATCAAACGATCGGAAGAAAAAAAATGGAATTTTTTGAAAGAGTGACCCTCTTTTTTGGTTTCGAAATGTCCGGGTCGCTTCTAAGGTCGAAAAGTAATTAAGACGACTTTTTTTGCCCGAAAAAATCGGGCTCCTTCGAACGATCGACGACTTTTTCGAAAGCGCTTATTAATTTTTCGTTTTTTGCAAAAAAAACGTGCGAATTTTCTTAAATCGCGACTTTCGAAAAGTCCAAAAAAAAATTGCGTCAGACCTCGTTAAAAATTCCACGAAACAAATGATATGTGTTAGAAACGATTAATTTTAAATAATTCATTCTTGATAGAAAATCTTGAAAGTGACATGCACTTATTTTCTTAATAAGGTTGCCTCTTAATTACAAACGTTGCCTGCTTGACATTAAAACAGATTTTTCTCTTGAAAATAGGAAGCCGATTTGATTTCGAAAAAATTCGTAGACACTCACCTTTTGATTATTTCGAATTGCAAATCCCAATTTAAAAGCAATCACACACTGCTTTTACTATACGATTTAAAAAAATCAAAATGTGGACGAAAATTAAAAAAATAATAAACAAAGTTGCACCACACAAAAAAATTAAAAAACTGCCGTTTTCCGGATCAAAAACGCGAAAATTCCACAAACCGGATGGGCTGGCTGGCGAGAGGTTAATTATTTAGGATGCGGAATGTCTATTGCAAATATTTAATATTCGCAGTACAGTGGTCGTATGCGTTTTGAAGAAGTGAACAGGTGTACACTAATTCGAAAGGTAAAACTTAGGATCGACTCGTTCGAGCAACGTTTCTCGACATATTAAACGTTTGCGTTCGAGTTTTACAACAAATAAACAATTATTCGCTTCCAACTTTTATTTTATACTTTTTACTTAGACTGTGACGTAGTTGGGTTGCATTATTTTATGCTAATTTTATGTGCGAACCGTTTCGAGCTGGGATTTTCAAAAATCTGGCCCTAATTTAAAAGGCCAGGGACCGAGGGTGCGCCAGAAATTTACGGTTTCGCCAGTCGAGTAAAATTACGAGGAGCAATGCCTTTTGAATAATGAAATTTTCAATTTTGGGCGACAACAAATTAAAACCAAGTTTTTTTTAATACGAAATGGTTTTATTTTAAATTGTTTGTTTAAAGAAATGAATTTTGGCTTAAAGAACAAATGTAGATGGGACGATTCAATCAAAAAAAATTATTTTTCCTCGAGGAAATAAATCTTTTAGCACATATTGTGAACTAGGCCCTTTTTAACGACTTAAAAAAAAAGGTTTTGTTTTTTTCTAGGTGTGTTTGTATGTGCGCGATTTTTTCAGAAACTGACCGAGTCGAAATTTCAGTTCTACTGAAATCCTGATTGTAATGAGTAGGTACAGTTTAGAATCTAATTAAGTACTTTTGAGTTGGCAAGTGCTATTTAGGAGCTCGCAAGCTTTATTAAGTTTTTAAATTAGGATCTAGTCAGAAGCTTCTAGTTCTATACTCTACCCGCCTAATAGAAATAGTTAAGCCACTCCTACAAATGAGCGCTAAATTTAAATAGAATTTTTTCTATTGGTTTAATTTTTAAAACACATAACACAAGCAACCAGATAAGCATTTATGTCCTGCAAAAACGGGGACAAACTTGATCTCTGCATTACCGGCCATTACGTTTTGCGGATTGCAGTGAAGTTATTTGGGTTATTTGTTCTTATAATTCACCGTTGTTGCTATTCAGCTGAAAAACATTATTTTTAAATACTTTGGAGTACGTTTGTGTATATTGAGGAACGTAATGAAAACGATTAATTATTGAATTTTTGAATTTTTCTCTCGTTTATTAATTTGTAACGTGTAAAACTGGCTACTACATACATTGGTTCAATTAAGTGGGGGGTGGCTTGACTATTTCTGTTTGCCGGATAGAGTATAGTTAGATATTTTTAGCCGCTAATGATTTTATAGTAAAAATTGTAAATAATTTTGATTTTTTTTAAGATCTTCAAGGTCCTATAAGGTTCTTATATTTATTCAAATTGATATCAATCTTGCTTTAAAAATTGCAACTACTTTTAATATTTAGTTTGGTAAAACAAAAAACTTATATTATTATAATAATAATAATTGTTTTCATTCTTATATAAAAAAAAAATGGACTGCAAAAGTAATTTAAAAATTTCCAAACAAAATAAGAAATGTGGAACGATTTAATATTGAAATTAACTGACTATAAAAATTAATAAAATCGATTATTTTAAAGTTTTTTTTTTTCGTTATTTATTTTATCAATAAACATTAAGTACTACATATAACCTTAATTGATTTATTTTTAACAAGTGCGGAATGGGGAAATAAACAATACTTATTAGGTTCTAAACAGAACATAATTTTTACGTTATTTATGATTTAAAAGTACTATTATGTTCAACAATATGTAATTCTTAGCAGAGCCTAATTAGGATTTAATTTTCTACCTGTTTTTATGATTTTTTTACTAGGGAAATCTATATACTGGTATTAAATTTTTAACTGTTTTCAAAAAAGTTAAAAAACTTGCAAAATAAAAGTGTAGCTGTATAAGAATTTAAGTATGCCTTATTAAGTTTTTAATTTAATAAAAAAAATATTTTAAAAAAATGAAGGACTTCAAAAAAGAATTACAAAGCCGAAAAAAATATTTTAATCAAAAAATTAATGTGCCACTTTGAGCTCGAATGTACACACTCGACTTTTAAGCACGATTCACAAAATTTAGGCCAGTCAATTACACAAAAAATTAATTTAATCGTTTTTTCTCACTCGCACCTACGAAATTATCGTATCTTTTCGCTCACTCCCACTTATGGCTATGGTAAATACTTTTTTTGAACATAAAATCCATATTTACTAAACTAAACTTAATTTTTTGATTTGCAAGTGAAAAGATTAATTAAGACAAATCAATAAATACGAGGATGTGCGCATTCGAGCGAAAAGTGGCACATTTTCGAGCGAGGGAAGCAAATGAAGCGCGACGCGGAGCGGCGCGCTTCATTTTCCCGAGATCGGAATGTGCCACTTTGAGCTCGAATGTGCACACTCGACTTTTAAGCACGATTCACAAAATTTAGGCCAGTCAATTACACAAAAAATTAATTTAATCGTTTTCTCTCACTCGCACCTACGAAATTATCGTATCTTTTCGCTCACTTGTACTTATTGCTATGGTAAATACATTTTTTGAACATAAAATCTATATTTACTAAACTAAACTTAATTTTTTGATTTGCAAGTGAAAAGATTAATTAAGACAAATCAATAAATACGAGGATGTGCGCATTCGAGCGAAAAGTGGCACATTTCCGAGCGAGGGAGGCAAATGAAGCGCGACGCGGAGCGGCGCGCTTCATTTTCCCGAGATCGGAATGTGCCACTTTGAGCTCGAATGTGCACACTCGGCTTTAAGTACGATTCACATTAATCAATTTTAATTGTTAACTAAAAATCATTCTCTTTCGCTTGCACTTATGAAATTTTCGTATCTTCTCGCTCTCTTCCACTCATTGCAATATTAATAATAAAAAGTCAGATGAACTTTGATTTTTACATTGTTCTTTTTCACTTTCACAATATGCATTAATTTATTGTAAAGCCCCCAATCAAAAGAATTGATCAAATTTAAAAAGTTAAATTTAAACAATTCGTAACTTATTTTTTTGCAAGAAAAAGCCTTGAGAAATATGTTTCTTAAAATTTCATCCTCCAGTAGATTTCAAATAATAATCGTTTAAACTGTTTGTATCTTTTAATTTCCCACAGTTTTGTTTTTTTGCAATTCTTAGGAAAAATGGGAAGAACCTTTAATTAACTTTCTTTGTTCGAAACTCTTTGACATTAGCAACGAACGTTTGCGTATTATGCAAATTATTAGAATTTGAGGGATAACCCACACTTTTGCAATAAATTACGGCCTGCAGAAATAACAATGGGGTTCGTTGAGTTACATAAACCGCCAACGCGACGGATTACAAAAGAAATTCCTTTGCCATTCAATTTTTGAAGATTTTTTGAGTTCTTACGTAAACGCAGAGAAAATAATCTAATTTTTTTTTAAAAAAAGGTCCTTGAGAATTGACCAATATTCAATTGTACTTTTACTTCGTTTATTATCAAATAAATGAAGCGTAGAGCCCGTATAAGTTTTTCAAAAGCATTCCTAATAATTTCCAGACACGCTGCGCTGCTTTTACATTTTTAATTTTACAAAAGACCATCGTCACAACCGAAAAAATCGCGTTTTAATTCGCGAGCCGACTCTTCTGCAAATTTAATGAAACCGAACGATTCGCTCTCTTTATTTATTCAAAACCTCCATTGAAGGGCGCGAATAATTGAGGTTTTTGTATTTGAAATTTAAAATAAAAAAATAGCGCGCCTAAGGCTAAGGCTGAGACAATGTTCTGCCATTAACGTGGCCTACAATTTTTTTTTCTTCTTCGGCTAACTTGAAATTTCAATTAGAAAAAGCGCAGAATTTCTTTTATTTATGACTTTGCCATATATTGCGCGATATATCAATTGGCCAACCGTATAATTACGTCCTACCCTGTATAACTCATCATTTCCGCGTTTTGTGTGCTGTAGATAAAGTTTGTGCACGATAAATATAGGATGACTTCAGATTTAGAAATTTAGTGCGCTCGATAGAATTATTGATAAACTAGGAAATTTTATTGTTTTTAGTATGGCAGCACTTTGCGACATCAAAAAAGAAAATTCAGAGATGAGCTTTAACAAGGTTTTTTTTTCTGACGAAGCACATTTTCACACAAATGCATCCGTAAATCGAATACAGTCGAAGCTTGATAAGTCGACGTTGAAGGGAAACTCAAAATAATTCGAGTTATCAAAATTTCGAGTTATCGAGGTTCGACTTATGGAGGTTTGACTGTATTTCCAAACGTTGCCGAGAATTTCGAAAAACGCCCGCGTCACATTGCTTTTGCAGGTGGCGCCACCTACCAAAATGTCATTTCATAAATTTTTTTTAAAACTAACCTCATCTTTACTTTTTCTATAAGGGGGCGTCCATAAATTACGTGAGGTGTTTTTTTAAATTTTCTGTCCCTCCCTCCCCCCTTGGCGAGATGTCGTGAGATTTTATTCAACCCCCTCCCACATCCCCCAATCTCACGTGGATTTTTCAAAATGTGGGTTTATTACGTAAACGCGTTGGATTGTTATTGTAAAAAGAAAAAAAAATTGCTTCGTGCTTTTACGCTTAAGATTAAATCTTAAGCATGTACAATCTGGATTAAATGGACTAAAATAGTATAATTTTTTTTTGTTTCAATCAGAAAAAAAATTGCGTGATATTTGCCGAGACCCCCCGTCTCTCTAACGTAAGATTAGATGAGATTTGACTCGACCCCCTCCCCCCCTTAAACATCTCACGTAATTTATGGACGCCCCCTAACCGTTATAAGGTAAAGGGCCCAGTTTCTGACAGCTGAGGTTATAACAAAGGATAACTTATAGAATTTTTTTCATATTTAAGTTAACGATTTCTAGAAAAGGTCATATGAGTAAAATAATTATTTGAAGCAGATTAATAATTTAAATAAATGTTTTAAAAAATAATGTTTGAATCCCAGTTTCTGACACTTTAAATTTTTATTGCTGTAGTTTCTGTCACTGGCATCTGCCTAGTTTCTGACACTCTATATGTCAAAATTATTCGTCATTTATTAAGTTATACACTATCAAATTTAAATTTATTATAATCAAACATAATTTGTTATAATGTATCATTTATTATAAATAAAATGTTAATTTTTTCAACACAAAATTAATTAAAATAATAAAATTATATATTATAAAAACAAATACGTAAACATAACATAGGTTAAAATTTAAGTGTCATTTACTGTAACATGCCTAGAAAATTGAGCCTAGTCATTGACACTTTTATTTTAATATTAAAATATAATTTACTATGATGTTTTAATATTTAAAAATAAAGAGTAGTTAATTATTAATCGAACCATATTTTTAATTTTAATATATTTTAAATATATTATATGATTTAATTTTTCACTAATTCAAATAGTTGAAGTTCTTCATGTCAATTGTTGACATAACCAAAATGGCTTTTCACTCTGGTTTAAATATTATTTTATATTCAAATGAGTTAAATTGAAACCTGGTATCGTCAGTCAAAAGGTACCACGATAGAATTTAATTATTGAATTTTGAAATTATTATCAATTAATGAAGACATTAATTAATTTTTTTTTTTTTACCGTTAATCAAACTAGCACATTGCAATTAATTAGAAAGTATGACGTCATATCCTTCTTAACCCGAATGAGCTATGGGTAAAACCATCGATCTGTAATAAACACGGTTGCATAGTAACCGACGCTAGGGAACCAAACAAAACGTCAAAAATAATCAATTTTATTATTGAAGTGGTTCTGTCAACGAAAATGTCGTAAAATTAATTATATTATACCTAAACGCGATTAAATGCAATAAGACATTAATTAATGCTTTTTGGTTTTTTTACCGTTAAAATACTAGCACATTCAATTAATCAGAAAGTATGACGTCATATCCTTCTTAACCCGAATGAGCTATGGGTAAAACCATCGATCTGTAATAAACACGGTTGCATAGTAACCGACGCTAGGGAACCAAACAAAACGTCAAAAAATAATCAATTTTATTATTGAAGTGGTTCTGTCAACGAAAATGTCGTACCGCGACGTACGGAGTAAGTAAAATTTATAAAAACTACACAAAGAGCGATGATTAAGCAGAAAAAACAAATAGATTTTGTAGAAATGTCGCGAGCTTTGGGCTATCCTAAGTTGGTGTCGATGGAGAGCTTTCGTCAGCCGAATTTCCCATTAGTTTCCGATCTGTTGATTTGGCTCGCCAAAAGGTTCGAAACAGATGTGGATATGCCGTTCGAAATCGAACACGAGGAGGAGAGGGTGGCTTTGATACGAAACGCCGCACAGTTTATGGTACGAAAAAAAAAGGCACCCACCGTTTCGAAGGATTTTTGTGTACCGTAACTCTTGCAGGCCCTCAAGGCGAATATTAAGCTCAACACAAAAAGATTGTATCAAGCGGATGGCTATGCAGTTAAGGAGCTTTTAAAGATTACGAGTTTGCTTTACGACGCCCTTCAGGAAAACTCTTTAGGAAGCGACGCCGGCGAAGACGCCTCGTCGGGAGGCGTCACTCTGAGGGATTTCGACATTTCGGATAGGGTTCGTTGCGATAAATGAACAGGTCGCTCTCTATTAATTTTTGCGCATTTTTTTTAGATAAACGATTTAAAGCAATCGAGGCAGTTGGCAAGCGAAATAACGACAGCTGGTGCTCGTCTGTATGATTTGCTGGGAAAAGAAGTCGATCTTCGCGTTTGTACAGCTCGTAAGGTTTTTTACCGAAAAATCCAGCTTTTTCGTTTTAGTCACTGCGTCACCTAAGCGCCGGTCGTCAGTACGAAGTGAGCGACGTCGAATCGGGCGTTAAAAATGCAGTCGATTCGATTAAAAAGGAAATCACTGAGACAAAGCAATTGATTGAAAACGTTTCCGCCACTGAAACGAGTTTGGACTCGAAAATAGAACGGAGAAAAGTGGAAATAGATCGTTATGAAAAAAGATTACAAACTCTGAAAAAAGTCAGGTGGGAGTTGGTTTTTTTGTAGTACAAAGTTTCAGAAAGATTTTGATAGAACATAAAAACTAGGAAGGACTTCGCACCATTTACTTGGGATTTTGTGGTTCGGTAAAATTTTATTTTGGCAATTGAATTTAGTAACTTATCGGATACTGGTTAAAAATTTTAATTGGTCTAACTATCAGTGGATTCAGCTGCAGAAGTTACAAAGGTGATTTACCTAAAGATTGAAACACACAAGCTCTAAAAATGACAATTTGGAAAAACTAATGTATAGAAGTTATTTGTTCAAGTTTACAATAACTCAAAAAAATTATTAAATAATTCTAACCACCCTTAAACAAATAGGGTAGCCATTAATTTAGTTAGAAAAGTGGGACTTTTAGTTTTGCTTATGTTAAAAAATACAATTTTTTAAATTCGCAAATTCGAGAAATTTATTGCATGGAAGTTGTTTATTAGAGTTTACAATAAGCCAGAAAAATAATAAAAATATTCTAACTGCCCCTAAATAAACAAGGTAGCTATTAAAATAGTTAGAAATGTAAGAATCTTAATTTTGCTTCTGTTAAAAAATACAATTTTTTAAAATTCCAAATTTGAAAAATCTATTGCATGGAAGTTATTGATTAATGTATACGATAACATAGAAAAATAATTACAAAATTGTAACTATCCCTAAACAAACAGGGTAGACATTATTGCAGTTAGAAATGTAAGAATTTTAATTTTGCTTCTGATAAAAAATAGAATTTTTCAAAATAGCAAATGCTTAAAAACTATCGTATGGAAATTATTTATTAGAGTTTACAATAAGCTCAATAATTACTTAAAAAATTATAACTGCCCCTAAACAAACAGGGTAGCCATTAATTCAGTTAGAAATGTAAGACTAATTTTGCTTATGTTAAAAAATACAAATTTTTAAATTTGCTAATTCGAGAAATATCTTGCATGGAAGTTATTTATTAGAGTGTACAATAAACCAGAAAAATAGTTAAAAAAATTGAACTACTCTTAAACAAACAGGGTGGCCATTAATTCAGTTAGAAATGTAAGACTTTTAATTTTACTCAAGTTAAAAAATAGTTTTTCAAAATTTGAAATTTGGGCAAACTATTGCAGGGAAGTGGTTTATTGGAGTTTATAATAAACTAGAAAAATAATGAAAAAAGTCAAAGTACCCCTAAACAGATAAGGTGGCTATTAATTCAGTTGGAAATGTAAAACTTTTAATTTTGTATATGTTAAAAAATACAATTTTTTGAAATTGCAAAATCGGGAAAATTATTGCATGGAAGTTATTTATTAGAGTTTACAATAAACCAGAAAAATAATTAAAAAATTCTAACTACCCCTAAACAAACAAGGAAGGCATTAATGCAATTAGAAATGTAAGAATTTTAATTTCGCTTATGTTAAAAAATAAAATTTTTTTAAATTTGCAAATTCTTGAAATCTGTTGCATGAACATTGTTTATTAGAGTTTACAATAACACAAAAAAATTGTTAAAAAATTATAACTACCCCTAAACAAATAGGGTAGTCATTACTGCAGTTACAAATGTAAGACTTAATTAATCATAATGTTCACGTCCAATATCTTATAATATGTTAATGTTCACTGGAATTAGACACAATAAAACAACAAATTGTTAACTTGCAACGTTTCGTTTCTTTATTGAAACTTTATCAAGCAACTGAAAATTAACAAAGTATAACAACAATAACTACAAGTATTTTATAAAATAATATAAATTATAAAATACCTTAACAACACAAAAAGGAAGTTAACCATTAAAACTCAATAATTCTACATGTGTCAAAATGAAAGACTTTTAAATATGAAAGATTGCAACTATGATTCTAAATAATTATATGCGTCAAAATGAAAGATTTTTAAAAAATATGAAAGATTGTAACTATGATTCTAAATAATTACATGAAAGGCTGTAACTATGATTCTAAAAAGAAATTATTTGTAGTTGTATAATTTTGATTTAAATTTGATGATTAATTTTAGTTTTATGTTTTAATTTTATTTAAGATGTCATTATATATTAAACTAAGGCCTTGAGTATCCGAACGCAAATTTACAGTTTTATTAATTTTGATATAAACCATTTCACTTAAATTTCTTTTATGTTTATTTTGTTCACGATGTAAAATAGAAACGTTTTCAAATTGGAATTGATGTCCAACATCAAAATTATGCATAGCTAATGCTGTTTTGTTTGGTTTAACATAATTTATATTTTTACCATCATTTTTATGTTGTTTTAATCTTTCTTCAAGTCTTTGATTTGTTTACCCAATGTAACTACTTCCACAGCTACATGGAATTTTATAAATCAAACCAGATAAAGTTTCAATAAAGAAACGAAACGTTGCAAGTTAACAATTTGTTGTTTTATTGTGTCCAATTCCAGCGAACATTAACATATTGTAAGACTTAATTTTTTTTCTGTTAAAAAATGCAATTTTTTAAAATCGCATATTCAAGAAAACCATTTTATGGAAATTGTTTATTAGAGTTTACAATAAATTAAAAAAATCTAACTACCCCTAAACAGATAAGGTGGCTATTAATACAGTTAAAAATGTAAGACTTAATTTTGCTTATGTATATAATAGGGCAAGCATTATATTCATTAATAATCTTTATTATGATTTTGTTTAAAAAAATCAGCTTTGTAACCTCTGTAACTTAAGATCTACTAATTTTTGAACCACGCTTTTATTTTCTAAACATTAATCAATTACTCATAAAACACAAAATTTAATAGATTCAATTGCAATTTTACCCATGTAAATGGTGAAAATTCTATGGTCCCTGGTAGTAATACGATTCAGTAATTATTAATTACAACATTAGACAAAGTAAATTGATGGGCTTTACTTAAAAAAAATTACTGGTTTAAATATGAATGCTTTATTTGCAAGTGGAGAATCGCAATTCTGCGGAGCACCAAATTTTTAACAGTTGGACACAGCCCTTTCATTATCAGTAAACTAATTTCAGGCCAGCATTCTTAGAAGAATTCAACGAATTAGAAGGCGAATTAGAAAAGCTCTTCGTGCAGTACGCCCTTCGAGTGCGCACGTTAAATTACCTGGACAACTTGGTGTTGAACTTGGAGAGAAATAATCTGGAGAAGCAGGCACTGGAGGCGGCCGAAAGGGTGGAGATGGCGCCCCCGATACAAGCCGATCCCGTAGATCTGTTGAGTTACGAGGAAAACGTATCGGAAGGGAATCAGGACGTCGGCGGAAAGCCGGAAAGGCCTAGGGCGCGCACGGGAGGTTATTTTGCCTCGTAATTGTGGGATTCACGTGTAATTTTGTGGAAATTTTAAGGTCGGAGTCGCGCGGCGCGTGCGACCAAGCCTTTGGGTGCCTTGAATCCCTTGGGATCCGTCAGCGGATCCTCGGGAGACTTGAGCACGGACAGCGATAGCGAGGATTTGTTGTTGGACGGCGAGGAGCCCGAATTGGCGCAGTCGGAGGACGACTCTTTGGGGTTGGAATTGTCGAACATGGAGAGGACTTTGCCGACTGGCCGTTTGACCAGCAGCAAAGTGCAAAGTAATAGCGATGACGATTTTTAAAGAGTTACTTTTTTAAAATAAATATATATAATATATAAAAAAATTACCTATATACAGAGTTCTTTACAAAAAATAAATATAAGGGCGTAAGTGTACACATACAAAAAATAAAAATATTAAAAAAACGTAACAATATCACCAATGGCAGCAAAATAGCTGGAACTTTAAATAAAATATACAAGTTAGGGGTTAATCATTTTTTTTTTGTTGAAGTCACAGTCCACATTTTTTTATTTATTTTTGGGGTGGTTAGTAGTTTGTTTTCTTTTTAAATATGGGATTAAAACTAAGCGTAAAGTTAAATTGTTTGGGTCTCGTCTTATGTCGTGTGTTGTTTCAGTCTTTTGTAGGAAATTGTTGTTTAAACGAGTCCGTATCTTTTAATTTTGAGTTAACTTAAAACAAAATTGGTGCGTCAACTTAGGTAAGCGTGTTAGAAGTTATACTTCTTTGGTGTGAGTTAATTAAATATACCCACGTGCATAAAATTAATATAAATAAATTCAAAAAATACGAAGATGTGCGCATTCGAGCGAAAAGTGGCACATTTCCGAGCGAGGGAGGCAAATGAAGCGCGACGCGGAGCGGCGCGCTTCATTTTCCCGAGATCGGAATGTGCCACTTTGAGCTCGAATGTGCACACTCGCCTTTAAGCACGATTCACAAAATTTAGGCCACTAAATTCGACCAAAAATTAATATAATCGTTTTCTCTCACTCGCACCTACGAACTTATCGTTTCTTTTCGCTCACTTCCACCTATTGCTATGGTAAATACATTTTTTGAACATAAAATCCATATTTACTAAACTAAATTTAATTTTTTGATTTGAAAGTGAAAAGATTCATTAAGGCAAATCAATAAATACGAAGATGTGCGCATTCGAGCGAAAAGTGGCACATTTCCGAGCGAGGGAAGCAAATGAAGCGCGACGCGGAGCGGCGCGCTTCATTTTCCCGAGATCGGAATGTGCCACTTTGAGCTCGAATGCGCACACTCACCTTTAAGCACGATTCACAAACTTTAGGCCAATAAATTCGACCAAAAATTAATTTAATCGGGTTCTCTCACTCGCACCTACGAAATTATCGTATCTTTTCGCTCACTTCTACTTATTGCTATGGTAAATACATTTTTTGAACATAAAATCCGTATTTACTAAACTAAATTTAATTTTTTGATGTGATAGTAAAAATATTAATTAAGGCAAATCCATAAATATGACGATGTGCGCATTCGAGCGAAAAGTGGCACATTTCCGAGCAAGGGAGGCAAATGAAGCGCGACGCGGAGCGGCGCGCTTTATTTTCCCGAGATCGGAATGTGCCACTTTGAGCTCGAATGTGCACACTCGCCTTTAAGCATGATTCACAAAATTTAGACCAATAAATTTGACCAAAAATTAATTTAATCGTTTTCTCTCACTCGCACCTACGAAATTATCGTATCTTTTCGCTCACTTCCACTTATTGCTATGATAAATACATTTTTTGAATATAAAATTCATATTTACTAAACTAAATTTAATTTTTTGATTTGATAGTGAAAATATTAATTAAGGCAAATCAATAAATACGAGGATGTGCGCATTCGAGCGAAAAGTGGCACATTTCCGAGCGAGGGAGGCAAATGAAGCGCGACGCGGAGCGGCGCGCTTCATTTTCCCGAGATCGGAATGTGCCACTTTGAGCTCGAATGTGCACACTCGCCTTTAAGCACGATTCACAAAATTTAGGCCAATAAATTAGACAAAAAATTAATTTAATCGTTTTCTCTCACTCGCACCTACGAAATTATCGTATCTTTTCGCTCACTTCCACTTATTGCTATGGTAAATACATTTTTTGAACATAAAATCCATATTTACTAAATTTAATTTAATTTTTTGATTTGAAAGTGAAAAGATTAATTAAGACTGTCGCGCGCAACTTCCGTCACCCACTAAAATTGTACTCTTAACGCGCCAAAAGAAGTATAACTTCAAAATTGAAAAGGTCTCAGTCGAGTGTCTCAAAAATTAAGTCTTTTGAAAGAAAATTAGTTAATTGTAAATGTCAAAAAATAGAAAAAATTATGCAACGTCCGTCCGTCCGTTATTTTGAGGAAAACCTCAATTATTAGCGAATTTCTGTCTGTAAATGAATTATTTATAATTTTTTTAATTATTTTTAAACGTCCGTTAATTATCGAAGTCGATTATTTGTGCTACCAAAAAAAAAAGTACGAATTTAATTTTGTTTGTCATGCATATTTTTGTCGATTATTAATTTTATGGTATTGTTAATGTGGATTATCTTATTAACTCTCTGTCTCTGTCTGTCTGTCTGTTTGTCTTTGTCAGTCGTTTCTTAAAATGATTTAATCGAAAAGAAAAGAAGGGAATCGGGCACCTTCCAGGTCCGTTTAAGTTATAATTGTAATTGTGCAATTCGTTTTTGTGAAATATGTCTTTCGTTGTAGAATTTTTGGGTCCGTCTTGCGATCAGGTCCGGCTGTAAACGTTTCGTCTTTGAGTGCGTACGTACGTGTAAAATAAGTTAATTAATTGCGAAAAAATTAGTCGTCGTCGACGTTTTGCAAATTCATGGGGTGAGGCAGCTCATTTGCGCAAATTCCGCTCGAATCGAAATTTATAACTTCGAATATGGGAAGGCTGGGCACTATTTTCTCATTTTCTTTGTACAATTTCCATTGATTTTTCCTGAAAAGAATACAAAAATAAGTAAATTCCTCATTATTAAAATAATGTATTTTACTGTAAATATAGAGCAGCTTTCATTACCATATTTTTCAAGACAAAGAGGTGTTTTTTTGGATTATTTTTGGTTTGCAATTAAAAATTGTTGATCAGGATGTTATGTTTTAAATTTTGTATTAAATAATAATTTAAATTTTGAGTTTTAAGGCACCTAAGATATAATATAAAGAACGAAAGCCAGTTTGACTTGAAAACTGCCTATTTTTCGGAAAAATTTGTGACCCCACTCATTTTGTTAAGAAGACCATGCTGATCATTTCTATCGAAAAAAAGTTTAAAAAGTATTGGGAACATGGAGTTTTTCGACTTCGAAAATTGAGCTGCATCTAAACGCTTGAAAAGTTTTTTAAGTGACTTTTTATGCAAATAAATATAAATATAATAAATTTTTTTAATCTTTAATCATATTTCTTCAAAAATTATTTTATTAGTTGTTTTGGTTTCGTTTATAATATAATTTTATTAGGGTTGAGAGCCCAAAAGTGAGGTTATAAGGCTGATTTTCAAACGCGTTTTTAACAATGTTCCCATTAGCCGATAAGAAAAATTCGTTCACTACTTCACTTGTTTTTTGATGCTCTTTTATAAAAACTTTGTCTTAAATTTTTCCATTATTAGGGGCAGTTTTTAGGTCAAACTGGCATTCGTTCTTTTGAGTTTCCTGGCACCTAAGAACTAATAGAAATTTGTTTTTACAATGAAAAACCGTGAAAAACAAAAAATAAATAATAAATAAATAAATAAAAAATTTCCGAGCAAAGTTCATTTGATTAAATATTAAAATTGCCATCTTTGAATACTCAAAAAGACCGGTGCGTGTACACGAAGTAATACTTCTTTGGCATAACTATATTAAATTTAACCGCGTGCAAAAATTAATATAAATAAAATCAATAAATACGAGGATGTGCGCATTCGAGCGAAAAGTGGCACATTTCCGAGCGAGGGAAGCAAATGAAGCGCGACGCGGAGCGGCGCGCTTCATTTTCCCGAGATCGGAATGTGCCACTTTGAGCTCGAATGTGCACACTCCGTTTTTAGCATAATTCACAAAATTTAGGCCAATAAATTGGACAAAAAATTAATTTAATCGTTTTCTCTCACTCGCACCTACGAAATTATCGTATCTTTTCTCACTTCCACTTATTGCTATGGTAAATACATTTTTTGAACATAAAATCCATATTTACTAAACTAAATTTAATTTTTTGATTTGAAAGTGACAAGATTAATTAAGGCAAATCAATAAATACGAGGATGTGCGCATTCGAGCGAAAAGTGGCACATTTCCGAGCGAGGGAGGCAAATGAAGCGCGACGCGGAGCGGCGCGCTTTATTTTCCCGAGATCGAAATGTGCCACTTCGAGCTCGAATGCGCACACTCGGTTTTAAGCACAATTCACAAAATCTAAACCAATAAATTAATTAAACAATGTAATCGTTTTATCTCTCTCAAACCTACGAAACTGTTATATCTTTTCCCTCGAAAAATTAAAATACACACAAAAAAAAAGGTCCCTGTAAATTTTTTTTTATTTTTCGAACTACGGTCATAAGAGCTACCCGATTTAATATTAAAAAAGAAAACCCACCCAATTTCGCTTGGAGCAACGTCCACTTGAACCAAAGGTCCTTTTTTATCCTTTTCCTCCGCAAGCTCCAGCTCCCCCTCTCTTTGCTGAACAGAAATATAAATGGGCTTCTTCATCTCATCGGCATTTGCAAATTTCTCCCCTTGAATCGAAGAGATCTTAATAAATTTCTTGTCGTCCGTTTGATTGCGCGAGCCCTTAAAAGCTTGCTTGTATTGGGGCCTAAAGCGGTCATGGTCAGGTCTGTTCTGATTTAAAATGTGATAGTAGACGTCGTCAGAAATGGTCCCTTGTTGATTGTACCCGTCTTGTTGGTCGTCCAAGTAAAGGTAAGAAGGAATCGTCACAGGTCTGTGCGTGGACATGCCATAATGTTGGTATATTTTGTACGTCGTCGGCGGTCTGTTGGAGGTGGCAAAAGGTTCGTCTTCGAAAACAGTGTCGTAATTAGTCGGGGGTCTGTAAAAGTCGTAAGTGGGTCGTTTCGTCACGAAAGGTCCTTCGAAATAGCTCGGTCGTTTGGTATTGTATTGGACGTCGTCCCCGTACGGATGGAATGGAATTTTTCAGGAGCTGGATTGTTATACGTGTTTGGGGAAATTTTTATGTTAATATTAACTTGGTACTGTCCTGGGTCGTTTGGGTCTGACGCGTCGCTTACTAAATATCCATCGACTGGTGGCGGTCGTTTTTTCGATGGATTCTTAATAACCGTCTGTCCGTACTTGTTCTTCGTTATCGTCATTGAGCTCACGTTGGTCAGTGTCACCTTGAAAGGTTTGTAAGAGTGATGAGTGATGGGGTTGTTGTTGACGTAAGCGTTCGGTCTCGTAACACGTTTCACGCTCGATTTAACAGTTACCCTTCTTCGAGTTGTCGGCTTGACCTTCTGCTTCTTCCTTTTGCGGGTCTCGAAAATTTCTTCATAATCATTTTCGAAATAGTCCTCAGCAGCTTGGCGGGAACGCAAATCCAAGCTCCTGTGCACTTCTTCCCAAGCAACAAGATCAAAATCGTCCAAAATGGCTTCCCCACACCCAACCCTCACATTTCTCGTCTCGTCGGCCGACAAAAACGCAAAAGGTTGAATCGTTTCGATCTCATCCAAGGTCTTACAGAGCACCTGAGAAAAGGTGACCCGTCTAATCTGCTGAAGCTGAGCTGGGGTGAAGGAAGACTCGAAGTTGCCGTTCTCGTACCAAAATCTATCGCCCTTTCGCAGATTAGCAAATTGCTGAGCGATGATGCAAGCGAAAGTCGGACCAATTATACCTCCACGTACCGGCTTCTCAGCTAAACCGCCCGAGAAGAGGTCGATATCATCGAAATGGTCGTACAGCAACTGGAAACGTTCTACCGTATCGGGATTCATCACTTTCTCAAAGTCGGTCCAGTTATTTAGCGGCACCAAGCCACATGGCGCCCTCCAAGCGGTGTAACTCGGAAGCCCATGGTCGCGCCCTCTTTGGATGTTGATCGCGGCCAAATCCATCCCAAAAGGAAAATTTCCAGTTTGGAACAAGTGATTTGTAAGCTCCTCGCTTATAAACTCGTCTCTTCTTTGCGAAGGCTGATTGCAAAGACCCAAAAGCAAACGATCCAGTGAGCCGAAGCTCCAAATGTTTTCCACATTACTTTGTTCTTCATGAAGAGTCACATCTGGAAAAAATCAATAGTTAGAAGGAAACTGACGGACAAATTACACCAAACTAACTGTTGCGCAAAATTCTATGCGAAGAATCTGCTCGCATGAAGGAACCTTGCACAAGGCTGTGCCCAAAGCGAAAAGCTGCCGCCCCAAACGAGTTTGCAACCGCCGAGTTGACATTTGAACTGTAACCATTGAAGTAACCTTTGGGCGAAAGTTCAAGACCAAATAATTTAATAACTTCGCGGCCCAAGACGATGGGCAAGAACTCCCTGTAGGTGATGTGCTGAACCAAAGCTCCCACTATCCTTCTCGCTTCTTGGTAGAGCTTTTCGTCGCTCCAATGCGGATTGATTTCGCTCAATCCCGTCGCCAAAATGTTATGGTAACGAATCCAAGCAATGTGGAGAGCCGTCAAAGCTGGTTGATCTCCTCTGCGGACGTCGCCTCCTCTGAAGCAATCGGTGGTCACGGCTCCGAGTCTGCAGAGCTCTCCACCTGGTGGATCGGGCGGCTGAAGAGGCCCATCGGTTTTCGATCTCCCATAAAGAAGTTGACCTAAATTTATTTATATAGTACAATGGACTTTTGACCAAGTATTTTTTACCTTTGCGGAAGAGCCTTAGGGAGTCTGCGACGTCGGGATCGCTCCCATAAACCGTCGAGGCATCCACAAAAGCGGTGACCTGTGAGATTTGCTCGCGGAAGCCCAAATCACAGTCTATTCTGGTCGTGGGGCGCTTCGGACGAACTCAATGCAGCGAATGTTAAATTTGCCCAAAAACCAATCCGAAGGGGAGACGGGAATCGGGAGACATTCGGGATGCTAGAAATAATATTGTTTTATCTTCTCAGGATTAAGAGGCAGAAATGGAAATAACAGGACCAAGTCCTAAATTAAAACCAATAAGAAGAAGAAGAAGAAGAAGAAGATGAAGAAGAAGTTGAGTAACGAATAACTCACTGTAAATTCTGGTGGTAGCATCCCGGAACCTCCATCCTGGCAGCATCTTGGGACCGATCTATTGAACATCCTGGCCTGAACCGAAGAAACGATATCATGGTCCAAGAACTGGCCCCATTGCATGAACATCGAAGTGATGGTCGGCACTTCCCTATTTTTATCCCTGTGCACCTTTGTGCTTAGGTCCCTTGCCGATGGCAAAGGTCTCCCGGAAATCGATCTTCTAATTTCCTGTATTCCTGAATCTCGTGTTAAAAATGATACGAGTGGGTGTCATAAAAAAAAACGTACCATCTTCGTAGTCGGGCGGTAGAAAGCGTTGCATTGGAAGCATGGAGGCTCCTCTCCAAGGATGCCGAAGATTATTGCACGTCCCATCGGCAGTCCTGTATCTCTGGAAGCTGGGCGGACAACGCGGCAGTCCTTGGAGAGGACACTCGTCGTGAAGCACTTCCGATCTTAAAGTCGCCACTGATCGGCTCACTTCTCGTCCGAGACCTTCGGGGTATCTGTTTAAATAAAACTTTTTTAGAAACTAAACTAAATCCCCCCACTGGAAATAGAAAAGGGGGACTGGACGATTGCGTTCGATCGTTATTAAAAAAATTTACGCATCGTTAGATGCTTTCATTGCGGACTTTAATGGCATGGCGAACCAATTTTGGCGTTTGACTAATAAAATCGTTAAGTGTCGAAGAGAAAAAGCAGGTCAATCAGAGCTTGGGAACGAATTTCAAAAACGTTGGGAAAGAAGTTTTTTGTCAAAAAAAATCTTCTCGATTTGTACAATTAGATTTGTCGATTATTTATGGTCGGTAATCGTAGTTTTTATTTAAAGTGGCTTATTTAAAATTCTTCGACTTTTGAATGAATTGATGTTAGATTTGAGCGCTATGAAAATGTATAAAATAGGACTTTGCGGCTTTGATGAACGTTTTTACATAACATGTATGTTGATGAGATTTTTATTTGGTGGTATATTTCTTTAAAAAAATATTTAAAAATCCGTCCAAAAAACAAATTTTTAAATTTTTAATTAAAAAGCGATTTTTTTGGATTTTTTTGTAAATAACAAATTTGAGTATTGTGGAAGGGGGGCTGCAGCCCTGAATAAGGTACTGGAATGCCGAAATATGGTTCTTAATTTTAAATTAATTTTTTTTAGAAAGTAAATTAATTCTCTTGGCATTTTTCTGAGCTGGATTGTGCACACTGGGCTTAAAGCACGATTCACAATGATTACTTAAATCGTGTCCCAAACTTTTTTAATTATAAATTGTAAAACCGCAGTGTCGCACTCGGAATATTTAATTAGGGCGTTTATTATTTTTGATAATTTACCAAACATTTTATTTACTGGTAGTCCGGTCAAATTAGACATAAAAATAGTGGTCAAATAACAAAAATTCCGACAGAGCTAAATTTTGGTTGAGACCGTGGGTACACCATTAGAAATAAAGTGGTAAAACTCCCCATCAATCTCATGTGAGCTAAAAAAGTTATTCGGGGTCAAAATTAAAAATTTGAGGTTTTTTGTATTTTTTTCAAAAACGGTAAGTTCTATTACAAAAGTAGTTCAGACAAAAATTATAGATCTTAAAATTATCTACAAAAACGGTACTTATACTTTTTTCTAAGAATTACCATTCGTGAGATCGCGATTCTACACTAAAAGAAAAAATTAAAGGGTCAAGAAAATTTTTTAAATCTTTTTGTGACTTTTGACAGGCTATATTGTTTAACATTGCGTGATAACGGGGGCTCCTAAAAATTTTTGACTAAAAGATCTGAAAACTATAATCTTGGAGCTTTAAAAAGCTTTTTTTAAATTTTAGATACGCCCATTTTTCACTAAAATACAGCTTGTCAAAGATCACCTAAAAATTTAAAAAAATTTCTTGACCCTCCATTTTTTCCTTTAGTGTAGAATAGCGATATCTAACTAATGGTGATTCTTAGAAAAAAAAAGTATAAGAACCATTTTTGTAGATAATTTTAAGATCTATAATTTTTGTCTGAACTACTTTTTTGAGAAACTTACCGTTTTCGAAAAAAATTTTAAAAACCTCAAATTTTGACTTTTCACCCCGAATAACTTTTTTTAGCACACATGGAATCGATGGGGACTTTTGACACCTAATTTCAAATGGTGTACCCAAGGCCTTAACCAAAATTTAGCTCTGTCGAAATTTTTGTTTTTTAAATGTCTATTTTGACCGGACTATGGCCCGATAACGCTCTCCCTGAGTCCGCCTCTGAACCCTTTATTAATTATTGTTGTTTTTAGCTTCCCAGTGGTACCAAAACAAAAATACTTACGTTTCTGCAAGCTTGGTTCTGGCTTGAATGGAGGCATATCCGTAACGGGCATAACTCAAAGCTTTCTCGTTCGCGGCCCGAAAAGAAGCCAAAAGATAACCGGGATGGTTGTGCTCCAAGAAGTACCCTAAAATGGCCATAATAAAAACGACGAAAAAACGCACGTGAGTAGCTCGTACCCATTTTGTACAATCGGGGCTCCTTGATAAAATACAAGTCGTGCATCCTCTTCAAGCCGTACTCGACGGCGTCGTCGATTTCTCGTTGCCGTGGTCCATGGAATTTTCTAATTTTTGGCCGACCATCTTCCTCGTTTTTGACCTGTTCGATGCGCTCCGAGCTGTCGGTCGATGTTTCGTCTGCAGTCTGTCGTAAGTCTTTGTCTTTGTATGGGGGCGTCGAAAGTCCGTCGTCGAAGTCATTTGGGGTCTGGGTTTGGTACTTGTGAGGAAACGCAGTGACAATTAGCAGCACCAGGAATGCCAATTGTTTGCACTGCGACGTTCTGCAAGAGAAGCAATACGCAATTTTAGGTCTCGTGACTCGAACCTTCTCACTTTCTCCGACTTCTTGCCCGAACTAATGTTATGATGAGGAATGCTTTGTGTGTTTTATTAATCGTAGATATTTTGTGTAATAAGCGAGTTTACGTAATAACGTGCGTGAAATCAGTCAAGGATTTTATACAAACAAGTTCATCGTACTCGAGTATGCAACGTTATGCAATTTATCATTTGCATTTTATCGACGTTCTAATCATTTATGTTTTTCTTTTTAATTAGCTCCGTAAGAAGCTTATGCGAGGTGTGAAGTTTAATTTCAAAATTTTCGTGTCGATTTGTTTGTCCACAGGAATTGCGCTAGTTTTCGAAAAATTTAATATTTGTTACTTTTTATTTATTTATTTTTAATTTAAAATCTGATTAAAAGCACCAAAAACAGTGGTTTCGAAACTGGAAGAATGAAAAGAATTTGAAATAAAGATTTTTGCCAGATTTTTGGTTGCCGGTCAAAAGACGGTTCTGTATCATTTAATTAAAAAATCGTAGTAAATTATAATTCAATTAATTATTGTGAATTACTCTTAAAACCGAGTGCGCACATTCGAGCTCAAAGTGGCACATTTCCGATCTCGGGAAAATGAAGCGCGCCGCTCCGCGTCGCGCTTCATTTGCCTCCCTCGCTCGGAAATGTGCCACTTTTCGCTCGAATGCGCACATCTTCCTACTTATTGATCTGCTTTAATTAATCTTTTCACTTTCAAATCAAAAAATTAAATTTTGTTCATTCAATACCTCGTCGATGCGAGCGAGAGGAAACGATTAAAATTAATTAAGTCACGCCAATGAAGTATAACTTCTATCGCCCTGATTTTGTTAAAAAGATAACGTTCTTGTGTCGATGTGTTTATCTTACATTCTCGAACACCTTTGTATTTCTTTGCGTTTAAATTATTTTTACGCTAACGAAACTTTATTAGGGTACAGCGCCAAATATCGTTTCCTTTTTGCAAAATCTTTCTAGAAAAAAAACTCTGCACGTCAAATAATGAATAAACTGGCAATAATTAGGCATAATAATATTTAATTCTTAAAAATAATCATAAACTCGTTAACTGTGTAACAAATTCAGATACAGATGGCTTTAACAAAAAAGTACAAATTCTAAAAAAATATTTTTGGGCACGTATAGCCGTTCTGGGGACGATATTGAAATAATAATTGCGATTTCAATATCTAATTATGCATCCATTGCAAACATTTGGTGCATCTTATCTATTTTTCTCTTTATTTTTCTCTTTTATCACACAGCTTTCTCTTTTTCGTCTAAAGAATAAAAAAAGTATAGCCTTGTACATTTTTCTAGCGAGATTCATCACACTTTTACAAAATATATTTATATTATAATCTCCAAAGTAGTGAAAACCAATAAATTTAAAAAATACGTTAGTTGTGCATCCATATATTTAATAATTTTTCTAATATGGAGATATAGGTATAATTTTATATGCGGCCCGCGTAGTTATGATTCGCACATCTTCGTATTCATTGGATTTATCTATATTAAACATCTCATCTTTGAACCAAAAGGTTGATCTATATAAGTTTATTGTTTAAAAATAACGTAAAATTAAGTCCCATAAAGTAATACAGTCACACCTCGATATTATGAACATGTTTGTCCGGAAGATTTTGTTCACACTAACGAGGAGTTCACATTAATAGGGTACTATACTAACTACGTAGGACTGTATTGTTTTTTTGACATTAAAATGCAATATTCTTCAATTGCATTTATTCCAAAATTATTATAAACAGCGCATATGGATCTTAAGATCTCATTTAATGTTAAAAAAAAATAACGATACCAACTATCAAAAGTTGTTAAAAATTTTTAAGAATCAAGTTATCTATTCTGTCAAGATTTTATATTGTTTTGAAAAATGTATTTTTTTGGAATTGCGATTTTTTTCAATTTTTTTTCGAGAATGTAATGTACTTTAAGATCTCATTTGATGCCAAAAAGCTAAAAATGGCAAATACCAAATGTTTTTTATCATATTACGACAAGCAAATCGAGTTATAAATTTTTAATAGAGACAAATCTCGATATTATGAACAGTAAACCTGATACAGGTATAAAAAGGCGCCAACAACAACAACAAAAGAATAATAAAATCGGCGAAATTTAAATCCTAATAGGCACTGCTAAGATCTACGTCTCGTTGAACATAACAGTACTTAGTTAGATCATAAATAACGTAAAAATTATGTTCTGTTTAGGACCTAGTAAATTTCGCTTATTTCCACTTTTAGCACTTTACTCTCTTGTTAAAAATAAATCGATTAAGGTTTTATTTAGTGCTCAATGTTTATTGCCGAAATAAACATTTTGTATTAATTAGTAGAAGAAAGAAATAATTTAAAAAAATGGAAATGTACCAGTTTGAGTTCAAAGTGCACGATTCACAATAATTAATATACTATTTAAATATTTTTCCTTATTTTCATTAAGGAATTACCCTTTGCCGTTGATTAGTTTAATTAGTTTTGAATTATTTTGTTGTTGATTTAAAGAAATCGACTTTCAGTTCGATGTATACTAATAGTTGTTAAAAATACCTGCACGCTTACTTTTTGCACTTCTAATCTTATCACAAAAATGCCATAAAAGTGTGACGTATTAAGTGCAGGTGTTTTGTTTACGCAAAAGCCTTTATTTGTAATCAGTTGTGAACGAATCGTCAATGCATAAATGCATGCAAATAATTCGTTATAATTAAAGTGCAATTATTTAAATAATTAGTGTAAAAATACTTCGAATTGTGTGAACATTAATAATGGCTTACGATATACCCAATTTTTGGTGTTTAAGGTAGCATTTTGACTATTTATTATTTTTTAATTACACAACCAATTATTTATTTTGGTTACTAACAAATATTATGCATAAAAGTAACTTCATTGTATTTTTTAAAATAACAATACCCTAACTACAAATTAATTGCAATCCGATTCACTTTCTTCATAAATTTTTTAACATGTCCATGTAAATTAATCATTATTTAATCTACCGTTATTATTGAGCTTGTTTCAATTTTTAATTAACTTTAAAAAAAATCAGTTAAAAATTAGAAGGTCGTAAATATATATTTGGTTTAACAACAAAAATCACTCAATTTTCATTCATCAACCTAATAACATTATTGAACATCAAAAAATAAATAATTGTACCAAAAAAGAACAAGAATTTGAAATAAAACATCATATTTTAGTTTACAACACTCTTTTGGAAAATTAAAAAATGTATCATTAAGTGATCTTGGGACTCGAGCACTAAAAATTTGACATTTAAGCCTCTCTCAACGCAAAACCATTAAATAAGCTGTAACTTTTACTAAATCTTAAAAGAATTCTTAATAAACAAGGAAAAGGTCTTACACAAAAATACATAAAACAGAATTACTAATTTACTTCGCCACAAATTAAACTTTTATCGCAATTACAGTTACGTCTCGGTAAAAGCACAACATAAAAATCCCAAATCGTTTTTTGAAACCTTTAAAAGCTCGAAAAATTGAGTTCAGACATAATTGACGAAAGAAACACGCAAAAAAAAAAATGTTTCGCCAGTTCGGCGGAACCAATTTTGCTTTTGTACAGTCATCGCTGCAAAGCGACCGAAACGTTTTCGTTCTTTTTGCGGTTAGAAGTTCGCTTGCACTCACCCCATGCTGGCGGACCTTATGGACGCGGCGCGTCGCACCAAAATTCGCAAAACGAGTCGCGAAAAAACGAACGCACAATCGGAACGTCCGTTGGGCGAGCAAATAACTAAATAAATAGGCTCAGAATTCGTAACGTCAAGACGAATCTCTTCGAAGAACAGTTATTGGCGTGATTTCCACTCAAAATTGCCCGCGGCCTTGCGTTTTTGCAGATTATTTCTCCTTTTTGTGTGTTCCACTAAAAGACGCTTAACGATCAGAAGTAAAGGAAGAACGAATCGGAAAAAAATGCTTTGCTGTTATTTTAAATGCACTGTCAGTTAACATTAGACACGACATAAGGTTATTAAGTTCAAACTTTCGTACACTTTAATTAAACGAATCCAAAGTTTATTTTATTAACCGCTAGATTTGACGCCTTTCTTTTGCGATTTTAAAAGGAACAAAACGTAATCCGCGATATTTAATAAAAGAGATGTGCAATCCGGTATAATTGATTGGGGGTCTACTGTATCTGCGTCTGAAACGTTTGTTTGACGAAAATAAAATGAAATAAACTAATTTTTTTTTTGTTAAAACGGGACGTTTGGCAATCGAGCTTAAAATCGAGTGTGCGCATTCGAGCTCAAAGTGGCACAATCCGATCTCGGGAAAATGAAGCGCGACGCGCGTCGCGCTTCATTTGTCCTCGCTCGGAAATGTGCCACTTTTCGCTCGAATGCGCACATCCTCGTGTTTATTATATTAGTATATATTACCGTGCGCTCCTTCAACTAAAAAAATTTAATTCAATTTGGTAAATATCGATTTTATATTCAAAAAACGTATTTATCATAGCAATGAGTGGAAGGGAGCGAGAGCCAACGATTAAAGTTATACCACTTATTTTTCGTCTAATTTATTTGCCTAAATAATTGTGAATTGTGCTTAAAGCCGAGTGTGCGCATTCGAGCTCAAAGTGGCACATTCCGATCTCGGGAAAATGAAGCGCGCCGCTCCGCGTCGCGCTTCATTTGCCTCCCTCGCTCGGAAATGTGCCACTTTTCGCTCGAATGCGCACATCTTCGTTTTTATTGATTTGCCATAATTACCCGAGTCGAAATTTAGCGCCGACATTGAGCCTCCTAAAGTTGGACTCATTCCGGACTCGGAGACTCAAAGTAGAGTTTATTCCTATGTTAAATTAGGTCCGACTTTGGTCTCCAAAGTGGTACAAATTTCCATTTTTATCACTTTGGGGTTCAAAGTCGGATCTGATGGAAATTTAAATTAGGTCCGATTTTAGACCTCTGTACCCTATTTTATAATAATAATAACAATATCGATTTACTTCGCATTTAAAATGATTAAAATACTTTTATTTAAAATACGTAGCTAAAGTTTAAAATAACAATTTAAAAATAACAATTACATTAAAAAAAAGAAGAATAATAATCATAAGTATTATTATTAGTATTTATAATAATTAAACTAATATTGTATGTATATATATATACTATTTTGTATTATAATATACAAATACATTGATAGTACAGAATTACCTAGTAACTTTGATAAAACAATATTCAAAATTATAAAATACCTGGATTACTCTGAGATTTTGTAGGATGGGTTTTACTTTCTGAGTTTGTAACTTTTTAGTAAGCTGTTGCTGTTTCTTCGGAATTAAAGACAAATCGGTAAAGATTAATAATAAGAGCGCACTTTTTAGGTTAGGTTGCCCGACCATAAGATTTACTTGACTGGTGGACAGTCATCAATGTAAAAGAACACATGTAAATAGGGAGTGTTGCCACGTCTTTTTCATATAGTCGAACCCATTTAATGCCATTCTCATAAATTTAATAGACCACATTTTAAAAACATTTTAGTTATTAGTATTAACAGTTTTTTATTTAAATATACATATAATTAATTTGGATGTTAATTAATAAACGTAATAGTGTAATAACCAATGTCAACGCTTAAAACCATAACTTACATAAAAAGTATTTAGTTTACGCGTACTTTATATGTATAAATGATATGAAAAAATATAAACGTATTCAATTGTAATATAACAGCTAACTTGTGATCAACAAACAAATTACAATATCGAAAACAACTGGCAACGCTGCTCAGCTGATTTCGGTATTTGCAGTTATCGGACTTAGAGGTTCAAAATCACATCTCTTGGGGAATGGTAGGAGCTAGGGGCTAACTGTCGGACCTAGTCGGGTTACAGTGCTATAAATCGGGTCTTTTCGGACTAGGGGAATCTATGTAGGCTCTAAACATCGACTCGGGGATCAATGTAGGCTCTAAATTTCGACTCGGGTAATCTTTCCACTTTCAAAGCGAAAAATTAAATTTAGTTTAGTAAATATGAAGTTTATGTTCAAAAAATGTATTTACCATAGCAATAAGTGGAAGTGAGGGAAGAGATACGATAATTTCGTAGGTGCGAATGAGAAAAAACGATTAAATTAATTTTTTGTCTAATTTATTGGATTAAATTTTGTAAATAATGCTAAAAACGGAGTGTGCACATTCGAGCTCAAAGTGGCACATTCCGATCTCGGGAAAATGAAGCGCGCCGCTCCGCGTCGCGCTTCATTTGCCTCCCTCGCTCGGAAATGTGCCACTTTTCGCTCGAATGCGCACATCCTCGTGTTTATTACATTAGTATAATTTATCGTGCGCTCCTTCAAATCAAAAATTTTAATTTAATTTAATTTAGTAAATATCGATTTTATATTCCGTTGTAAAAATGTTGCTTTTAAAAGAAAGAATACTATTGTGAATCATGCTTAAAACCGAGTGTGCACATTCGAGTTCAAATTTGAGCTCGAATGTGCACACTCGGTTTTAAGCTCGATTGCCAAACGTCCCGTTTTAACAAAAAAAAAAAATTAGTTATACCCCACCTAGTACACGGAAGGTTAATGTTTTCATTGGGTTACCTGAAATTTCCAATAATTTTTTGAGTTGTTTACAAAAAAAGATTTTTTTTTTAATCAAAATTTTTGCAGAGTATCTCAACCAATATATCTCGGCCAAATATGAGCTTTTATTTTTAGATTTTAGGGGGGCCTATTTAATTTTTTTTTTAAATACGCTTTTTTGATTTTTGTTATTTCAAAAATTATGTTTGGTATTCCAAAAAAATTCGCTTTATTTGTAATCTATGCTATCAACAGATTAAAGATGGTATTTATTGTGAAAATAATAATTACTCACTTTGGGCGCAACTGTCTCATACCCAAAAAGGCCCCTGAGCGCAATTGACCCATACATTACGTCCACCTGAAAATTTCTTGGGCCGCGGCGCGCAGTTGACCCACGTCCCAAAAATCAATAGGAATAATCTCAAAACTAACACTTGTAGAAGACATTTCGCCATTTCATTTGCAAAATTTTAATCTTGATTTACGTTTTAAGAAATTGAATTATTTATTCTTTGGCGAAATTCGCTAAAATCTGCATTTCTATCTAAATTAATTAGTTTCATAAGCAACAATAAAGATTGTTTATTTAAAATTACTTACACTTTCACCCGCATAAATGAATAAAAATTACCTCTTCATTAGAAACTTTTCCAATTCGCATACTTCAATTTTTCTACGATAATTATAAAGCAACGAAAATAATTTAAGCGCGACCATTTTTGATTACGAAGGGTATCCAGTTGCCAAAAAAAAACAAGGCATACCCTTCACCTTTCGCTTGCATAAAATCTAAGCTGCATTAATTTATCCTTCGAAAAAAAAATGGTAATAAGACAAAGTGCTTAAAATCGAAAAGAAACGAAGGATATACATAGCGATTATACAAAGAGTCAACGTCGAAACTTTTCTCACATAAATTTACAGAATTTTGCAAAAATAATTACAAGATTACTCAAGATTTAATTAAGGACTTTCCTTTTTGCGTTTACGATAATTCTTTTCTCGGTGCGCACACACCTCGCTCCCCACGTTCCTCGCAATTACCTTTTTCACGTTATTTTTAATTATCGAATATTTATGTTGTATTTTTTCCGACTTCCGAAGTTTATAATTGAGCCGGCAACCTTGACATTGATTCGAGTTCGGAGAAAGTGTGCTTCGAAGTTTTTATTTAAAAATTTTCTTCTTTAATCCACTTTTCGTTTGGCGAAGGCACCGAATAAACAAATAAATAAATGAGAACGCTCGATGTCGAGTTTCGAAGAGATTTCGTAGCGCGTTTGTGTATAGCTCTTGCGCGTTAAGAGCACCGTGACGTCAAGAATCAAAACGAAGCATTTTGTTGATTTAGCTACTTAATTTTCTGTTGCTCTTAATAATGTCAATCGTTGATATCAATTTTTAACAATGCACTAAAGATATTAAAAAGAAACGCACGCTATGATCTTTTATTGGAGTAAATTAATTGTTTTGGGTTCACACAGAAAAGAATTAATATAAACAAATTTAGTAAAGTGAGGTATGGGCAGATTCGAGCGAGAAGTGCCACTTTGAGCTCGAATGTGCGTGCTTGATTTTTAAGCACGATTCACAATATTCAATGTTGTTTTGTTGTTTTTATGATAATAGAAAACAAAGGTACTAAAAACAGAATAAACACTATAACTTTAATTTTGGAAAAACGTTAAGGTTTATTTTTTATTAGCACAAAATAAGAGATTAGATGTTTGTAAAAAGACAGGGTTGGCTTACTACGAATATTTATAAAATTATTTGATAATACAATGGGATTTTAAATTCGTTAATTAAACAGTCATTTTAGATTATTTAAAAATTATCGTAAATAAAATAATCAAAAAAAAATAATAAAGCGTTAGTACAAAGTAATTTTAAGTTAATTAAAAAATAAAAAGAATACACTAAATGTTCCAACAAAATGTATTTCGTTTCATATAATTTAAAAACTTTTTGAAAAGTGGCACACTTAATATTTTTTTTTTATTTTTGGAATGATTTGATTTTATATAAATTTAATTTAATTAAGAATCTTATTTTTAGTCTTAATTACAAAACTTAAGTTTCAAATTTAACCCAAGCCTTTCTTTTGGATTTTATATTTGGAAAAGGAGTTTTATTTTTGTTAAATGGCTTTGTTTAAAAGCGGCCAATTATAGTTTTGGTGTTTCTTATATAAATACGGTTCTGTAATTATCTATTCAATATTTTTAGAATGTAAATTAAATATTCTCAAAAGTGCTTATAGACGAAGGTGCACATTCGAGCTCAATGTGGCACATTTCGAACCCGGGAAAATGTGCCACTTTGCGCTCCGAAGTGCACTCTAGATTTTTAAATACGATTCACAATAATAATTTTTTTCGTTGACCTTTTAATAAGAAAAAACGCTGTGCTCTTTATTTTAAGAACATATTAATTGTTTATTTTTTTAAGCACAAATTAAGAGACTAGCTATTTGTAAAAAAAAACAGGGTTAGCTTGAGAATAAAGGTTGTATAAAAGTTACTCAATAACACAGTGCGATTTTGAACTCATTAATTCAAGAACCACTTTAGTTTATTTAAAAAATTATTATTCTAAATAAAATAATTAATAATGAAAAATTTAAATTGCAAAGTAGCTAATTATAAGTTGATTAAATAATAAAAATTGTCACATTTGCTTTACACACTTTTTGAGCAATGGCACAATTGTTTTTCTTTTGGGATACGATTTTATGTAAATTTGGCTTTATTAAGACATCTATTGTTAGTCCTAACTATGACAACTTATATTTCAAAAAGCCAATCTACTTTGCTTTATTGATTATTAATTTTTTTAAAAGTTGTAGGTTGTAAGCGAAGCAAAATGTGCCACTTTTCGCCCAAATTTGCACATTCTTTTTTCATTGCATTTGTTCATTTAATCTTCGCACTTTCAAATCAATTAATCAACATTGATTTAATTGTATTGGATTTTTATCTTAAAGCAACTAATCAAAAAAAACGAGAGCTAAATTAGACAGTAAGTGTAAATTGATTAAATAATAAAAAGGATAAACTAGATGTTTCAAAAAACTGTCGTACTTGGTTTAATATGATTTAAAAACTTTTTGAAAAGTGCCACATTATTTTTAAATCTTTATTTTTGGAACGATTTAATAATTAAATTTGACATTATTAGAAGTTTTATTTTTATTTCGAATCACAAGTTAAATTTAAATTTTACCCAAGCTATGATAAAACCTTTTTTTTTAGATTAATTTCGAAAAAGTTATAAGGTTTCTAAATACAAAATAAAATTTAAAACAATTTTATTTAGCTATTTCATTTTTTGTATAAAATTTGGATTCTTTCAACGCAAGAAAGATATTTATTTTTGCATCAGGGACATTTGTATATTTGATATGATGACCCATCTAATAAATACAAGGATGTGCGCATTCGAGCAAAAAGTGGCACACTTTTCCGAGGTCGGAATGTGCCACTTTGAGCTTGAATGTGCACATTCTGTTTTTAGCATGATTCACAAAATTTAAGCCAATAAATTCGACAAAAAATTAATTTAATCGTTTTCTTTCACTCGCACCTACGAAATTATCATATCTTTTCGCTCACTTCCACTCATTGTTATGGTAAATACATTTTTTGAACATAAAATCCATATTTACTAAACTAAATTAATTTTTTTCATTTGAAAGTGAAAAGATTAGTTTTGGCAAATCGATAAATACGAAGATGTGCGCATTCGAGCGAAAAGTGGCACATTTCCGAGCGAGGGAAGCAAATGAAGCGCGACGCGGAGCGGCGCGCTTCATTTTCCCGAGATCGGAATGTGCCACTTTGAGCTCGAATGTGCACACTCGGTTTTAAGCACAATTCACAATATTTTATTAATTTTTTTAAAAGTTACACGTTGTAAGCGAACCAAAATGTGCCACTTTTTGCTCGAAGTTGCACATTCTCGTTTCATTTCATTTATTTATTTAGTCTTCGCATTATCAAAACAAATAATTAAATTAGGATTACTTATAATGCATTTTTTTTTAATTTAAAATCTATATAAAATCAAGTAAAACAAGGATGTGCACATTCGAGCGAAAAGTGGCACATTTTCCCGGGATCGAAATGTGCCACATTGAGCTCCAACGAGCACACCCGTCTTTCGACACAATTCACAATAAACAATCTATTTTTAACGCTTTTTTAATAACAAAACAAATTAGAAAAAAAATAACTCTACAACTTTGTTCGAAAAACCATACTTAATTAAAAACTGTGACGTCACAGTCTTCGGCGTAAATGAGCCACGTTAAATTCGGTATAACGCAACTTTCGTTTTTTTTTCTCTCCCGCTTATCCGCCGCGAAAAAACCGAAATAATTTTGATTTAAGGCGCACCTTTGTCCGTTAATCATTGAGCACAAAACGTTTCCTCATATTTAACATTACGTCACACTTGTGCAGAAAAGAAAAATGCTAGAAAAACGCCGGCCATCTTCCCGCCGCCTTAGAAACTTTAGAAAGTCGCGACGATTTTCGTTTAGAAAAGGAGAAAAATTCGAACGATGACGGGCGCAATTAAAATCTCTCGGGATTAAGCGTTCGATCCGTGCTTTTTAGTGCTTCATTTTGCTTTCTCCATTAAAAGAGAATTATTTATTATTATTATTGTTGTTTGTCGTCGTTCGGGTCAAACTTTCTTTTCTTTCGTACGGTCGCATTGGCCTTGATATCGTAAATGTGAAATTCATCTCTACGTTAATGGGTCGTTCTAGATACATAACGACATAAGATCCTACAAGGATCGCGCAGCTTCCTTATAAAGAAGAGAGAGCTTTCCCATTTTAGAATTGGCCATGCGTTCGCTTCACGCCTCGCCGATCGTTCAAATTAACCGCGCAAAAAAAAAACACCTCAGAAACGGGCGTAATTGTAGTTGGCCATGATATTACGTTTCCCCTAAATCTTTCGGCCGAAAAAAGCGAAACGTTTTAATACGTTCAGGAATGCGGCCTTTTTAAATACTTAGAAGAAAAAAAAAAGCGAACGACGAGCGACCGCGCAAAAAAAATACCTGTCAGATGCGTTTGTTTTCCCGCGCGACCCTTTCGTCGTGCTTGAGCCTGGCGATGGCATGGACGGACCCGAAAAGGACCTTCGCGGTCACCTGCACGCTCTTGCCCCCGTTGGGCTTGTTTCTGTCGGAGATGGCGGTTTGGATGGGGCCGCTGTAGGTGTTGTTGTTGGCGTCCCTCAGCGTGTACGATTTGCAACGTTCCGACATTTTGGGTCCTTTTTGGTTTTCTCGGTCTGGTCCTATTTTTTCTGGGGCTGCGAGGGGTGGGGGAAGATTTTTGAGCAAAACGAAATCTGCTAATTTTGTATTTCTGAAACGAGGACACTTCGATTAGTTTCCTTTTTGATTTTATCTAAATTGAACGTTGAGGCCATTTCTCCATGACCTATTCAGTTTTTTTTTTTTTAAATTAATTTAAGGTTTAAATCCAAGTTTGCCATGGATTAAATTAATTCGTTAACCGTATTAACGAATAAATTAATAAAGTTTTCGGGCACGAATTGTTGTAGATAGCGCAAAATCGGGCTTACCTTTTCGAAGGAAAGAACTACACAGAAGCCATTTCGTAGGAGCGTTCGATCAAAAAGGCAAAAATACGCAGAAAACGGATCGAACCCAAAGAAAAATGAAAAGACAGAAGTTAGCAAGAGGAACCAATGTTCCACCGACACACTGACTGACTGACTTGGAGAAGTAGGCGAGTCGCGATGCAGACCTGGTGCACTCTCTCCGTGCACGAAGAGGGGGATAACCAGGTGAAAGGTCGATTCGAATCCTTTTTCTATTCATCGCATCGAAAAAATCGCCCCGGTAAGTAACTGCATTGAAGTTTTGCCTCGCCCACGTGAACCGCGTTTTTCCTTCGAAAAAAATTCGTTTTGGTTTGGCGTCTTCCGGCAAAAGAAAGAAAAGCCAGCAGAAATAATCAAGAAAAACAATGAAGGTGGAAAATTAAATTGGGCCTCGTTTTTTTCGAGATGCTTCCTGCACGTGGCGTTATTAGCAAGGACCCCTGGAGAAATCTTCGGCCACACTTTGTTAGCTTGCGCCAGGGGTGGCTTTAATACGTCACATTATCCACACGTTATAAATAAAGGCAAAAATAAATGTTTTTTGCGCAGAAAATGGTTATAGAATGTATTTTTTAAGAATAATTTTCTTTAGATGCACTCAAATAAAAATTTGATGTTTTTGGTAAATATGGTCCTTAAGTAAATAAATTAATTAGTGTGAATGGGGCTTTAAATCGAGTGTGCACAAATCTTGTCTCTTTCAAATCAAAAAATTAAGTTTGGTTTAGTAAATATGGATTTTATGTTCAAAAAATGTATTTACCATAGCAATGAGTGGAAGTGAGCGAAAAGATACGATAATTTCGTAGGTGCGAGTGAGAGAAAACGATTAAATTAATTTTTTGTCTAATTTAATGGTCCAAATTTTGTGAATCGTGCTGAAAACGGAGTGTGCACATTCGAGCTCAAATGGCACATTCCGATCTCGGAATGAAGCGCGCCGCCGCGTCGCGCTTCATTTGCCCTCGCTCGGAAATGTGCCACTTTTCGCTCGAATGCGCACATCTTCGTATTTATTGATTTGCCTTAATTAATCGTTACACTTTTGAATCAAAAAATTAAATTTAGTTTAGTAAATATGGATTATATGTTCAAAAAATGTATTTACCATAGCAATGAATGGAAGTGAGCGAAAAGATACGATAATTTCGTAGGTGCGAGTGAGAGAAAACGATTAAATTAATTTTTTGTCTAATTTAATGGTCCAAATTTTGTGAATCGTGCTGAAAACGGAGTGTGCACATTCGAGCTCAAAGTGGCACATTTGCCTCCCTCGCTCGGAAATGTGCCACTTTTCGCTCGAATGCGCACATCTTCGTATTTATTGATTTGCCTTAATTAATCGTTACACTTTCGAATCAAAAAATTAAATTTAGTTTAGTAAATATGGATTATATGTTCAAAAAATGTATTTACCATAGCAATGAATGGAAGTGAGCGAAAAGATACGATAATTTCGTAGGTGCGAGTGAGAGAAAACGATTAAATTAATTTTTTGTCTAATTTAATGGTCCAAATTTTGTGAATCGTGCTGAAAACGGAGTGTGCACATTCGAGCTCAAAGTGGCACATTCCGATCTCGGGAAAATGAAGCGCGCGCCCGCGTCGCGCTTCATTTGCCTCCCTCGCTCGGAAATGTGCCACTTTTCGCTCGAATGCGCACATCTTCGTATTTATTGATTTGCCTTAATTAATCGTTACACTTTCGAATCAAAAAATTAAATTTAGTTTAGTAAATATGGATTATATGTTCAAAAAATGTATTTACCATAGCAATGAATGGAAGTGAGCGAAAAGATACGATAATTTCGTAGGTGCGAGTGAGAGAAAACGATTAAATTAATTTTTTGTCTAATTTAATGGTCCAAATTTTGTGAATCGTGCTGAAAACGGAGTGTGCACATTCGAGCTCAAAGTGGCACATTCCGATCTCGGGAAAATGAAGCGCGCCGCTCCGCGTCGCGCTTCATTTGCCTCCCTCGCTCGGAAATGTGCCACTTTTCGCTCGAATGCGCACATCTTCGTATTTATTGATTTGCCTTAATTAATCGTTACACTTTCGAATCAAAAAATTAAATTTAGTTTAGTAAATATGGATTATATGTTCAAAAAATGTATTTACCATAGCAATGAATGGAAGTGAGCGAAAAGATACGATAATTTCGTAGGTGCGAGTGAGAGAAAACGATTAAATTAATTTTTTGTCTAATTTAATGGTCCAAATTTTGTGAATCGTGCTGAAAACGGAGTGTGCACATTCGAGCTCAAAGTGGCACATTTGCCTCCCTCGCTCGGAAATGTGCCACTTTTCGCTCGAATGCGCACATCTTCGTATTTATTGATTTGCCTTAATTAATTTTTTCACTTTCGAATCAAAAAATTAAATTTAGTTTAGTAAATATGGATTTTATGTTCAAAAAATGTATTTACCATAGCAATGAGTGGAAGTGAACGAAAAGATACAATAATTTCATAGGTGCGAGTGAGAGAAAACGATTAAATTAAATTTTTTTAAATTAATTTATTGGCCTAAATTTTGTGAATCATGCTAAAACCGGAGTGTGCACATTCGAGCTCATAGTGGCACATTCCGATCTCGGGAAAATGAAGCGCGCCGCTCCGCGTCGCGCTTCATTTGCCTCCCTCGCTCGGAAATGTGCCACTTTTCGCTCGAATGCGCACATCCTCGTATTTATTACATGGGTCATTCATTACACTTCTCTATCAAATCAAATATACAAATGTCCTTGATGTTAAAATAAATGTCTTTCTTGCGTTGAATCTGAATTTTCCAAAATCCAAATTTTATACGAAAAATGGAAGAGCTAAATTGAATAGTTTTGAAGAGCCAGCGCCTCTTGGGTCAATTTTTGGCCTACCGAACGGAAAAATTACTGACCGGGCTCAAATTGTAGAAGGCAAAAAACTTATTAATCGTGTATAATTGTTTTTTCTTAAAAGTGCCTGGAACATAGAGTTTTAGCGACTTGAAAAATGAGCTACGGTTGAATGAAATTTATGGCAATTTTTTTTTAATTGTCACCAATTTTTTAAGCTAGATGTTGATGAAAAAGGTTCTAAACGATCCGAAAAATTTTTGTAAAATTTTTTTTGATTTCAGACCTCAGAAACTAATTCTAATAAGTCGATTTTTATTTAAGTTTTTCTCAATGTTTCCAAACTTTTTTAAACATTTTTTTCCACAAATCAATTTATTTTTCATGCTCTTTCTAATGACGCTAATCAGTAATTTTTCATCGTTGAATCTGAATTTTCCAAAATCCAAATTTTATACGAAAATGGAAGAGCTAAATTGAATAGTTTTGAAGAGCCAGCGCCTCTTGGGTCAATTTTTGGCCTACCGAACGGAAAAATTACTGACCGGGCTCAAATTGTAGAAGGCAAAAAACTTATTAATCGTGTATAATTGTTTTTTCTTAAAAGTGCCTGGAACATAGAGTTTTAGCGACTTGAAAAATGAGCTACGGTTGAATGAAATTTATGGCAATTTTTTTTTAATTGTCACCAATTTTTTAAGCTAGATGTTGATGAAAAAGGTTCTAAACGATCCGAAAAATTTTTGTAAATTTTTTTTTGATTTTAGACCTCAGAAACTAATTCTAATAAGTTGATTTTTATTTAAGTTTTTCTCAATGTTTCCAAACTTTTTTAAACATTTTTTTCCACAAATCAATTTATTTTTCATGCTCTTTCTAATGACGCTAATCAGTAATTTTTTCATCCGCTCATTCGCATTGAGGCCAACTTTTGATCAAAAAGGCGCTGGCTCTTTTATTTTGTATTTGAAAACTCTATAACTTTTTCCAAATATAAAATCTAAAAAAAAAGGGTTTTATCATAGCTTGGGTTAAATTTGAAATTTACGTTGTGATTCGAAACTTTTAATTATGTCGAATTTAAATAATATCAAAAAGGTTCCAAAAATAAAAATTGAAAAAAATGTGGCACTCTTCAAAAAGTTTTTAAATCATATTAAACCAAATACGACAGTTTTTTGAAACATCTAGTTTTTCCTTTTTATTATTTAATCAATTTACACTTACTTTGTAATTTAGCTTCTTTTTTTTTTATTATTAGTTGCTTTAGATAACAATTTTTTAAATTAATTATGATGTTAACGTCCAATATCTTTTAATATTATATAAAGTTGGCAGGAAATGGACAACAATAAAACGACTTTTGTTAAATATGCAGCGTTTCGTTTCTTTATTGAAACCTTTTCAAGCAACTGAAAATGGTTTTTATCAAAATTAATAAAACTGTAAATTTATGTTGAGATCTTAGGTACTAGAAAATTTACTTAATAATTATTGAATTTACTAACTAATATACAGTCGAACCTCTATAAGTCGAACCTCGATAAGCCGAATTTTTGATAACTCGACTTATTTTTAGTTTCCCTTCAACTTCGACTTATCAAGATTCGACTATACTTACAGTTTTAATTCACTAAACTAATTGAGTTACAGTCGTATTTATTTACTATGTTATTTATTTACAATATTTATCTAAACAAAGCATAAGAGATTACTTTGAGTTTTACCAGGCACCAGATGAGTTAGAAGATTGAACTGAACTCACGAAACTTAGTCTTAAAACTGCTTTTTAAGGGAGTTCGCTATGCTTATATGTGTGTTGCGGTATCAGTATTTGTGCGTCCAGAAAAACGAGATAATTCTCATCTTTAGCGATATTAACATTCAAGGTAACGTAAGATAGAAGTTTCGCGAGCGCGTGTTTAGATTAACGTATCGCGATTGCTTACATTAATCTCTCGCGTTCGATTAAATTAATTCATCGCAACCGCTATATTTATTTATTGCCCTTGCTACAATATATAATGACATCTTAAATAAAATATAATCAAAAAATTAAAATTATACAACTGCATATAATCTTTGATCTACAATTATAATTACAATTTTTGATGTTTGACATATGTACAATTTTGAGTTTTGCGGGTTAACACATTTTTGAGATGTAAAGGTATTTTATAATTTATTTATAAAATACTTGTATTTATTGTTATTGTTATACAAAATTGTTAATTTGCAGTTGTTTGAAAATGAAGAAACAAAACGTTGCATATTTAACAAGAGTTGTTTTATTGTTGTCCAATTCCTGTTAACTTTAAATTTTTTTTTTAATTTAAAATCGCATTAATTATTGAACAATTTTTATCCAGCCTTCATTCTTAAGCCAACCCTGTCTTTTTAACCATACAAAAAAAAAGCAACAAACAATACTCCACGGACTTTATTAATTTTAACAACCCGCGGCGGCATCTGCAAAAGTGTTATTTATTTTTTTTTGTGAAAGTTTCCGATTCGTTACCGCCGCAGCCACTGCTTCTGCTTACTTTTACTTATTTTCGCATAGCATCTATAGGAGAGCCGTGCAGGCTTTAGATGAAAACATAAAATTCGATATTAACCCACTAGCCTCGTTTGATTAAGCATCTTTATTTATCGATCGAGCAAATGAAAGTGTGACAATATCTTTTGGATGTTTTTATTTTGCCCTTTTTTTCTTAATTCCCAGCTTTATTGGGTTATTTTGGAGGGGTCTGTTTGTTGTTTTTTTTTGCTCGCGAGAGGGAAAGATGTAAAGCGAACGTTGGCGAAAGAAAAGGGGGAAGTGTGACCCAGTGCGCGGACCTCCTGCCCTGGTTTGGTCACCCGCATCTTTAATTTTTTTTAATTTCAATTTTGCATACCCGTTTTATAAAACGTACCGTTCAAATTTTTAATTATTTGCGTAGGGTGTTTTGCGAGCAAGAAATAAGTGTGGCTTTTCTGCTTTGGTAAATGCCATTTAATAAATCTACGGATAAATCACATAATTTTGCCCGGTAGAAAGTTTTTCCATAAACAATCACTTTCTACATTGCTGGCATTTCGTTATTTCTAGTTTTGGCGTAATTATAATTCGTAGTTACTTCCGATGTGTACCTTAATTATAATCGCCGTTTATTTCTTTTTTTTTGCATTAGAAAATTTCTATGTAAAAGCCCCAAAGAAAGTTTGTAGGAAACATCCGCGGAATTTTATTTACATTGTTAATTCAATATTTTTTTTTCAAATGAAATGAATCCCATTTTCCTATAGAAAGTTGTCGAGAATTATTTCTAAAAAAAAATAACTAAAGTCTTTTATATATTGTTTATTAAAGAAAAAATGCAAGATCGTGAAAGATCATTAATTCTTTTTAGATTTCTTTAGGCCAATGAAGTTAAACTAACGATAAGATATTTGAAAATAGATATTTTCGATACGTGTGCGTAAAGCGCGGGTTTTCGGATTTTACCGATGCGAGGGTAAGGTTATGGCACATTCACCACAGGATCGAGTATGAAAATTCTTATACGCGCCACGTATTAAGTCGAAAGTAGGCACTTTCCACACACGTGCAAAAAGGCACGACAAAACTATAATTTATTCTGTTATGGAGAAAACTCAAAATTTGCAGTGGGCATTAAAAAAAATTTAATGAATCGCTGTATGGAAACTTTTGCAATTGGATTAGGAACTTATTTTTTGAATTCATAACTCGATTAATTAAAATTTATATTAAGAAATGTCAATCATAAAATATTAATTAAACAACTTTACAGCTTCAAGTTCTTTGACACTTAGTTTTATACCTTTAAAGGCGACGAAAAAACAAAGATGAAAAGAAAAACAACATTACAAAAATCCAAGTTTTTCCACTCATCAGCGATTTTAATTTAATTTTTTTTTGTACAGAAAAAAAAATTAAATTTACCCATCGATGTGGAAATAATGCAAAGGTTTGTCTTTTGCATTCGGCTTTCAGCGTACAACTTACATTTTATTAAAGTTTTATTAAAAATGCAGTTGCGTGCTTTCAATTGCACACATTTTCATTTAACTCCGAATATTACTTTATAATTTTTTCGTGTAATAAACCAAAGCAATGTGCCCCCTTTTTACATCGAAAAACTCGATAAATCTGCGGACTCCGCCGTACGAAAAGGCGGGGGTGTTTTTTTGGTATAACTTTTTATTTATTTTGTGCTGCAAATGAAAAGAAAATTTAGCCCTAGCTCGGCGCTTTTAATAAATAAAATATTACTAACGAAACTTTAAATTAGAACGCTCTTTTTTGTGTGCAAATGCCTCTAAATAATTTAAGGGTTTCTTTTTTTAATTTTTGTTTTAAAACTTATAGAAACATCCTATTTTAAAACTTAGTAATAGCCAATTATTTAAAAATTGATTTTTCTTGTATTTTTGCTCTTAATAGGGTCTTTTATACGCAGCTTTGTCTTTATTTTGTCGAAATTGATTTTTTTTGCAGAATAATTAATTGTACTTTTTTTTCTATTTGAAATTTTTAACGCATGCGTAGAACTAAGTTTTCTTAAAATGCAAAATTAATTTTGTGGAGTATGTAAATTAAAGAAAATGAAAACTCTTTAAAAGTTAATAAAAAATCAAAAAACTTCATTAGTTCAGTTGAAGAATTGCAGAAAAGTGTTGAAGCATAAATTTATGTTATTTTCTTGACTTATTGATGTTAGTTAAATATTTTAATTATTTATTTATGTTGATTATATAGGAACTACCTATTTATAAAAGAAAATTATTACCTGAATTCAATAAAATTTAAATTTTTGTTAATTAGGAACAACATCAAGTGAGCTAAGAAAAAAATATTAGCTTCCATACCTGTTTCTTTAGCAAAAGTTTTTGAAGTAAAGCTTCTTTGGGAGGGGGCTACAATTTTCGAGTATTACAAAAATTCCGAACGCACGAGGGGAAACGCGGGGATAAAGGATTTTTAATTAATAGGTTGTGTCGTTGTCCTAAAAAATTGTATTTTTGGCATTTACTGGGTTTTAAAATAAAAAAGAATTAAGCTCTTCAATCATCTTAAGATTTACTGAAGTTAAAAAAATAAAATTCCGAACGCAGAGATTCCATAAAATATAATACATTTTCTAATCTCGAATTTTGGAAATGCGCCAAAGACAAGCGGTGCATGTTGCCCCCGCATCGATTTCATCCCCCGCAAAGTTTTGCCCTGTTGCCATATTTATGGTGATAGGAATTTTGTTTGAGATACGTGTTTTACTCTGAATAATTTCGCGTCCTTTCTCGCACTATAAATTACTAAAATTCTGTAAATTTTACCTGTTAAGCGGCGCTTTTAAATCGCGCATTTAATTTTCGGATTATAGTTGGCAAGGACGCGGAATGTAAACGCGATTTATTTCATTTATTTTGATTTATTAATCGCTTTTATATGCAAAATTCGTACCGAACGCACTTTGGGCTGATTTATTTTTTGCCTCGTTCGGATCTAATGAAAGCTCTGGAAAAAATCGAGCAAAATTAAGCGCGAGTTTATTTTTTTTAAATTGAATTAAAAAAAATTTATCGTCGAAGATGCGCGTTATCAAAAATTTTATATTTTTTATTTGGAAATGGTAATACGGTTTATATTTTTAAATGGTTTGGTTTAAAGACAGCCACTTAGAATTTTGTTAAATACGGTTCTGTAATTTTATATTTAAAATTAAATAAATTATTGTTTAATTGTGCTTAAAGCCGGGTGTGCACATTCAAGCTCAAAGTGGCACATTCCGATCTCGGGAAAATGAAGCGCGCCGCTCCGCGTCGCGCTTCATTTGCCTCCCTCGCTCGGAAATGTGCCACTTTTCGCTCGAATGCGCACATCTTTGTATTTTTTCGATTAATCTATATTAAACATCTCTTCTTCGAATCAAAAAACTCTAATTTTTTATTCGTAAAAAGTTGTAGCGTTTATTTTCGAAAATAATTGTTTAAAAGCACAAAATAGAGATTTGGTATTTCCGGTATAAATACAGTATTGTAATTTTTAATTAATGTTATTTGGAAAATTAATTAATTGTTGTGAAATGTGTTTAGAGCCGAGTGTGCACATTCGAGCTCAAAGTGGCACATTCCGATCTCGGGAAAATGAAGCGCGCCGCTCCGCGTCGCGCTTCATTTGCTTCCCTCGCTCGGAAATGTGCCACTTTTCGCTCGAATGCGCACATCTTTGTATTTTTTCGATTAATCTATATTAAACATCTCTTCTTCGAATCAAAAAACTCTAATTTTTTATTCGTAAAAAGTTGTAACGTGTATTTTCGAAAATAGTTGTTTAAAAGCACAAAATAGAGATTTGGTATTTCCGGTATAAATACAGTATTGTAATTTTTAATTAATGTTATTTGGAAAATTAATTAATTGTTGTGAAATGTGTTTAGAGCCGAGTGTGCACATTCGAGCTCAAAGTGGCACATTCCGATCTCGGGAAAATGAAGCGCGCCGCTCCGCGTCGCGCTTCATTTGCTCCCTCGCTCGGAAATGTGCCACTTTTCGCTCGAATGCGCACATCTTTGTATTTTTTCGATTAATCTATATTAAACATCTCTTCTTCGAATCAAAAAACTCTAATTTTTTATTCGTAAAAAGTTGTAGCGTTTATTTTCGAAAATAATTGTTTAAAAGCACAAAATAGGAGATTTGGTATTTCCGGTATAAATACAGTATTGTAATTTTTAATTAATGTTACTTAGAAAATTATTTAATTTGTGTGAAATGTGCTTAGAGCCGAGTGTGCACATTCGAGCTCAAAGTGGCACATTCCGATCTCGGGAAAATGAAGCGCGCCGCTCCGCGTCGCGCTTCATTTGCTTCCCTCGCTCGGAAATGTGCCACTTTTCGCTCGAATGCGCACATCCTCGTATTTTTTGATTTGCTTGCTTTAATTAATCTTTTTGCTATACTTAATGTATTTTAATCAATCTTAATTGTAAATAATAATTAGAAATTACAAATGTCGGTTGCATATTGAAGGATAAAACGTCATAAATAACCCCGTAGTATTATTAATAAAAATAATAATACCTTATTCGAGTCGGAAATATTAAAATTATGTTGCGAGAAAGAAAAAGATGCGGTTGAAAAGTATGGGATAACACTCGACACCGTCCAGTACTTACAAAGCGGCAAATAACACACCCATATATAACTATTATTTATAATTATATATATTTGTGTAAATGGCTTTTTTTATGCACATATGGGACAAACATAACAAAGTATTTTGTGCTTTTATGTGTCTAGAAAATTTTGAATAAAGAAGAAAAACACAAATATTAGTGTTATTGCAAAATCTATAAAAAAAATATTAAACGTATTCAATGTACCTAAATATCGAATTGAGAAGAAACAGCAAAATTCTGTTTGATAATGAAAATGATAAATAATTAGATATGTGGTTTGCCGCTGACCTAGTAGCTTGATACGAATGTGCTATGCACATCTCGCTTTAATAACAACTTAGAATTAAATTTGCTTTAAAACAAAAATGAAATATTATTTAAACTAATTAATGAGACGATTATTGTTAAATATTTTAAAATTTATTTTTATTAGATGCTAAATATTACAAAATAATTAACAAAAAAATTAATATTCAATACATGCCATCTCTTCAAGAAGGTTTGCGTTGCATTATTTCCAAATTGCATATTATTCGGTTTAGAAATAATTTATTTAGAACAAAATTTACACAAATTGAAAAACTTGGCAAAATATGGGAGTTTTTTGATATATCTTAACAAAATCTTTTAAATGGCCTTATGTAACAATATCAAATTGGCATATTCATAGATAAATTGGTAAATTGTTATAAAATTCTGTTTTTTTTTGGAAATGCGACTTTTTAAAGTGAGGAGACAATATTTTACTTCTGTAGGAAGCTTCTCTCTCTAAATTCAAAAATATTTAAAAAAAAACTTAATTTTTGTATTTGAAAGAAAGAAGATCAATGAAGAGAAAATCAATAAAACAACATATGTGCCCATTTCAACAAATAGTGGCATAATATGCCCCAAATCAAAAATGTGCCATTTTGGGATTAAATAGTACGCTCGTCTTTTTACAAAAAGTAATTCTCATGATCAATTTTTTTTTTAAATTAAGAATAAACAACCAAGCACGTAAAGTAAAATTACAATCAAAAATTGACTTTATTGCAATAAAAGTTTACGTAAAAATCGACGAGCCGCCACTGAGCACTTTTTTTGAAAATTCCAAATCAAATAAAGCTCCAATTGCAATCTTTTCGCCTAATTGCGCCTTGCGAGCTTTTCTCTGCATTGATTATCGGATTTGTTCTCTTACTTTTTTTTCCTTCTCGGCCCCCATAATTATTTTAAAATTATCTAACGCCGTTGTCTATATCCTTTTTCTTAAAGTGCCTCCAAATTGAGTTTTTCCCAAATTGTCTTTTAAATACTTTGAGAGAAGTAGTAGAGACAAAGCACTAAAACGTAATAAAAAAAATATAAGAAAAGCAAATTGCTTTCCTACCACCCTCTCTTTGCTATTTTTTTTTCATAATATTAAATCTAATGCTATTTAAGGGCCGAAACACGCGCCCGAAATTTTTCAGAGCACTTTTATTGGAAATCGCTTAACGTAAAAGTTAGTTAAACGACTTCCTTCTCTCAAATAGTTATTAAAAGAATATTTTGCGCGTCCGCTTCGCTTTTAGGAAAAATTTCAACCTCCGTTCTATCAATAATAAACTTAGTAACATTAATTATCTTAGATTATCGCGGGGTTAAGAAAGTTTTAACTAGATCCTTGATCAACGTAAATCTCCCGAGTATAAGCGCAATGCGGATTATACAACTCAAACCAACCCTTAACTAAATTAAATATTTTAGACACACGTTTCTATCCCCCCTTCGGTTTATGTAAAGTCTTATCTTGATTCGTCAATGATTTGCTTTAATATCTTAAAAATTAATATTTTAGGTATTTAACTTTTTATTTTTAGAAATGAAAAGAGAATTAGTAGTCGATCAATATATACCCCAGTACCCGATCACTAGAAAGTATTTTTAAAATATTAGTTCAATTTTATTGTTTATTTAAAATAGTATTTATTAAATTTAATAATAATGTTTAGTAATTACAATTAAATTATGTGGAAAAAAGAATAATGAGTTTAACCTCTTGACATATCGTATAATGACGTCCGAGAAACGTCATTTATTTTATGTGCCATCACTTTTGTCCCCCACCATGCCCAATTTTGTCAGAGTAGGCTTAACTGTGAATGACAACTTGACAACATAAAATTTTCCAAAATTGATCGCCTTATAAAAAATTATATTGAAATAATTGAAGGGGCCATGTGCCAAAAAAGTAGTTTAGAGAAAAGAGCTAATTTAACGCTTATCCGTAGTGTCCCGAAATGTTGTGTTGCATAACCTCATTATCAATTCGATTTTTTTTAAAATGTAACATATACTGTAGATATGAACAATATAAATTTCTCTTACATATAAAACCATCATCCATAACAAACAACCTAAAAAAAATCTGTTAACACTTTGATCCACCGCCCCCTTCAAACTTTTAAAATTGCTGCGTTTTTATTTAGTTGAAGTCCGATTGGCAGAGTGCGCTGCAATTTTCTGTTGCCTTAGTAACGTGGGAAACATAAAGTAACTATAAAAAAACTGCTAGGCTATACTTTTAAGTTGGTATTGAAAAACAAAATTCGTTACCATCTAAACGCATTGATTGAGCACCCTTTTTTGTATATTTTGACGTTTCATTTGTATCGCAGTTGATCGGATATTAATTCTACACAAAAAACTGGTACCAGTAATAGATCACGTTTTTATACGGCATTAATAACATGACAATAATATTTAATTGTTAAAATCATGAACCTTAATATAATTGCACGTTTTAGGTAATAAACAACTGTTAAATTAAGAAATATATATTTATATCAAACCAGCAGTAATCGGGGACGTGTTAAACGGGCCTTCACTGTACGCGATAATTATTTTATCGCATGTAAAATTGCTCGAAGCTTTTATTGCGTTTTATAAAAATACGTCGCTCGCTGTGCTTTACACAAGAGATAAGAGGCCCGAGCGAGTGCCCTTATCAAACATTCTAGAATTTCTTTATCGGTGTGCATATTTGCAGTATTAAAAGTCAGTTTTAAATGTGCTTCAAAACAAAACGCACCTTTATTTAAAACGTTTAAATTAAACAATGAGAATTAATTAGGTATGTTTTTCAATAATCATGTGGGGGTTCATCATTATTGATTTCAAATATTATTTGATGTAAATTGTATTGGGTAACCACAATAAATTTTTTGTTAAAGCAGAATGGAAAGGAACAGCGAACTCGATAGCCATTAGACGTTTGTTGCAAGGACAAAAGTGGATGGACCATTTTCAACACGCGTTTCCTCGGGGTTCATATAAAGCACGTTAAATACGTCTTTATTTTCTTCCCAGATGGAAAGCGATTGGTTCGGTAATTACGCTTTATATTACTAATTAATTTTATGGGTTATTTTAAAGTTTTGAGAGTTCGAAATTAATATTTCGTTACATCGTCGAGTTTTTCGTAAGAGATATGAATGCTGCCGTGCTTTCGCTATCATCTTTTATATAACAATTTCTAAGTGCTTTGTGTTAATTACGAACGTGAATTTAATTTACAATTTGAAGTGGCTTTCTTTATTTAAATGCAGTAGAACTCGAATTATGCGGAGTCGTGGGGGCCGGGCCCGATCCGAATAGTCGGATAATAATGAAAAAAAGGCAATTACTTAAAAAACAATACACAAAATAAATGTGCAGAATTGTACAGCTATTCATAGTACATCATTTTTTAAATATTTAGCGATCCGGATGGCTGAAGTTCGAATAATTGGAGTTCTACTGTATAAAGAATACGGTTAATAATAATTATGATCCATTAGACCAGGGATGGGCAAAACGCGGCCCGTCAAACATGATTATGCGGCCCGCCAAGCATTTCTAAAATTGAATTCACTTTTTTAAATTTTAAATTTTTTTATTCTAATGTTTATTATAAATAAAGTTTTTTGTAAATTATTAACAAGTGTTACTTTATGTGCGGCCCGCCAAAAAATTTTAAAATTTAAATTGACCCGTTGATTGAAAAGGTTGCTCACCCTTGGTTTACATAATAAAACGGCGTTGATAAATACGAGCGCCGAAACGTCGTTAACAAACGATTAGAAAACGTAGAAACGGTCGTTCTGGCATATTTCGAAAATATGTAAGTCCCATTGAAAAAATATTAGCTATCCAGAATTTTTGTAATTTAATAATCTTTATTAAACAATTTGCGAAGCATGAAATCGGCCGTTTCGGCAAATTTCGAAAATAATTTATTTTATAGCATGTTATAGGGAATTAAATTCGAATTCTACTTAAACATAGAGGGCTTTGCCATAGGCCGCTGCGCTTTTGTTTCCCGCGGCCGCCATTCGAGTGCGTGATTAATGTCATGTGTGAGGTGTTGGTGCCAAATTGTGATACAACTTTGGCAAATTTAAATAAGATAAAATTACCGAGACGTTCTAAAATATATGTTAAAAGTGCCATTAAAGAGTGCCACTTCGATTGATAATAAAAGGTTAGTGGTAACTTTGATATTTAATATAGAAATTGTAAATGATTGTTTGCGGCTGTTTTACATGGGATACCCTAGGCCGGCTTCGATGGATGTCGTGTACGAATTCTGTATGTGCTTTTTTCTAATTATTTTGTCTATTTAGCTTCCATTGACCATCGCGGAATAAAATGCTATTATTTAGGGGAGAATTTGCGCCATATCCAAGATGGTCATATGTTTTATTTGTGTTATTTGTTAGTATGTGAATTTTCAAACGGCCCAACGTTGTCTGTACTGCGGCGACGCCATGACACCCGCCACCTTCCCCAATTAGAAAATTCAAATTCGCAAATGCCTTAATGATACTTTAATTTTTTGCTTTTAACGGGGAAAAATTAAATGAAAGCCGAAAGAAAAGCTCTGCGGTTTATAATCTCACTAAAACCGGTGTAACATTTCTACGACAGATAAATTAATATACGTTTACAATTTATGCCAATAACGTAGACGTAAAATCAGTTGAATAATTTTAATTGGTCTCTTACTTGCACCGACGTGATTATCGTATCTTTTCGCTCTGTTCCACTCATTGATATGGTAAATTCGTTTTTTGAACATAGAATCGATATTTATTACATTAAATTTAGATTTATGATTTGAAAGAACGAAGAATAGGTAGCCAAATGAAATAAATACGAGGATGTGCGCATTCGAGCGAAAAGTGGCACATTTCCGAGCGAGGGAGGCAAATGAAGCGCGACGCGGAGCGGCGCGCTTCATTTTCCCGAGATCGGAATGTGCCACTTTGAGCTCGAATGTGCACACTCGGCTCTAAGCACATTTCACATAAATTAATTAATTTTCCAAATAACATTAATTAAAAATTACAATACTGTATGTATACCGGAAATACCAAATCTCCTATTTTGTGCTTTTAAACAATTATTTTCGAAAATAAACGCTACAACTTTTTACGAATAAAAAATTAGAGTTTTTTGATTCGATGTTTAATATAGATTAATCGAAAAAATACAAAGATGTGCGCATTCGAGCGAAAAGTGGCACATTTCCGAGCGAGGGAGGCAAATGAAGCGCGACGCGGAGCGGCGCGCTTCATTTTCCCGAGATCGGAATGTGCCACTTTGAGCTCGAATGTGCACACTCGGCTCTAAGCACATTTCACAACAATTCTTTTTGCAAAATCTTTCTAGGAAAAAATACTCTACCGGTTAAATAATAAATAAACTGTTAAGAATTTGGTATAATACTTTTTTATTCTTAAAAATAATCTTAACTCGTTAACTTTGCAACAAATTCGATAGAGATGACTTTAACGAAAGAGTACAAATTAAAAAAAATATTTTTAGGCTCCTAATTCCGTCCTGGGGACGAATTTGAGATCACAATTGTGATCTCAATATTTAATATTTAATCAGTTTTTTCATTGATATGGTTTAAGTCGTTATAATTCTAATTTTCCAGAGAATTTGTCAATATAAATTAAAGTTCTGGGTTTTCAAAGCAATCCTCATGCATCCATTGTGCATCTTATCCATGTTTCTCCATTTTTCTCCTTTTTATTCCACAGTTTTCCTTTTTCATCTGAAGAATAAAGAAGTATATGAAATAAAATATAAAACACAGTTATAAAAAAAAAACTTTAAATTAAAATGAAGTTACCTAAATATTGTCCCGGGGACGATATTAGGTTCACGTAAAGGGACGCTATTAGGATTTTGCTATTTGTTGTATTAAACATTCATTCAACAAAAAACACATGACATAATTTATTTAAAAATTTTGTCATCGATTTTCAGCATACGCAATTGCGTTGACTTTGACAAAACTTCTGTTTCAATTAGTGAAGCATGACAATATTTAACCAACTACGATAATACCTTCATAAAATCTTACCTTGATCAATTTTTTTCTTTTTTACATATCTTGTAGGGGTAGCGTTCTACCTTTACTCTTTTACAATGATCAACTGAAGTAACTCATCTTTCATTCGGGATGTCAAAACGTGACGCGTTAGATAGAAGAAAAAAACGGAAGGGGACGAAATTAGGTTCGGGGACGATATTGGGCGATTTAATCCTACTTGCGTACATCAATTAATTAAATTTTATTTAGGATAGCTCTGGCTTTGTACTGATCCTGTTTTCAAAAATCTAATCATTAATGTGTTTTATACAACTTATTTTTTATTTTCAGCTTTCTGGATAGGGCGTCTGACGTCATGGGCGTCGTCGTCGTTGCCCAACATCTTTTTAATAAAATCACATAAAGTGAGTTTAATATATTTTCTAGGCTGAATTCAATCAAATGCATAGGGTCTAAATTATTTGTTTGAGAAAAGCTGGCCCCTTTTCTCAATTAACCAGTGGCCTTTCTTACAGGGCGAAAAGGGCCCGCGTGCCTCGAACCGTGGCAATCGTCGTGTATTTGCGAACTGTCTATGATTTCGTCGTCAGTGAGTGCGGGAAATTCGAATTTTGCAATCGTAGTTTTTCAACCGAGTGCTACCCTCCCAGTCTTAAGTAGTGGTCCCTTAATTAATAAAACCGCGCGATTTTTTTAAATAATCTTTGGGATGTGCGGGAGTGTTCGGATGCAGCTGATGGTCCAGGATGAGGAGGATCATTGCACCAGGGTCGGCCCATTACCCCCTGCTGCGAAGTCATCTTTAAGGGTAGTTTGCGGTAGGTCCGTTCAGCGAGGGAGAAGAGGACAGAAGTCGCCGTTTTCGATGAGTTGTTTATAATTTCCTATTGCAGGGGGTGTTTCTGGTACCTGGAACTTTAAAATATTTTAGCTCCGGGTTTTGTTATTTTATCTTTCGGAATTTGAACGGGATTCGGGATGATCGGGAGTGATAGTGTGGACGCCGATAGCGTTAGGTCGTCCTAATTGCGCCATTCTGAAAGAAGGGTTGTTAGAGACCAACTTAAATAATTCATTTTTTATCAAAGATTGACTTAAAAATTTTAAAGGTTCACAATTTTGCACTTAATTTTTTTTTTATTGACTGTTGTGGATGACATTTTTTTAACTTCTTTTATAATTAATCTTTTGCGCGATATAATAAACATTTTTCAAATGTCAGTCTATAACAGTCATACAAAAATTAAAAATTATTATTAAATAGGGTTGCAATTTTAAAGTTCCAGGCGGTTTGTCACATATTTACAAATTTAAACCAAATTTTCTATAATATTTAAAATTTTAATTTAAACTTTAATTAACTGAAAATTGATTGCTATTATTTTTTTGTCTAAGAATAATTTTTTTAAATATTTTATTAATACTATTTTGATTGTGGCTTTATTATTACATTCTCAAAAATTGTTTATTAAAATTCAAATCATTTTGCGGTTGTCATAAAAACGTATTTGTTTTATTTTGCAATTTAAATTATTTTTCAATATTTATTACTATAAAGGTTGTTTTATTCAAAAGTGCCACGAGCTTATAACTTCTAAAATAATAACAATTTTCAAAACAGTACAAGTGTAAAAGTTTCTTTAATTTATTATTTTAGGAATTATAAGCTCGTGCCACTTTAAATGAAACACTCGGTATTTCAATTCTTTTATTTTTGTTGAGTTAGGGCCCAACTCAACAAAATAAATTAAATTATTGTTAATAAAAATAATACAATTAAATAATTTGTAATCAGAATAAGATTTGAATTTTTTCAATGTAATGATATCAATTTTCAAATTAACTGTACATTTAATAAATATTTAAATAATTCTTTTACATACAACAAAATATTACTTTACATTTTATTGGATTAAAAGGGCATTTAACGTTATAGAAAAATTAATTTTGTCGTTAAACCAGAAACACCACTGCAATTTTAATTTTTGTGGGAAACACTGCTGAGTGGGGACGTTTCCAAGGAAGATTAACAGTTTTCCAGGCTGCATCTTCACGAACTTGTTTTCTCTTTGCTATATTGGGCTCAATAAGGCGCAAAAATAGCGTTAGTCGCTTTAGTTTTTGCGAACGGAATTGTTTGATTTTTCGAGTTTTTGGGTTTGTTGTCTTTCTTAAGGACCTTTTGCCCCCTCGCTCTTTTTTTTGTTATTTATTTATTAATCCCCAAAAACTCGAGAAAGAAATCGTTTCCGTTTATTGAGTTTAATTGTTTTTCGTGCAATGCAGTTGGGTTTGACCAGTTTACTTGTTTTAATTTTACTCACAAAAACTATGTTATTCATTTTATTAATTAACATATTTTTTTAATTTAATTTGAGACTACGTCATCCCTCTGCTTTGTACAATGTGTATTTTACTAACCAATTTGTACATATTTGTGTCGCCCCGTGTCCATGCTGTGTGGGCATTGCGGCAGCCTTAGATTTCGCGATTTTTTATGCTGCAACTTTAAACGAGATTTTAACAATTTATTTTTCGTTAATTTAAATCTATAGTCAAGTTTAAAGTTGCAGAAGAGGGCGGCATAGCATTTCCCCAATTTTTTCAGGTTTTATACGAAAGAAAATCTACAAGTAGATTGTATACGTATTTTTTATTTGTTTACAAAAGGCACTATTGACATAAGCGTTTTAAGATTGAGGTTAGGTTTGAGTCTCTGGGCTTTTATGATATCATAAGTCTTTGCCTTTTAAACAAACATCGGCTTTCTTGCGCCCTTAGTAAATAAGCACAAGCGTATGGTTGCGGATATTTTTGCGCTAATATTTTAAAGCCCTTTCGGTAGTAATAAAGGCTGCGTCTAGGAACCCACAGCAACTACCTCAAAAGTATGACTTTTGAGCTGATTTTTCCTCTCACCGTCATATAATTCTTTTTTGATAAAATTTTAGATTTGCCCTCGCGTAAGAAGTTTCACTGCAAAAAAGAACATAAATTTTATATTGTTTGCAGGTTACTTTACGTTTCATCCAGAATAGAAATATTGCCTAAATGTTATATTAAAAAAAGATACAGCACATGGAGAAATATACGACAAGCATGGGCTACGTTTGGCAAAAAAAAAATAAATCCGGCAACATTTGCTACGAATGATGAGAATTATCGATCTCAATAAATATTTCTGCTTCGTTTCCAAACTGTTCAAGAATAACCGTTTCGATGTAATAAAAGCAATTTTAATGTATAAATTACACTAAATTTCAGTTCATTTTAATTTGAAATCGTCGAAAATCAAAATGGAAAATGCGATACAGCAGAATAAGTCACAAGGGAAAAATATTGCTGCGATTTTGCGAAAATAAAGCTTCCAGCTTTGGGGGCTAAAACATAAATTAAATTTTCCTCCGCTCCCACTGTTTGCTTTATTTTTTTTTCCTCCTGTTTTTGTAATTCAATGCTCAATTAACATTCATGAAAAACTTTCAATTTACCTATTCAAAAAAAAAAAGAAAAACATCGAGCGAAAACAAAGTCCATTATTAGTTTTTAACTTCCAATTCCGAGGAAAAACAGCAGCTTTTCCGATCTCAAACAATATTTACATAAAAAATAAAAAATTATTCGTGCGCAATAAATGATTTCAAAAAACAGGGGGAGACAGTAAAATTCTAATTAATGTACTAAAACGCCAAAAGTTAGGTAAATCCTTTCAGAAACGAGGAAAATGGAATACAGGAATTTCCACCCTTAAATTTTCTGCGCTCCTGTTCTCCGATGTATCGTGGAAAGTTGTTTCGTATTACGCTTTTCCATTTTATTGATTTTCTTTTGAAAGCGAGCCTCTTCGTCTTTCTCGCGCCTTTTTGATTTTTGAATTATTCGTTTCTGACTCCCCTCTCAACTGGAAGGTGAACTTAAAGTTTTCAGTCACACATAGGGGTCGGAATAGGGGGGCGGGGGCAAATAGAAAATTAATTCTTTAATACAGTAAGAGTCGAAAAAACTTTTATTTATTATCTGATTGTAATGGTGGAGTACAATACATCTACAAGGATTCACTTTTTTTACTTTTACTTACATCTGAATTTGTATAAATATCTTATTTAGTAATAATAATAATCATAGTTAATAATTATCCTAGTTTTAAATTAATAATAAATTTTTAAAGAGGAAAGTCTTCGAAGTTAAAAACGCGTCGCTCGCCAACAAAACGAATAAAGAAGAAAAACGTCAAGTTCGTGTTACATTTTTTTTTATTAATTAATTTGTTTATATTTTTCAAGTTTTAATTATTATTATGATTAACGATACAAGCTACGGATTATTGTTTTAAATATTTTTTTTAATCTATACTAAAGAATATGAGTAATAGTAAATATTTGTTTATTTATTTAAATAATTAAGCGAATAATTGCATTATTTTTTTTACTAAATAACTAAGCGACTCGATTGCTTTAAATATGAACGATTTATTTAATAATTTATTGTTTCTTCTTTAATGTTAAATATTAAAGCGAAATCTACGTTTTATTAAATTTTTATAACAATTTACTTGTAAGTTTTTAACGTCTAATTCTAATTAATTGTTATATAAAGTTTTAAAAGGTTTTGGGGAGGCATAACATTGGGTCTTTATTTTTTATTTATATTTCATGCAAAAATCTACGGCGTACCTATTTTTATATTCTAATGTTAAAGCGATTGCATTCCTATTTTTTCATTATTAATTCATTAATTATTTTACGTTAAAATCTTACGTAGTTAAAAAAGGACAAACTCTCTTGTCCTTCGCATATTTTTTTTGGGTTTTTTTAATATTTTTTTTTTAATCGGTGATGATTCAGGTGCGTACTTAATTAAATCTTCGGGAAGACAGTAAAGAGTACGCGCAACCATAGGAAGAAAAAAGCCCTACCTTGCCAGAAATCCTTTATGCTTTAAACGCGAGCCGCGCTCGATTTTTATTAATTATTAATTAGGAGGCTGACAGTCATCTATCTCTCTTAATTTGTTTATATGTTTCATTTTAAATCGTTCGTTAATTAGTATTCCGCAAGATGGCGGCGAGTTCACGCATCGTCGACGCGCACCTTGCGAAAGCTGACAGGGACGTCGTCGTTTTAAATTCGTTTAGGCGGTCGGCGCCGCAAAATTTTAATAATATTTAAATCAGCATTTAAATATTCGTTTGTTTTTAAAACTGCCAGGACCCGCTTTGTGAGGTAACGTAAGAAATTCTCGCTAACCGAACCTCGGTCGCTATGGAAACAGGCCCGGATGTTGGGTGCTTAAAATCCCTAAACTTGCGGTTTCGATTTTTTTTTCGTTAAGATGGTAGTCGGAAGTTGCTCATTTATGTTGGTGGCAAGTTTAGCGACGCCCGATTCGATTTCGGCCGAGTTCGGGGGATCGGAAACGATAAAGTGCGGTTTTGTTGCGGGCGACGCGCTTTTCGCGATGGCTCTTACGGGACTTTTGGGAACTTCGAAGACTTTCCGTAGTTAATTCATATTGACTAAGCTACTTCCATTTTTTTCGCAAGCGATTGGATATTGGTTGCGAAAAAAATTACTTAATTCTACGCAATGGTGTGTAGTAAGTAAAACGTTTGTCGAATTATCATCATTTTTTTTTTGATTTTCCAAACGCTTTTCATCCCTAACTATTCCTATACCTGTAGAAATACAGTCTATTGTAAATTTTTTAAACAGTTTACTTAGGGTTTTGCAGCAGCTCCACTGCCCCTTTCTTCTAAGTTTTTTTGGGTAACCTCTCCGACGTTTTTTTAAGAGCAAAACGTCTACTTCGCGTATTGCAATAAATACAAGACACTTTCAGAGTTGTAAATATTACAATACCAACGTTCAAAATCACAAAAAAAAATTAAAAACTATCATCACACATAACCAGCGTCCTTTGTCCCCTTCTCCGCTACGAAAACGAGGACCATTTAAATGAAAACTAAAATTTTTCGCAGCAAGTTTCGAGGAACAAATTTACAACGAAAAAAACAACGATAACAAACTTCATTTTGTTCCTCTCGCTTCTCTTCCTAAAAACACTAAAACGTAAAAAAAAACATGAAAACAATTACATCTCTATGAAATACAAACAAAAATTCAAATAGGCGAACAAAGTGATCGGCCAAAACGTAACGAAAACCATTCTCAAAAATGAACAACGATTATCTTTAGGAAAGTTGCACTTCTACATGATTGTACATTTTCCTTTTTCCGCCCAAGGGTTATTCTTCTTGTCGGGGGCGTGGATGAGGGGGTCGTTCTTTTCGTTCTCCTCCACGTACTCTCTCATTCTGAAAAACAAATGACATTAGAAGAAATGTCGCACAAAGAAAGTAAAACGGGCGAGTCTCGCCTACGTCAGCTCACGGAAGAAGTGAAACTTCTTCGATAATACGTACTGGTCCAAAAAAATAACGATATTCGATTAATTTGAAATAGAATACATTTTCTTATGTTTATAAATAGCATAAATTGCAATTTTTAGCGCAAAATTTGTAATGCATGGCAAAAGTAGCATAATTTGCGATTAATTGCACAATCTGGCAACCCTGCGCTTGCTGCTAAAACATTTTTTCTCTTTCTTTATTCTGGCCTTGCATTTTATATTTCCCCCCTTTTTTCGTGACAAAATTTCAGATGGACCTACCATCGCATAAGAAGTTTCACTTCAAAATGTAATTCTATTTCGATATGAGCAACTCATAAATTTCCTATTTCAAATTTCGAAAGCTACTTTGTTTTTAGTATGGATACGATCATCCTTTCAGATAAAATTAAATATTAAACGGTTCGCATTAAAATCGACTTTGATGTTCCGAAAACTTTTCGAAATGTTCGTAACGAAATCGACTCCGCTAATTACCGAAACGTATCCCCGTAAAATTTATTCGGAACTACCCTCTTCGTACTCCAATTAGAGTTTTCGGATAGTTTGCGGGGTAGTCGTTTTTTTCCGAATTTTTCTTGCGCGTTAAGAGGCCACTTTTTGGGGGATGAGCCGCTTAATTGGTTCCATTAATTAATCAGAGGTTGTTGCGGAAGGGGCGCGCGTTAAATAATTTATAAATATTTACCGACTCATAATTGAATTGTTTAATTAATTATTTTGATTTTGTGCGTTAATGGCCCCTTCGAGTTTGAATAAAAGATGCGCTCATGAATTATTTAGGGACGGTGTAAGGGGACGCGGGAGAGACACAGAAATAACAATTTCGTACAAAAATAATTCGCGTTCTGAATATTCAACGTTCAATATTTAATTTTTATTAGGTACACAAATTCGTTGTTGTCGTCCAATATTGGATTTGGAGTTTGGTTGCGCCCTTGCATTCTTAAATAAATTCGAAAGAGGTTTTTAAATGCCATCTACTTATTTTTTAGTTGTGCTGTTTATTTTTATTTAATTATTTTTGGTTGTGTAATGGTCTGCGGCTTTGAATGGTAGAAATACTGTGCTTAAATTTTAATTTATACATTTTTTAGAAAATATATTAATTATTGTGATGTGTGCTTAGAGCCGAGTGTGCACATTCGAGCTCAAAGTAGCACATTTTCGATCTCGGGAAAATCTAGCGCGCCGCTTCGCGTCGCGCTTCATTTGCCTCCCTCGCTCGAAAATGTCCCACTTTTCGCTCGAACACGCACATCCTCGTATTTATGGATTTGCCTTAATTAATCTTTCCACTTTCAAATCAAAAAATTAAATTTCGTTTAGTAAATATGGATTTTATGTTCAAAAAATGTATTTACCATAGCAATAAGCGGAAGTGAGCGAAAAGATATGATAATTGCGTAGGTGCGAGTGAGAGAAAACGATTAAATTAATTTTTGTTCCAAGTTATTGGCCTAAATTTTGTGAATCATACTAAAAACGGAGTGTGCACATTCGAGCTCAAAGTGGCACATTCCGATCTCGGGAAAATGAAGCGCGCCGCTCCGCGTCGCGCTTCATTTGCCTTCCTCGCTTGGAAATGTGCCACTTTTCGCTCGAATGCGCACATCTTCGTATTCATTGGATTTATCTGTATTAAACATCTCTTCTTCGAATAAGTTATAAATGTTTTATTAAGAAAGGGCGAAAAGTGGCACTTTTCGAGCGAGGCAAAATGAGCCACGTTTCGCTCAAATGTGCACATCTTCGTTTTATTAGATTTGTTCATTTAATTTTGGTAGTTTTAAATTAAATATTTAAAGTTGGTTTACTTCTTTTGAATTGAAGAAGAAAAAATTGTAACAAATAAATTCAATAAAACGCGAACTTGTGCATTTGAGCGAAAAGTGGCACATTTCTGAAAAAAAGATGTGGCACATTTATGAACAAAATGTGGCACATTTATAAACAAAATGTGGCACATTTCTGAAAGAAAAGTGGCACATTTTCGAATGAGAGTAAGCAAATTTTTCCGTGATTGTAATGTGCCACTCTCGGCTGAAGTGTGTACACCCAGGTGTAAGCACTAATCACAATATTTAATTTACTTTTTAAAAGTTTTCAATATCAAATTACAGGACCGTATTAAACCAGACACACCAAAATTCTAATTGACTGCGTTTAAACAATGCCATTTAAAACAAATTAACCCTACAACTTTTTCTAAACATAAAAGATTTTATCTTGGGTTGGATTAATTTCGAAATTTAAGTTGTCGGGATTAAGTATTAAAGTCATAGTAAAGTCAAATTTCTAGAAAATCAAATTATTACAAAAATAGAAAATAAGTGTGCAACTTTTAAAAATGTTATTGAAGCATACGACGACTTTTTATAACATTCAGTCGATTTTATTAAAACTAAACAGTTTTCAAATGACCTAAATCCGGCCCTGCACTAAATAAAAAAGCCCATTCAAATAATTTACAATTCAATTCCACTTCCGCTCAATGTCTTATTTTAATACAAGGTCGAAAGGCGTAAAAATCGAAATTTCTCATTAATTTTACAAAATATTTAGTCTCCTATTCTTTATAAAAAAAAAAAAACGAGGAGCCCGGCCTTGGAAAATATCAAAGTCGACCGAGATCCATCGAAATTGAATTCGAACGGCCCAAATATGCGACGTTTGTCTTTTGTGGAAAGATTTCGGCCTTATAAAAAATGCATACAGAAGCGTGGCACAAGTGCGGCGAGAAAAGGGGCTTTTACAGAAAGAGACAGAAGGCATATTATGTGCTGCTTTACATCGTCCCGGCCGTATTTCATTTCGCTGAGTGAATCGCAGAAGACGCGCTCCATTTTTTCGCTTAAACCGTGTATATATATTTATAGAAAATTCGGCACAGTTGCGAAACCATAAAAATTTCAAACGGACGACGTTTTTATTTTCATACGCCGACGAAGAATCGAGGAAAAATTATTCATAGCCTTCCCCTTTGCGTTTTTAAATTTAAAATAAGAGCTTTGCGTTTTGGTTTCCGCCGAAATACTTTTTTTAATGCGACAACATTTTTAGGAAAGTCTGTTTGCAAAAAAAAAATGTCAAGTTGAGCCTCGAAAGTTCATTATAAACAAAGCGACGTCCCATCAATCTTTTTTTTAGGGGTCGGTGTTGCTGCTCCGCGTCCTTTCCAACGCTATCTGCTCTTCTTTGGTGTGGAAATTTCGGGAAAAAAATTGGCAAGAACACGGGAAAAGCGTTTTTTCTCAAGCCCCAATAGTTTTTGGGGCGCGCGTTCAAATACAGTGGAAACTCGGTTATCCGGCCTAATTATATTGTTGCAGCACATTCGGATAATCGAAAATTCGGTTAATTGAATGTATAGAAAACAAAAACGAATTTTAGCTATATATAATGTGACATTTTTAGATCGCAACTACGGTTTTAGCATTACTTGAATTTTTTTAAAGTAAATTGATCATTGTGAATCGTGCTTAAAACCGAGTGTGCACATTCGAGCTCAAAGTGGCACATTCCGATCTCGGGAAAATGAAGCGCGCCGCTCCGCGTCGCGCTTCATTTGCTTCCCTCGCTCGGAAATGTGCCACTTTTTGCTCGAATGCGCACATCTTCGTGTTAATTGGATTCGACTATATTAATAACCAATCCTTCAAATCCAGATTTTCTATTCGGAAAAAGTTTTCACTTGAAAAGTGCACATACTCCTCAATAATTGAATTTGCCTATCTTATTCTTCTCTCTTACAAATAATATTAATTAAATCAAACTGAACTAAATGTATTACTTATCGCTTTTCTTTTAATTAAAAATTACAGCAGGGTATTTTTACAAAAAAAACCACATTTCTAATTTAGTACTTTTAAACTAGACTAGATGGGAGACTTCACCGTACATAAAAAAAAAATACTCTAACTTTTTCCGAATTTTGACTTTTATTTCCCAACCTTTTTTAACATTTCTCACCCAAGTCATTCTAAAATTTTGATGCACCCCTTATGTAACATATAAATATATTTTTATATTTAAAAATTAAATTAATCCATTAATGAAGTCTAATTACAACAGTTTATACAAAATGTGCCTTAAAACTAAGTTTGTTATAATTTTTGCAAAAATGAAAATTACCCAAAAATATTTGGAGACATTAATTTTGACATATAAACCTTCAACAATCTGCAAAAGATGATATAAAAATCAACTAGTTGATTTTTAGTGACCCACTTCAGAAAATTTGATACATATACCTTAGGGTGGTCGTTAAAAATTAAATTTTTTGCGACGCCCCAAAAAAACTTTCTTTTTAATGAAAAATACGGGGGAATTTTTTTGAACAAGAATAACACGTGCCTTAAGACTATCTCAGTTTATTTTTTGACCAAAATCGTAGTTTTTTGTAAGTATCGCTTAAAGTATACAGATTTGAGAAATAGTTATAAGAACAATTTTGTAGGAAATTCAATTCTCTATAAAAAGGTGATTTTCATTTTCTTTATAAAATTCATATTTATGGAGATATTCTCAATAATAAATTCATGAACTCTATATAGCAAACATTTTAAGACATACAAACGTCATTTTTTTCTAATATAAAAAATTTGTAACTCAAGTAGGTTTTACAATTATTTATTTGATTATATCTAGTTAATAACGACTAAGGCATAATTAATGTCATTAATTTTATATCAAAATTAAATAATACAAATTTATTTGTTGTAAATAGTTCTATTAATTCCAAACTTCCATTAAACTTTCTTTTGTATTTTTTATTTTCTTATTTCTATAGTCATCTAGGATTGGGATAACGAATGATCAATTTTTCATAAACTACATTTTCACTATCAAGTAAATTTTGCTTTAATACTCGAATATTATGAAATAAAAATTTTACAACTTGTAAATTAGATGGTAACTGATTTCCGGCAATCAGACAATGAGTATTCTCAATTAAAAATATATTTTCTTTTATGTTTTCCATCGTTTTGTTAGTATAAGAGAGAAAACAATACTTATTTGATAAATTTGTAACACAAAATTGAGGTTAATTAAAAAAGTCATACAATTAAATATACACGGAGAAAAAAATATCCTTATAATAAGCATACGTATCCCTATTATAGCTATCCGTTGGATAGTTATCTTTCACAAGGATACGCCGTATAGCTAATTTAACTATCCAGTGAATCCTTATTGCGGATCGTTATAGTAACGATCCGTATTACTGTTTTAGACATTCAAAAGATTCTTGTCATAGTGATTTAACCGATATGCACGGAGAACAAAATATCGTTATAATAACCATACGTATCCCTATTATAGCTATTCAAATCCTCAAATTAACTATACAGTTACCTACACGACGGATACTGCACACGTTCACGAGAGCTTTTCGTTTGAACGCTTGAATCAAATAAATGAATCCTTATTATAAGTATACTATGTAGAGCTGTTTTGATCATACTATGAATTGTCAAATTGACTTATAAATATCGTTAAATTAGACATTCGAATCCTTGTCAGAACAATACGTCAATTGGGTATACGTTAGATAGTTATATTAAGGATATTTTTTTCTCCGTGTACAAATGAATAAAATTAATAACTATTAACAGAACTTGAAAAATATAAAAAATGATGTAAACACTATATAGTGAATGATTTGAAGAGTACACTGTACTCTTCAAATCATTGACGTTTGTTGGTTTTAAAATATTGTCTATAATGGAGTTAATGAATTTGTTATTAATCTTGTTAATATCTGCATAAATATGAATTTCATGAAGAAAATAAAAAAGACCTTTTTTATAGAGAATGGAATTTCCTACAAAATTGTTCTTATAACTTTTTCTCAAATTTGTATACTTTAAGAGATACTTACAAAAAATTACTATTTTAGTCAAAAAATGAACTTAGATCGTCTTGAAACACGTGTTATTCTTGTTCAAAAAATTTCAAAAAAATCTGCCCGTTTTTTTGTCATTAAAAGGAAGGTTTTTTTCGGGCGTCGCAAAAAATTTAATTTTTAACGACCACCCTACACGGAGAAAAAAATATCCTTATAATAAGCATACGTATCCCTATTATAGCTATCTGTTGGATAGTTATCTTTCACAAGGATACGCCGTATAGCTAATTTAGCTATCCAGTGAATCCTTATTGCAGATCGTTATAGTAACGATCCGTATTACTGTTTTAGACATTCAAAAGATTCTTGTCATAGTGATTTAACGGATATGCACAGAGAACAAAATATCGTTATAGTAACCATACGTATGCCTATTATAGCTATTCAAATCCTCAAATTAACTATCCAGTTACCTACACAACGGATACTGCACACGTTCACGAGAGCTTTTCGTTTGAACGCTTGAAACAAATAAACGAATCCTTATTATAAGTATACTATGTAAAGCTGTTTTGATCCTACTATGGATTATCAAATTGACTTATAAATATCGTTAAATTAGACATTCGAATCCTTGTCAGAACAATACGTCAATTGGGTATACAATAGATAGTTATATTAAGAATATTTTTTTCTCCGTGTAATATACATTTTTAATTAATCAAAATTGCGAATTAGTAAACATTCGAAAGTACACTTGAAAATATTTTTATCAAGCTCGCTACAATTAGGCGTGCGGAAGAGCACCACGATAACTTATCAAAAACAATAAACTATCTAACCTTTTTCAAACAAAAAATAGATCTAATTTATTCGACTTTTAATTATTTGAATTTAAAAATAAAATAATAATATAAGCAAATCCAATAAATACGAGGATGTGCGCATTCGAGCGAAAAGCCATTAAATTAGACAAAAAATTAGTTTAATCGTTTTCTCTCACTCGCACCTACGAAATTATCGTATCTATTCACTCACTTCCACTTATTGCTATGTTAAATACATTTTTTGGACATAAACTCCATATTTACTAAACTAAATTTAATTTTTTGATTTGAAAGTGAAACGATTAATTAAGACAAATCAATAAATACGAGGATGTGCGCATTCGAGCGAAAAGTGTCACATTTCCGAGCGAGGGAGGCAAATGAAGCGCAACGCGGAGCGGCGCGCTTCATTTTCCCGAGATCGGAATGTGCCACTTTGAGCTCGAACGTGCACTCTCGGTTTTAAGCACGATTACGAAGCGTCCCGTTTTAACAGAAAAAAACTTGGTCAAATTGTTAGGTATATGTTTACAAAAAACGCAAAAAATATTAATCATTAAATAAAACGGTCGCACATTATCTTAAAATTAACAAAGCAAAAAAACACGCTTTAGTGTAAAATACAAAATCAAATAATAAAATAATTAGTAAGAAATACCGAGGTTTAATTTTCGCAACGCGGTTGACAATCCGGATAATCGCGAATCCGTACAATTGAGGTCCGAATAATTGAAGTTTTACTGTAAATCGACTCGGAAACGGGGGGCACGCTTTGATTGGAAACGATACAAATCAAATTTTTGACGAGGCGACATTCGAAACGTAGCAATTCAAAGACTCGGAATTAATCAAAAGCAGAAATGTCAATAACAAACCATCAGAGAAACTATTCATGCACGTCTTCGTATAAAGATATCGATTCGACCCCCTTAGAAAGTAATTTTAATATAAATGTTCTTAAAATCTTCCACGTTTCCCTCCTCAAATTTAATCATCCGCCTCGCTTTCATGCTAAAAACTATGACGCGCCATTTTTAATAACGCCGTTCTAGTTTTTTCGTCGAAAAAAGCCCCAACTTTTGTTTGTTTCTCGAGCGTCAACCCTTTTCGACGCAAAACAAACCGACCCCCTTCAGAAAATTGATACGACACAAACGAATTTCACGGCCTTTTGTTTCGCTTTAAAAAAGCTTCGAGCTTTTTTTTTGTTCGTAATTAACACCGCGGAATCGTTTGCGAAAAAAGCGTGCGAAAAAGTGAAGGGCCCCCGAAGTAGAAATAGAAAAACGGTTTATTTGTATACAAAAACATTTTCGAGTTTAATCGGATTTGTGTTCGAGTGTAACATCAAATATAAACGAGGGGACCGAAAGCTTTCGTGTAATCCGCGTTTCGGATTAGAAAATCGCTATTTGTTTTCGTAAGCTTTTCGAATATTAATTTTGCGATCTTCGAATTCGACGATTTACTTCCGAAATTAGCGAAACGGTGCGATTTTTGCAGGGCTTTTAACCGACAAAGCTCCGTCGACGGTATCGAGATTCACGTGAAATTTTTCGCACGTGTAAGGGGTGGAAATAAATATCCGAATTTAAATATTTTTAGTTTGCGACGCGAAAGGGAAGCTCCTCGTACGCTTTTCATATGTAAAGCAGTCTTTTACTTTATGCGACGTACCTTTTCGAAGATTATTTAGAGATAGGGAAAAGATGTTTTGTACCTACAAAATGTTGTAATAAGATTTCGATAAAAGTGGGACGATTTTATGACTTTGTATGGAAGCAATAGTTCGCTCAAATGTTTAATTTTAAATATACGCAATATGGGTTTGGGGGCCCTGGTAGAAATACGATCTTTCACTTCGATAATTTAAAATTTTTGGGAAGCATATTGTAACGAGTTCACTAGGGTTTGAACTAGGGTTGCCAATATTAACAGTCGGTCACTTTATTTTAATAACAAATGCAATTTATTTAACGAAAAAATTAACAAATGTGCCTACACCAATAACTATAAATACTATACACTGTCCGGCCAACAGAAATAGTTAAGCCACGCCTCACTAAATTGAACCAATGTATGCAGTGCCCAGTTTCACACGGTGCAAATTAATAATTAAGTTTGTCCCCGTTCTTGCAGGACATAAATGCTTATATGGTTGCTTGTATTACCTGCTTTAAAAATTAAGCAAATAGAAAAAATTCTATTTAAATTTAGCGCGCATTTGTGGGAGTGGCTTAACTATTTCTGTTGGCCGGACAGCGTATAGTACATTTACTTAAGGAAGTACGAGTAGGGTACTGAGTGGGGATAGACCGCTCCGGGCGCGCTGTAAAGAGGTTATGTTAATCACGTGACCGCAACATTCCGTATTGCAACACTGTGATTATTATGATTATTAAGGCAATGTTATCAGTAAATTCAAAATAAACATTGAGTGTAACACGTGCGAATATAAAATTATGGAAGGTGAAATGAAATAGAAAACTATCTATCGGGATGAAAATTTACCAGAATTACTAAAATTAAGTTAGTATTTTTGACACTTACTTTTTTTTAATGGTCTATAGTGTTGCCATTTCGTTTAAGAGCTAATAAAAGCAAGCTAATTTTTATAAATATCTCTTAATTTAGTCGGTCACTACGGTTTTTTATTTTTTTAATATCTTTATGAATGTCTTAACTTTTAATTAGATAGTTTTATTTTCATTTTCTTTAACGAATTTGGGTGAAAATTATGAAAGCATGTCGTCTATCCGTCACTTTGCCATAGGACTAATGTTAAATATGCTTACTTTTAAAATCAATTATTTATTTAAATAGTCGGTTAACCCCTCCTCAAATTTCGAGAATTTGTTTAGGCATATTTAAACTACATATAAAAAAAATCAAGCATTTTGTTCCAAATTACTATCGTGCTCGTACTTCCTTAAATGATTATTAAGCAAATATATCAGTATTTAAGTTATTGATGTAGGCAAATTATTTAATTCTTTTGTTAAATAAATTGTAACAGTTATTAAAATACTGACTGATAATATTCGAAACCCTAGTGAACTCCTTACAGTATTTTAAGTTAAATTTAGGCCAATAAATTAGACAAAAAATTAATTAAATAATTTAATCGTTTTCTCTCACTTGCGCCTACGAACCCGAGTCGAAATATAGCGCCGACATTGAGCCTCCTAAAGTCGGACTCATTCCGGACACGGAGAATCAAAGTAGAGTTTATTCCTATGTTAAATTAGGTCCGACTTTGGTCTCCAAAGTGGTACAAATTTCCATTTGTACCACTTTGGGGTTCAAAGTCGGATCTGATGGAAATTTAAATTAGGTCCAATTTTAGACCTCTGTACCCTATTTTATAATAATTATAATAATAATATGGATTTAATTCGCATTCAAAATGTTTAGAATACTTTTATTTAAAATACGTAGCTAAAGTTTAAAATAACAATTACATTAAAAAAAAGAAGAATAATAATCATAAATATTATTATTAGTATTTATAATAATTAAACTAATATTGTATGTATATATATATATTTATTTTGTATTATAATATACAAATACATTGATAGTACAGAATTACCTAGTAACTTTGATAAAACAATATTCAAAATTATAAAATACCTGGATTACTCTCAGATTTTGTAGGATGGGTTTTACTTTCTGAGTTTGTAACTTTTAGTAAGCTGTTGCTGTTTCTTCGGAATTAAAGACAAATCGGTAAAGATTAATAATAAGAGCGCACTTTTTAGGTTAGGTTGCCCGACCATAAGATTTACTTGACTGGTGGACAGTCATCAATGTAAAAGAACACATGTAAATAGGGAGTGTTGCCACGTCTTTTTCATATAGTCGAACCCATTTAATGCCATTCTCATAAATTTAATAGACAAGATTTTAAAAACATTTTAGTTATTCATATTAACAGTTTTTTATTTAAATATACATATAATTAATTTGGATAATAATTAATAAACGTAATAGTGTAATAACCAATGTCAACGCTTAAAACCATAACTTACATAAAAAGTATTTAGATTACGCGTACTTTATGTGTATAAATTATATGAAAAAATATAAACGTATTCAATTGTAATATAACAGCTAACTTGTGATCAACAAACAAATTACAATATGGAAAACAACTGGCAACGCTGCTCAGCTGATTTCGGTATTTGCAGTTATCGGACTTAGAGGTTCAAAATCACATCTCTTGGGGAATGGTAGGAGCTAGGGGCTAACTGTCGGACTTAGTCGGGTTACAGTGCTATAAATCGGGTCTTTTTCAGACTAGGGGAATCTATGTAGGCTCTAAACATCGACTCGGGGATCTATGTAGGCTTTAAATTTCGACTCGGGAATTTGTTGTATCTTTTCGCTTACTTCCACTTATTACTATGGTAAATACGTTTTCTGAACATAAAATCGATATTGACTGAACTCAATTGAATTTTTTGATTTGAAAGTGAAATTATTCATTAAGGCAAATCAATAAATACGAAGATGTGCGCATTCGAGCGAAAAGTGGCACATTTCCGAGCGAGGGAGGCAAATGAAGCGCGACGCGGAGCGGCGCGCTTCATTTTCCCGAGATCGGAATGTGCCACTTTGAGCTCGAATGTGCACACTCGGTTCTAAGCACAATTCACAATTAATTAATTTATTTAAAACTTACGCGCTTTAATGAAAAGTTACAGAACTGTATTTGAGCCAGAAAAATAGTTTTAATTCTTTAAAATTTTAGTAAATTGCTTAAAGGCGCTAAAAGAAGTATAACTTCAAAAAAAAAAAGAAACGAAACGAGGAAAATCCGCATACGAAGCGCTATCGATCCTGCCCACATGTGAAGAAGGAAACCGTCCTTGCCCGTTGTTTTTGGTAAACAAGTATTTATTATCGTGGTCGCTTTTTATTTAGAAAAGTCGAGTGACTGCTGCAAAAGGATGAAAAGGGATTTCTGTTACAGATTTCAGATTAGTATTTTAGATAAATCGGATGTATTGACCTCGCCGAAGTTCCCTTACTAAATATCAGGATCGTGTTGTTCACAGTTGGCCAAAGTCCAAGGGGTGTAATTTATATGTTATGATGTCTAAACCAACATAACGCCACTCACATTCCGCATTTCATACAATTCCCTTCGAAAAAATATAATAAACGTTCCCTCTCGTATTGCTCTAAGTACACGTTTTTTTCTAAATTAAAACATAATTTGTTTTTCCAACGAAAAGGCTCCGCGAAACTCCGAAAATTCGATTTTAATGAATGCGCGCACTTAAGAAGCATATACAATTTTTTGATAATTTTATTCGTGACTATGAAACATTTAAATTTGGCGGAAGGGTTTTTTAACTTTTCTTCGTCATATGTAGAAGATATGCAAATAAGTCGCCCAAAAACGATGTGAAACGTTAAAAATTTTGGTTTTCTGCCTAAGTAGTTTCTTTTTTTAAATTAGAACATTTTTAGTACAATTTAGAGTTAGGTTAGGTATAAAATTTTAAAGGTAAAATGTATTAAAAATAATAAGAAACATCAAGACTTGGTATGAAAGCAATACTTAAAAAGCAACAATTTAATGCAATATAAATAACTTCTTTTATGTTGCCACTTGTCTTGAACAACTTATTTTCAACGGTTTATATCGATACACTCAATCAATAACATTGTAACACAAGTTTCCAGCAGACCAGAGTGAAGTTTTCGACACCCGACTTGCTGGTTTGCTGAACGTTTTCCTTATTTTTGTTATATACGAAGTATATTTTTGTTTATAGTTTTTGTATGTCATCTTTTTTCGTATTATTTGTTTATTTATAATTAAAAGATCTTTTTTTGGTTTAATCGACTTTGTCGTATAAATAACTATTGAATAACAATTAAATAATTATTATATGTAATTTAGTATTAGTAAAATTTTTAGAATGTTCTCTTAGGCGAACGATTTTAGAACGAAAATAATTTGCAACGACTTATGCTTATACAATAGCCATTAAATAATCGTTCAAATATTATTGACGATACCATTTCCATTAGATTAGAGCTTTTCCAAGCAATAACATTGAAAAGCTTTTACAATAACTAACAAGAAGTCGTTCAGAACTCTGAATCACAATTTTGTTTATATTTATAGAACTTGAACATTATTACTTCAAAAAAAGTATTAAATAATTTGCCTACACCAATAACTTAAATAGGAAAATATTTACTTAATAATTATTTAATTTATTAACCAATTTACTTACAGTTTTAATGCACTAAACTAATTGATTTACATTGGTATTTATTTACATTATTTATCTTCACCGCGCGCCAGAGATTACCTTGAGTTTAATCGAAAATCGGCGGAGTAGAAAGCGCTGAACTGTACGAAACGAAACTTAGTCTTAGACTGCTTATTACGGAAGTCGGCTACGCTTATATGTTTGTCTCGGTGTCAATTATCAAAGCTTCTAGAAAAATGGAGAATGTTTTTACCTAGTATTTAAGGCAGGGGTCGCCAAACTTATTCGAAATCTTTATCGATACCCATAAAACCAATTTTCAGTTAATTAAAATAAAATTATCTATTAGGTACTGTGTTTGTGCATTTATTTTATGATTTTAAACATTTATTAAATTTCTACTTTTGTTAAATAGAGCTCTGGGGGTGTATATAGACCACTTTGGCGACCTCTGATTTAAGGTAATGTAAGATAGAAGTTTCTCGAACGCGTGTTTACATTATTGTATCGCGTTCACTTAGATTAATTTCTCGTGTTGGATTAAAGTAATCTATCGCTTCTGCTACAATACGTAATATGGTTTTTTTTGTTAATTTTTCTCTGTGGAAGTGAGTGAAAATATGCGAACTTTACATATATACAAATAAGACAAAAGAATTTAACAATTCGACGTTCATAAAAGTTTTTATTTTTATTATTGCAATGAGTGGGAGTGAGCGAAAAGATACAACAATCCCATTAGCGGAAGTGGGAAGGAACAAATAAAATTGCTTCATTGAGTATTAGTCAAATTTTTAACTAAATTAATTCTCCTTCTCGAATTTGAACACAAAGTAATTCATCTAATATACTCCTAAGCCCCGTTCATAAAAAAAACTGTAATTGGAACAAAAGTAAAATGTGCATAATTCAATCATTGGTTTTTTTAAGGGAGGCGCAAGGTGCGCAATACAACACGTGGTCACATTCAATTCAGTCGCGCCGAAGAAGTATAACTTCTAACGCGCCCCCGTCTTTTTTTTCGAACATCGCCCATTCCGCAATTTTCGCCATTCATTTAGCCATTTACCGAAAGGTTTTAATAAATATTCGAGTGTTTGCTCTTGAAGCGGTTCTAACGTTTCGTCGGTCAGTTTTAACAACCCTTAAAGCATTGTGGAAATTCGATACGTTTGGTGGAAAACCGGATAATGCACACCCTTTATCAGCTAATTTCCGGTCACCGACGTTAACTGACTAGTTAATCCACCTTTAAAACTAAACCCTCGGACATTTCCCTTCTGATTTATACGTTTGCGGCGCTGCCAACAAAAAAATCCTCCACGAAAAACGGCGAAAGAGAAATAATTGAAATCGTCCCTAAAAACGTTTCAGTTAAAATAGGCGAAAACCGACCCTTTCGTGATTGATTTAAGGGCTACCTTACGTTCTTCGCTTTTACAAAAAGCGAATTTAAGGGGGTGAAAAATTACCCCGTTAGACTTTCGAGATTGCTCGAGGGCGCTCTTCGTCTTTTCCGGCTTATTCTAACCTCTCAGCCCTTTTCGGACAAATGTCTTTGTCGGCATGGCAACGCGTCCATAATTCGATTTTTTAAGTGTTCGGAGCGGAATTGGGGAAACGAAAATTTTAATTATGAGGGTCGAAAATTTGGGGATTAGGAAATAATTCATCGCCAAACTTTTCACACTCGAAGAGAAATTTATCGGGAAAGTTTAATGGACTGCGATAAGTTATGAGCTGCGAAAGCTTTACACGTTTTCTTTGCGCGAAGAGAAAGAGTTGGGGGTTGTTTTTGTGTCGGACGCGAAACGGCACCTTTAGAAAAAATTACGTTATCCTTTAAGGAAGAAGCGAAACGACGCGGAGAGAAAGTTTTTTGCGATCGCCCGAAATAAAACGCCGAGGGTTGTAAACATAATAAACAGACGTCAACCCCAATTTGCATCCTTTAATGTGGCGCAACAAAAGTTTTACTAAACTGTCCATTAACGTCGACCTTTATTTATATTGAGCTTTTTCGAAAAAAGCAAAAAATTAATTAAATCAAACGAACTCGCTTTCGAAAGTGGGTGGAACGTGCGGCAACTTATTCGCTCGCCCCCGTAGACTCGAGCCCTTAATTGATCTTTGATGGCGCATTCTAAGAGGAAGAAGATCTAATTATACCTCCGGTTTTGGCAACTACAAGTTACGCATTCGATTATTAAATTGATTTATTGTTTATTTGTGTTAAGATCGAGTTGTTTTGCGAAACAATAAAAATAAATTGGAAAGAGTTGGAGAGAAAAAACAATTCAATTTAGTTCTGATTTATTTAATTTTTGGATGGCCGAAAAAAGATATTTAGTAGTAAATATTTTTGCGACAGAGATGGGCTAAAAAATGTTTATTTTACATTTATTAGTTGTTTTAGTTCGTGTAATTTCTAGTACACGCATACCTCGCTATACGGCCGCTCTTTATACGGCATTTCGTTATGACGGCCCTCTTCAATTAAGGCACGTTTTGATTTACGGCTTAAAATGTATCGCTATGACGGCGAAAAAAACTTTTTTTTTGTGTCAATATATCTAGATGTTGCCAATCTTGCGCCACCGCAATCTCGATTCCTTATACGGCTTTTTGCTTTACGGCCAAGTTTCGCGGAACGTATATAGACCGTAAAGCGAGGTATTGGTGTATTCGATTTTTTATTACCTGAAAAATGGATTATTTTCTTTTTAACCTTCCGCATACTAGGTGACTAAATGTCACATGCCGTACTAAGTGGGGTTTGCCGTACCCCAAAAATAAAATGAAATAATATCCACAAAATTGTATTTTATGACAGTTAAATGATAAGAAATATATTGTAATAACCAATAATGAATAGGTTTAAGTAAAAAACATATTTATTTATGCATTAAATAGACTTTTATTAATAAAAATACAAAAACGTAAGTTTTTCTTCAACTTATAAAATACTTATTGAGTTTTTTCTCTATACTTTGTTCCGGCAAACAGAAATAGTTAAGCCACTCCCACAAATGTGCCCTAAATTTAAATAGAATTTTTCTATTGGCTTAATTTTTAAAGCACGTAACACAAGCAACCATATAAGCATTTATGACCTGCAAGAACGGGGACAAACTTGATTATTAATTTGTACCGTGTGAAACTGGGCACTGCATACATTGGTTTAATTTAGTGGGGCGTGACTTAACTATTTCTGTTGGCCGGACAGTGTATAGTACTAATTTCGAATGACAAGTGTCAATTACGATCCCGAATATTAAGAAAACCTAAAAAGAATTTCATTCTTGTCTCTTTATTGAAATACTAATTAATCACACGGCAATTTCTTAATGATTCCCAATAAATTCCCTAATAAATTACACCAAAAATTAATTGAATAATTTTAATCGTTCCCTCTCACTTGAATTGACAAGATTATCGTATCTTCTCGCTCCCTTCCACTCATTGCTATGGTAAATACATTTATCAAATATAAAATCGATATTAACTAAATTGAATTAAAATTTTTGATTTGAAGGAGCTTATGGTAAATTATATTAATGTAATAAACACGAGGATGTGCGCATTCGAGCGAAAAGTGGCACATTTCCGAGCGAGGGAGGCAAATGAAGCGCGACGCGGAGCGGCGCGCTTCATTTTCCCGAGATCGGAATGTGACACTTTGAGCTCGAATGTGCACACTCGGTTTTAAGCACAATTTACAATAATTAATTAATTTAAAATATAGTAAAGTTACAGAACCATATCTGTACATTACCGAAGCTCCCGTTTTAACAAAAAAAAAAGTGTTTACGTTAGGTATACCTCATCTAGTACACGGAAGGTTAATAATTTTGATTGTTGAAATAATTATTATTATCATTTAAAAATGATCTAATTACAACAATATTAAGATTTATTTTATTTTATATATATTTATACAGGATGTCTTGTTAATAACAGCTCAACAGGTAAATCTAAAGTGTATATAAAAAATGGTAAAAAAAAGTCAATCCGGTGTACCCTTTATCTTTATTGTGGGCAATGTTTTTTGTTTTTGAAATTTTTGGCATTTCTGTGTCAATCATGATTTAATTTTGTTCATAGAGTTAATTTCTATCATTGAATCAATTTATAAAATTTAATTGGGAATACAGTGACATCTAGGGACAAAAAAAATTAATTTAAATCTTTAATTTTATCTTTTCCAAAAGCAGAGTCCGCCATTGTTGTTTAAGAAAAACATATCTACTATTTTATATGAAGATTTTGTATTTACCCGTTGAGCTATCATAAACGAAACACCCTGTATATTATAATTACATTTCAATAGTAACTAATAATATTTTATTTATCAAGTGCTTTAAATTTAAAAAAAAAATTAATATTTTAATAGAAATTACATAAACTAAAAAAATTAAAAAATGTATAAATTAAGTCTTTTTGCAAATCTTAGTTTTGCGGTATTTTTCAGTGTCACAAAGGCATTAAAAGGTTTCATACATAAAATCATTTACTTCAGCTTTTTAATTAAATTGAAAAGTTCTGTAATGTAAGTTGCCTGCTTTCAGGTACGGTATTGGTACGTTTTTATTTTGAAAGTTGAGCGCTTGCTTGTTTCTATATGCTTCGGTACATTGAGCAATTGAAAAGAAATTATATAATTAGAGTAGATGGTTTTTTTCTCATTGAAACAAATAAAAAGATAAAAAGTCGAGACTTTCGGTTTGTTGTAAATTGATATTCACTCAAGTCATCACAGTTCAGAGCTTCTAAACCTTTCATTGTTTCTTCTCCGTTTTTAATTTTACATTTTTAACATCCCTTCTTTAGTTGTTTCCCTTTTTCTTTTTTTTCGAATCCTACATATTGACAAAAAAGCAGTTTAGCTCAGATGTGTTAAAATTGGGAGATAAAAAAGAAAACAAAATTCATATACATAATTTAAAAGAATAAAATTTTAAAAATTAATAATAAATAATCGCGAATATAGAGAAACACGTTCAAATAGAAAGTGGCACATTTTATTCTTTTTATATATTTCGTCAAATTATTAGTTTTACAAAATTTTTCTCGAAAAAAAAAGAAATGATCGCAAAGCGTTTCGAAATAAAATTGTTTTGTTATTTCAATTGTTCTTTTAATGTTTGCAAAGTACTCGCGTCCCTTCTCTAAACAGATTGAGCATCACTGCTTTAGCTTATTAGGTTAATTAATATAAGGAAGAGAAGCTTTTAACTGGTCTTTTGTGCTTTGGTAATTACAAATTAAGGGCGGGAGGTACTTTTATTTATGTTAAAAAAAACAAATAACCCAAATGTAATGGAAACCACCCCTTCGTCCGTTCTAAATGTAAATTAAAGTAAATATTGATGCGAGCTTATATCTCAAACTAATAACAAACATTAAACGTTTCATTAATATTAAATTAGAAATATTTACATGTTAACGTTCAATGTTTGTTCGACGTGTGCAATTCGACCGTAATTTTCGTTTTCTGCGTTGTAACAACAACCGAGTGGAAGAGTTATTCTGAAATTTAATAAAAGCAGACTTTTATTACGTGAAAGGATATCGATCTTCCTTTTAACGGCTATGATAAATTGCTGGATCGAGCATTCATCCTTTCGGAAATCCTTAAATTATTTTATCGCGCAATTTTTTTAAACGTCGCCCCCTCAGGCGGAGCAATTTTTCAAAATCGGACAATTCGGAGTTTTTGCCGATTTTATTAGGCCGGTGGCTGCCAAACTGTATGTTACTGCGCCTCCCTTAAAGGAAATCTAATATTGACGCCTTTCCACTGTACACCTGTTCCTCGATTTACACGGTGAATAAGTTCAAGGCGAGAAAAGCATGATATGGTTTTTTTTTCCAAAATTAAATAATTGTTTCTTTATTTTTACCGTTTATTTTAACAATAAGTTGTTGAAGCATTGGACGAAGATAATAAGCCTTAAAATTTGATACCACTGGAAACAATGTATATGTTTTTTTTTAAACCGCGTTATATTGAAACAGCGTTTTATGGGGAAGCGTAAAACGCGAGGCTTTACTGTACTTCTACAATTGTTAGGAAGCGGCAAATAACACACTCATATACAACTATTATTTATAATTATATAAATAGTTTTTTAAATGACTTCTTTTTGCACACACACTATATGTTTTTTTTTCAAACCGCGTTATATCGAAACAGCGTTTTATGAAGAAGCGTAAAATGCGAAGCCTTACTGTACTTCTACAATTGTTACGAAGCGGCAAATAACACACTCATATACAACTATTATTTATAATTATATATATATTTTTTTAAAATACTGCTTTTTGCACACATACATATATGTTTTTTTCAAACCGCGTTATATCGAAACAGCGTTTTCTGAGGAAGCGTAAAACGCGAAGCCTTACTGTACTTCTACAATTGTTACAAAGCGGCACATAACACACTAATATACAACTATTATTTATAATTATATATATATTTTTTTAAATTACTGCTTTTTGCACACATACATATATGTTTTCTTTCAAACCGCGTTATATCGAAACAGCGTTTTCTGAGGAAGCGTAAAATGCGAAGCCTTACTGTACTTCTACAATTGTTACAAAGCGGCACATAACACACTAATATACAACTATTATTTATAATTATATATATATATTTTTAAATTACTGCTTTTGCACACATACATATATGTTTTCTTTCAAACCGCGTTATATCGAAACAGCGTTTTCTGAGGAAGCGTAAAACGCGAAGCCTTACTGTACTTCTACAATTGTTACAAAGCGGCACATAACACACTAATATACAACTATTATTTATAATTATATATATATTTTTTTAAATTACTGCTTTTTGCACACATACATATATGTTTTTCTTTCAAACCGCGTTATATCGAAACAGCGTTTTCTGAGGAAGCGTAAAATGCGAAGCCTTACTGTACTTCTACAATTGTTACAAAGCGGCAAATAACACACTCATATACAACTATTATTTATAATTATATAAATAGTTTTTTAAATGACTTCTTTTTGCACACACACTATATGTTTTTTTTTCAAACCGCGTTATATCGAAACAGCGTTTTATGAAGAAGCGTAAAATGCGAAGCCTTACTGTACTTCTACAATTGTTACGAAGCGGCAAATAACACACTCATATACAACTATTATTTATAATTATATATATATTTTTTTAAATTACTGCTTTTTGCACACATACATATATGTTTTTTTTTGAAACCGCGTTATATCGAAACAGCGTTTTCTGAGGAAGCGTAAAACGCGAAGCCTTACTGTACTTCTACAATTGTTACAAAGCGGCACATAACACACTAATATACAACTATTATTTATAATTATATATATATTTTTTTAAATTACTGCTTTTTGCACACATACATATATGTTTTTCTTTCAAACCGCGTTATATCGAAACAGCGTTTTCTGAGGAAGCGTAAAACGCGAAGCCTTACTGTACTTCTACAATTGTTACAAAGCGGCACATAACACACTAATATACAACTATTATTTATAATTATATATATATTTTTTAAATTACTGCTTTTTGCACACATACATATATGTTTTTTTTTTCAAACCGCGTTATATCGAAACAGCGTTTTCTGAGGAAGCGTAAAACGCGAAGCCTTACTGTACTTCTACAATTGTTACAAAGCGGCACATAACACACTAATATACAACTATTATTTATAATTATATATATATTTTTTTATTTTTTGCACACATATGACAAACAGCATGGTATTTTTTTGGATTTATGCTTTTAGAAAATTTTGAATAAAGAGGCTCAACACAAAATCTCGAAACAATTTCTAAGCAAATACAATGTAAATATCAAAATGATTAGTAACCGCAAAATATTTTGGAAAAATGAAAATTATAAATAATTTGATGTGGTTTGCCGCTGACCGCTTAGCGCGATACGGACGTGGTATGCACATCTCCCTTTAATTACAACTTACAATTAAATTTGCTATAAGATAATAAAAAAAATATTATTTAAACAACATAATGAAACCACTATTATTAAAAAAAGTTAAATTTTTATAAAATTGTGTCCTGTTTTAGAAATGCGACCCCTTAAAGTCAGATAACAATAATTTTTATTTGATAGTAGTATTTATTGTAGATTTTGATTAAAATGCACAATTTGGTCTCGGGAGAATGTGCATTTTTCGCTCAAATATGCACATACGTCGTATTATTTAGGTACAATACTATTTCCTTTTGTAAATCCAAAAATGAATATAAACAAATTTATTCAATAAATACGAGGATGGGCACATTTGAGCGAAAAGTGGCACATTTCCGAGCAGGAAAATGAAGCGCGACGCGGAGCGGCGCTTTTTCCTGAGATCGGAATGTGCCACTTTGAGCTCGAATGTGCACACTCGGTTTTAAGCTCAATTCACAATAAATTAAGCCAATAAATTAAACAAAAAATTAGTTAAATAAATTTAATTGTTTCCTCTCACTCGCACTGATGAGATTGTCGTATCTTTTCGCTCCCTTCCACTCATTGCTATGGTAAATACGTTTTTTGAACATACAATCGATATTTACTACAGTAAATAAAAATTTTTAATTTCTAGGAGAGAAAGATAAATTAGATAAATACAAAGATGCGCACATTTGAGTGAAAAGTGGCACATTTCCGAGCGAGGGAGGCAAATGAAGCGCGACGCGGAGCGGCGCGCTTTATTTTCCCGAGATCGGAATGTGCCACTTTGAGGTCAAATGTGCGCACTCGACTTTAGCACGATTTACAATAATTCAACCAATAAATTAGGCGAAAAGTTAGTCGAATAATTTTAATCATTCCCTCTCACATACACTAATGAGATTTTGGTATCTTTTCGCTCCCTTCCACTCGTTGCTATGGTAAATACATTTTTCGAACATTTTTGGATTTCAAAAAACGGATAATATACTTGAAATAGTTTTCATTTTTGTAAATCGTGTAAAACAAATAGCGCGTAAATGGAGGGATAGTCGTATTTTGGAATATAATACAGCAGAAAATGTATTAGTACAAAAAGTTTGGGAATCGCTGGATTAAATGCCAGTTATTTGCTAGGAAGTGAGTTTTACGCGATTTATATTATACATATATATTTTTCTTTTGATAAATAAAATTTAGTCAAACCGCTATCGCGTTTAATTTCCGTTTGTATAATTTTTTGTTGTTGGCATTAATTGCGTTCGGCCGGAAATTGAGAAGCTTAAACGACCATAGAAGAATACATTAGATTTCTATATGCACAAAAAGGCTCGAAGTAAAAAAAATTATGATCAAGTTCCAAACAGTAATTTGTTTGCTCAAAGTTTAAAACTATTACAAACTTTAACAATTAGGTAAATGCGGAAAGTGAATTGCTTGCGAAATAAAGGGACATACAGAAACTCCGGAATAATTGCTTCACTTTAAACGTTTCCCTTTCGCTCCCCAAAAAATCCACATCCCTCGATTTTTATTTCGAAAAAAGTCTCATGTTGCATAATTAATAATAAACAGAGCTCCGGTAATAAATTGAGAAGTTAAAGCCACGTTTCAAATTCAAGGAAAATGATAAATTGGGGATGAAAAGGGACGAACAAGTGCCGTTGTAGCGCAAGCAAAACGGGAGAACGCAAATTTTGGGGCTTCTTTAAGGGTTTCTTTGTTGTTCTACTTATTCGACTCCGTTCTAGCGGATTTTTTGTAAAATTAAAACATTATCGATTGTTGAATTCTTAAAGTTCGCTTTCTTTGAAACTGGATCATCCCCCATCCCCCCAAACATAATTTTTCAAAAATTGCCCGTTTTAAAATTTTAATAAGGACTTAGCGTTTCGCACAAAATTATTTATTTTCGTGTTTTAATATGAACGATCGAGCTCTTTCAATTTAAAGACAAAACTCTTTTGTCTCCTTTCTCAGAGAAAAATATACCAAATTTTTCTTGGAAAAACTTGGCACAAAGTTGGTTTGAGTTTTGTTTTCATCGACTCGCAAAAAGCGCGACACTACAAAAATATTTTGTTTAAAAGAATTGTTACAAAGTCGAGACTAATGCAGCGATTTTCAAACTGGGGGGCATGTTAAAATGTACAGTCAGCCTAAGAAGTAATCAACACCCTAGAAACAAACCTATAGTAAACGTACTATTCCAAGAGACAGGGTTTAGTTAGAAATAGTGTTTATGACGGTTTTTATAAGTACAACAAATAATTTTTTCTATTAATTGTTTAAAAAAAAACCTTTATAATCAATTTACTAAATCTTTTTTAACAAAAACGACAGTTGTCACAAATCCCTTTACGTGTCTATTTAAGATTCCAAATTTACTTCTATACTCGGTCCGGCCAACAGAAATACTTAAGCCACGCCCCACTAAATTGAACCAATGTATGCAGTGCCCAGTTTCACACGGTACAAATTAATAATCAAGTTTGTCCCCGTTCTTGCAAGACATAAATGCTTATATGGTTGCCTGTGTTACGTGCTTTAAAAATTAAACCAATAGAAAAAATTATATTTAAATTTAGCGCACATTTGTGAGAGTGGCTTAACTATTTCTGTTGGCCGGACAGAGTATAGGTACTAAAATTACAAAGATCAATCTTAATTGTTTTTTAACCATGCAGCGCCCGATTTTGTCTCTTGGAATAGTACGTTTACTGTACGTCTGTTTCTAGGGTGTTGATTACTTTTTAGGCTGACTGTACATTTTGCCGGAGATTTGGTTCCCGGTCGGAATACGGTTCTGTAATATTTAATTGAAAATTTTTAATTAATCTGTTAATTAATTGCTATAATTTATAATATTTCAATGTAAAATAAAACGACACCGTTCTATTGTAATTTTTCAAAACAGTTTGGCAATAATAAATTTGGTATTGTAATTCTACAAAACATTTTTACTATATCTGTTTTGAAAAATTACAAAATTAAACAATTTCATGGTAATTTTAATACACAAAAAGAATTAATTAATTTCAAAATGTAATTGTCCAATTTATGCAAATTTTGTTTTTATTTTAATTTGCACGATTTAGCGTATTAATCGAAAAATAGGGAAGTGGGGCGCCAAGATTAAATTTTTTTAAGGCAGGCGTAGTAACATAAAATTTTAAAAACCACTGATTTAATCTGAACAGGCTGTATTTCAGCAAAATCCAATAAAGTCGACGGAAATTAATACCCCGTCTTGTGTAACACCGTCCACAAAACACAAAAATACCCCCTTCGCCTATTCACATAATTATTTCGACAAACTTAAGCCGCTTCAAATTTGCAAAATAACAAAATGCACAATTACTCTAAATTAAGCAGCTACCGAATCGATGAATAGGGTTGTCACTTAGTTCGTAAGCAGTGTTAGGGGTGGATTTTTTATTAAACGGCTTTTTAGCGCACAAAAATCGCAGTTTTAATTTTACAATATTTCAGCCGACTTTCCCCGATCGACAAAGACCCGTTTTGGGCCCTAACGTGCACGCGTACCCCTCTCAAAATTCAATTTCAAAAATTATTTATTTTTTCTGCGCTTAAAAACGTGCAATTACTCGTTCGCTCCCCCAACCCCGCGGACAAAGAGCGTGCTCAAAATTCGAACGAGAAAAATAGGCATTTAAATTTATAATAGGGGAAATATTCTAAACCGTAACATTACACCCTAATTTTTCGAGATCAAAAGACAATCTCGTCGCCCTAATTTTATTCTTTTGAAATTTCGCAAAGGAAACGTTTTTCTTTTAGACGTCGAACCCGCAATTTATTTTTAACAATCGAAATTATTTAATTTCGTTCTTGGGGAGGAAATAATTATTTAACGAATTAATCTATTTTTGTGTGGGATTTCATCCCCCGAACAAGAGACATTTAAATTAAATTCCTATCAGCTTTCTGCACCGTGCGGATTTCCTAATGGCATAGTGGCTTATGAAATGGGGGTCAATAACAGTTAATTAAGCTAAAAGCGGGGGGGTGAGAGCGTCGCAAAATAAACTTTCGCTTTTGTAAACAAAAAAAAACGTAATTCTTTTCTGCGATTTTGCATCTCAAAGCGCGAGCGAGCACACATTTTTTTCTAATTTTGAATTCGTGCGAAGGGACGTCGCGAAGCGCCGCGCCACAATAAGCGACGGCGAGCGTCGATAATGGTGTTTTTTCGGTTTTGCAATTGTGCCGACGTTCGGAAGACCCGCGACGGAAAAACTAAGCGGAAAGGCGGTAATAAAAATGTTCAAACACTTACGCGGCGATGCTTTTCGATAATGGCCAACGTTCCATAGACGCTTGGTACTTCATATTTTCGATTTGTTTTTTTAGTGCGTCCTTATCCATGTTTGCGATTGTACTGGCGTCCATCGGGCGCGGTTGGAGGCTCAAACTCTCACGCAAGCGTCGAAAATTAGTTCAGGCTGGCCGCCCACAGGTGGCGGGTCGATGCGTTCGGCGTATTTTTAAATCTGCGAAATCTTCGCTCCTCGTTTTGCTTTGTAATTATTTTTGAAACGGCGTTCGGATTGTTTTCTGTACGAATCTGCGAGACGGAGCTATAAATAAATCAACATTTGTTAGTTTGATAATGTTCGGCTTCAGTTTTTCCGATGTTGTTATGGAAGAAAATTCAGGGACGTACTTATAAATAAATTTGCGACATTCGTAAACATAAAAACTGTTTGGACGATAAATTTTTATGCTGATAACGTTTAGAGGTTGTTTTTATAAGAGGGAATGAAAGCGTGACACTTTTTATCTTTTACGAATTGAATTTTTTTTATTTCGTCTTTCGATCAGCGTTAAATGGCAGTGGCGACTCGTTTATAAGGAAAATTATGTCATTTGTACGTTTTTAAATGTGAGGATTATTCAAATTAGAAATAATCTAGTCACTTTAGGCTTTACTGCTTTACTTTTAAAGTTATAGTGTTTTTTTTTAACCCTCCGTGTACTAGGTGGGGTAATAACTAATGTGAATTTTTTTTTTTTTGTTAAAACTGGACGTTTGGTAATCGAGCTTAAAACCGAGTGTGCACATTCGAGCTCAAAGTGGCACATTCCGATCTCGGGAAAATGAAGCGCGCCGCTCCGCGCCGCGCTTCATTTGCCTCCCTCGCTCGGAAATGTGCCACTTTTCGCTCGAATGCGCACATCCTCGTGTCTATTACATTAGTATAATTTACCGTGCGCCCTTCTAATCAAAAATTTTAATTTAATTTAGTAAATATCGATTTTATATTCGAAAAACGTATTTACCATAGCAATGAGTGGAAGGGAGCAAGAAGATACGATAATCTTGCCAATGCAAGTGAGAGGGAACGATTAAAATTATTCAACTAATTTTTTGTGTAATTTGTTGGTCTAAATTATTGCAAATCATTAAGAAATTGCCCTGAAATTAATTTGTATTTCAATAAGGACGCAAAAATTAGTCTTTTTTAGTATTTTTATTAACAAAAGTCTATTCTAATGCATAAATAAATAGGGGAAGGTGGCCTAAAGCGGGTAGGTAGCCTAAAGCGGGTAACGGCCCTTATATGGGTATGTTATATATTAGCTGGCATTTATATGTGTATTTACACTGTCATTACCCTGCCTAACTGATGTCATACTACTTTTGAAACCTAAGTTGCGTAATAACGCTACAAAATTAAAAAACAAAAAATTTAATAATTTTGTAAAATATTTGAAATTAAATTTAAATTCAATTGCTACAAAACCCTTAACATTAGCCCATTTTTTATAGTGGGGTTTTCTTTTACAATAAACTAGTTTTATTATTTGACTAAATATTTTAATATCCATCCATTATTTTTTACGTTAATGTGTCAAACCCAAGAAATGTGTGTTAGGGCAAAGCAGGCCGGATCTACTATAAGGCTTTTTGGGCTTCAGCCCAGGGCCCCGTGGAATTTAAGGGGCCCCCAGCTAAGTCAAGTCAAAGTCAAAAATAGACGATAATGCAAAAAAATCTTTAATTTTATTAAATTAAACAGATGGTAAGGTTTGCAGCCCTGCAAAGCCTGCGATTAATGAAACCTATTGAATTCACTTAATTAAAGCGTACGTTCACGTGGACCTCTAAGTAGTATTATCCCAGGGCCCCCTAAACTCACGGTCTGGCCCTGGGTAGGTACCCTTTTTTCTTGTACCAGATGTAGTAATTTTATTATAATTAATAGGAACTAGTTGATAGGAATAAATTGGTATTAAAAATCAGTGATTTAAAGCGTTGAAGCAATTAAGATTTAAAAACAATGGTAAATCGAAGTGATATTAAGATTGGAACAAATTACAAGTCTAAAATAGCAGTTTATAACATTAAAATGCTTAATAACTTAATACCAATGTTACTGTCAAGAACATGTCAAGTGTAGATAATTATTTTCAAATGTTTTGATTAATCTGATTGGTTTATGAGAGGCTACCCGCTTTAGGCCCCCGTGTCGGGCAAAGCGGGTAATTTCTGAAATTTTATATTTTTGAGTTTTTTTCTACAATTAAAGCAGAAATATAATAATTTTTTTTATAAAATGAAAGTTTAATAATTGTATTGCATAAATGTAAAAAAGAAACACTTTTTTTTAGCCGAAGTGATCCATATTGATTGATGAACTTTAACCTACCCGCTTTAGGCCACCTTCTCCTATGTGTTTTACTTAAACCTATTCATGATTGGTTTTTAAAATATATTTCTTATCATTTAACTGTCAATTTAACTGTACAATTTTGTGGATTTTATTTCATTTTATTTTCGGGGTATAGCACCGGGTATACCACCTAGTATGCGGAGGGTTAATAAAGGGTTGGCAAGGAAGTAATTTATCACAGCAAATTGAAACTAATGCGATTTTAGATCATTATTATTAATGCAATTTTTACCATTTAAAGCAGGGGTCGGCAACCTTTTTCGGACAGCGGGCCATTTTAAAAATAAATTTTATTATGCGGGTCGCACAAACAAATGTAACTTATATAGTGCTTTTATATCATATACGAGTATAAATATTATTAAAAATAAATATAGAAAAAAATTATTATTTATTGACATAACAATAATGTCAGAGAACAAATAAATCTGTAGTTGTGCAGTGCAAAATTGAAGTGCGTCAGTTGCTGGAGCTAAGCGCCTTATGGTCATGGCAGTCTTTTTAATTAGTTTTGTATGATCTAAATTATGACTGATTGAATCTGATCCTAATTTCTGACACTTTTCTGTAATTCAGATGTCGATCATAAAGGTCTTTTACAATTTTAATAAGTTGTTTAGGATGCATAATTAATATAAATAAATTCACATGTAAATAAAAAGACGTTTCGGGTTAACTAAATACGTCTGATTTCCACCCAATTGTCAAATTAATTAGTGATTAATTCTGCTATCTATACTTGTTCCATTAAATTTGTCCAACGCAAATACACCATTTTATATAATAAATTTAAAAACATTATTATTAGTTGCGTTTTACTTATGATTTTTTAAAACACAATTAATAATTATTTATAAAATACATATACAAGAAAGTTTTCAACGTATATTTATTATATCATACTTATTTTGTGTGTTCCATTTAATATGGCCAGTAGTGTACGTTCACGTGGGCCCTTACGTAGTATTATCCCAGGGTCCCCTAAACTCACGGTCTGGCCCTGGGTAGGTACCCTTTTTTCTTGTACCAGAAGTAGTAATTTTATTATAATCGATAGGAACTAGTTGATAGGAATAAATTGGTATTAAAAATCAGTGATTTAAAGCGTTGAAGCAATTAAGATTTAAAAACAATGGTAAATCGAAGTGATATTAAGATTGGAACAAATTACAAGTCTAAAATAGCAGTTTATAACATTAAAATGCTTAATAACTTAATACCAATGTTACTGTCAAGAACATGTCAAGTGTAGATAATTATTGTCAAATGTTTTGATTAATCTGATTGGTTTATGGGAGGCTACCCGCTTTAGGCCCCCGTGTCGGGTAAAGCGGGTAATTTCTGAAATTTTATATTTTTGAGTTTTTTCTACAATTAAAGCAGAAATATAATAATTTTTTTTTATAATATTAAAGTTTAATAATTGTATTACGTAAATGTAAAAAAGAAACACTTTTTTTAGCCGAAGTGATCCATATTGATTAATGAACCTTAACCTACACGCTTTAGGCCACCTTCTTCTATGTGTTTTACTTAAACCTATTCATGATTGGTTATAAAAATATATTTCTTATCATTTAACTGTACAATTTTGTGGATTTTATTTCATTTTATTTTCGGGGTATAGCACCGGGTATACCACCTAGTATGGCATCTGACATTTAGTCACCTAATATGCGGAGGGTTAATAAAGGGTTGGCAAGGAAGTAATTTATCACAGCAAATTGAAACTAATGCGATTTTAGATCATTATTATTAATGCAATTTTTACCATTTAAAGCAGGGGTCGGCAACCTTTTTCGGACGGCGGGCTATTTTAAAAATAATTTTTTTTATGCGGTCCGCACATCAAATGTAACTTAAATAGTGCTTCTATATCATATACAAGTATAAATATTATTAAAAATAGATATAGAAAAAAATTATTATTTATTGACATAACAATAATGTCAGAGAACAAAAATTGGTGCTTTGGCGGGCCGTGCAAAAAGTTGCAAAAGGCCGCGTGCGGACCGCGGGCCGCAGGATGCAGACCCCTGATTTAAAGAGTTTTGTAAAGATCTAAATAAACGATAATCTGATGGCGCAAGGTCAGGGCTATATGGTTTCTAACCAAGCTCCAATAATTTGTCATGGTGAAACATAATTTATAATTCTATCAGTTGTTGACAGTATAATTTTTAATTAATGGTTAGGTTGCTTGGGAACAGCTCAAAATACACAACACTATTTTATAACCTCACTAAAATGAAAGCATGTTTTTTAAAAATTCAATTCAGCTTTTGATGTGGCTTGTGCTGACTGACCTCGCTTGGACCATGATCGTTTTTGATTAATATTATTGTAGACAACCCATTTGTAACTCCATCTATATGTGAAAACAGAAATTACTTGCTTGCCAAACCAATTGTTTTGTTTTATAATTATAAAATGAAGAATCTTCTTAAAAAAATAATTTAAAAATAATCTTTATATGTGACGAAGTCTGTTTAAATTTTTTTGACGTCGCGTTTAAAAGAGCACCAAACACTAACTGCCTTTTATCCCGCCCCAACGAGTCCCCACTGCTCCGGACGTCTTTATAAAGCGTTTGTTTAAAGCGGAAATAAGTAGAAAATAATAAAAAAAAGCTCCTCCAAGTTTCCTCTTAAAAGAAGCCGTCAATTGCGATAAAACTTTTAGATGAATTTCCCGTCGTAATGAAATTCCGGCAAATCCGGACACGTGATTGGCTTTTCTCTTAATGTTGCATTAACTGAAAACTTTCAGCAAAAAACCTGCTTCGTCCAAAGGGCCCGGAAATCGTTCGCGCACTTCGTTTATAATTAGGCTCCAAAAATTCGAATCACGTCTACAGGTATTTTTGGAAAATAAAAAATTAGCTCCATTAAATGATAGAAATGGGTTTGCTCTCGCATAAAAATCGAATAACCCCCAACAACAATTTCTATAAAATATTCCTTTAAGGGCTGTGGAGGTGGATATAAAAATTTATGGGGCACTCTCGCGTCTGCAAACAACCGCCTTCGATCGATCTTTGTTCGTTTCTAATACAGATCTGGATTTTTTGCAGAAATTGTCAACTTACCGCTCTTGCGAAACAAATAATTTACAGAGCAAACAAAAAATTAGAGCGCGTTATTACTGAATAAACGTTTCTGTGATAACTACTTTATTTGCTATCACAAACCAAATACATTCCACCTGTAAACAGAAAACAATTTTGATAAACATCGCGAGTATTTATTTTTGTAAAATCGAGATAATTAGATAAGAAATGTCGAAAGCATTATTTATGGTACTTTCGAGTATTTTAATTGCGTTAAATAATTTTTAATTAGGCGCACGGTCGACGATTTCGTGTCTCTGCTGTGGCATATAAAAAAAGTTTTTTTGTGTGTACCCTTCCTGGCGTACATCGTAATTTTATGTGCTTCTTATTGAGAATTTTATGAAGTGAAGCTTCTTTGATGAGGGTGCCACGATTTTCGAGCGTTATAAAAATTTGATGGCACAGGGGGAAATAATTAGGGACGTGGTGGGGAAACAGGTAGAACAGAAGAGTGACACCACCCCAATGTACGCATTATCGATTAAAAGACAGGACGGCAAGGCGGGAGGGGAGATAAGTTTGTACTGGGGGTGGAATTTGTGAATCTAAACATAGATTTCATATGTTTATACATTTATCGGAGACGGATTTCAAACGCTTAAATTCAGAATTATTGAGCATAAATTTATATTAAAATCTTCTTTTTTTTTATTGCTGTCACTATCTTTTACAATTTTGCTACGTACTAGGGCATTAACCTCGAAATATTTCATCATAAAAAAAACTACTTATTAAAAAGTCTTATGTATAGGTAATAAGCAAGAAGTTTCACTTCAGTCGCGCGTGCGCTCCACGCACACATTTTGTTTTAATTATAAAAAATCGTATTTGGGACAGAAGCAATTAATTTTTACTTTTGCGTGGTTCAAGATCGATCTATCTCGAATTTTTTGGGTCAAAAATAAATTGGGTGTTGTTTTTAATTATTAACAAAGCATAAATAAGAATAATATCAAAACTGTTTTTCAGAAACCTAATAGAATTATGGAAACTTTAAACCTATTTAGCGAACTGCAAACTTTTATGGTTTTGTACTACTTTTCCGTCCTTTTAAATTAAATTTGTATTAAACCCAAGTTTAAAATGCAATAAGTACGGTCCTAGACAAATATTTGTCTTTTAGAAAGGCACCTTCTGTGTTTTTTTAATTTTTTAATTTTTTTTATTTTTGGATATTTGTTTTTAATTAAATAACCGAAGTTAAATATCCATGCACATATTTACCCACTTAATGATAGTAATTAGTTTTCGATTTTTCAATTTAGAGAAAAAAAATATTCGTAAAACTGCATGCCGGTACAACATTCCATATCTCATAATATACAGAGTGAAAGTGAAGTGAAAGTCAACGAGTACGCAAATTAAAGACACCCATTGACGGATAAAGAAGTGAGCACCTGTTCTCTTGTCCTTTGCAATAATCGTTTTGGAGCACCGCAGGACGTTGGCCCTTTAGACCTTTTGCTCACAATTTACAAATTGTCGACCCGAAAGAAACATTCTCGAGATTGTAGATAAGAATTAATTGGCTTACAAACAAATTACGTGCGTTGCATAAGCCAACAAAAAAGAATAATAAATGAACGAGCTTTAATTTTTTTTTGTTATTATTTAAAATAAAAAAAATTTTCAGATTTGGTTGCACGATTCAATTCTAGACAAACAAAATTAAGATTTTGGCGTACGCTCGATTGAGAAATTTCACTTCGATTTTGCACTTGTCTTAAAAAATATTTTTAGCTGTTTTTTTTTGGGGTTTTTTTGAATTTAAAAGTTTGGTTTCGTCATTTTTAAATTGTCGATGTTACAGAACATTAATGCATTGAATGCGAGTTATGTGCGCATTCGAGCAAAAAGTGGCACATTCGCTCGTCGAGAAATGTGCCACTTTTTGCTCGAATTGCCTTTATTCATAATTTACTTTTAAAAAATTGTATTTCAAAAAATGGTATTGCTGTATTTCTACCAAGGACTATACTTCCGTGTTTAAGTAAAAATCAGTAAAATGTAAAAAATAAAAACTGAGAAAACTGAGCGTTTTTTATTTTTATAAACAGAATTATTAATATTATTTTTTTATAATATTATTTGGCGACTAATAATACGTTATATGATTTTATAAATAGTCACGATTTTAGATTGCAGAGTCTCTAGAAAAATTTAGATTGTTCTTATCCGGCATTCAAGGTAATGTAAGATAGAAGTTTCTCGAGCGCGTGTTTTAGATTAATGTATCGCGTTGGCTTACATTCATCTCTCGCGATGGATTAAATTAATTTAACAAATCTTCGAATTTACATTTATCGATTATTATATTTTTAAATATTTTGTTTATTGTTGAAATTTGATTTTGTAATTATGAATAATTATGAATATGCGAATGATCAAATTTACTTAAACTAAATTAATTAATTTTAAAACCGTAGTTGCGCCATTAGAATTTCTTCTTGGGGCTTTGCTTATTTTTTTATAATTTTTCATTAAGGCATTGACGGTGCAATTAATTTGTTTTTAATGAAACAGACAAGAATGAAAATCTTGTTAGGATTTTTTAATATTTGGTATCGTAATTGACAATGTTATAAAAACGGGACAAATTATTACTTCGGGACAGATAACCTAAAAACGGAACATTTCCATTCAAAACGGGACGTATGGTAACATTAGATATGTACAAAATCATTAGCAAAATCTATCAGCATCGAATTTAATAAAATACAGTAAATGAAGTTTACTGGCTTTTACCTAAGCACGGCAGTGTATACTTTTGTAGCCTTTAAACTGTAAATATCGAAAGTTTTTTATGAAAATTTTGTTACCGCTGCTTTAAATTCTTAAAGTTGCCGTATTATGTTTGAAATATTGATTTTATCGATTTACTTTGTAAAAAAATAAGGGATTAGAATTATTCAAATCGCAGCAGATTTGCATGAAAAATTGGTAACATAATTCGAAGGTCGCTCGAGCTTATTAAAGATGACATCTTGTCTAACGAATTCCTATGCAAATAAATAAACTAAAAAAATAAATCTGAAACGCTTGCGGCTTTGAAAAATGGAGGGATCTTTTTGACCTAGTAAGCTCCAGTAATTTGTCATAAAATATGAGTTTCACCGTATAATAAAATACTTACACGCATTCTCTATATGTTTTGCAAGGCAAATGCTAATTTCCAGCATTTACTTAACGCGCTATTATTATTACAAAAGCGTCCATTTTGGTTTTCGGCCCCGTAATTGGTCTTTGTTCCGTTTCTAGCGCGCGCCAGATTCGAAAAACGCGGCACGCGAACGCCCCGAAATCTAATTTCGATAAAAGATTTAATTAAAAATTAAAACGAGAGCATTAAATAACAATAATTACGAACAACAATCAAATTATGTAACAATTAATCTCTAATTCCATCTACCTAATTTTTTTTCCTAATTAACATTTCGTGCGCGCACTTCTCGAACCGTAAAAGTTTTTTTGCTTTTTTCGGGCGCTGGAAAATTTCTTTTATTTTTCTCGACGTCGCTAATTGCCTAACACGATTTTCCATTTAAGAAGACAATGCGAAAGTTCTTCGGCCACTTTGCATGTTCGACTTAATTAAAATCGCTAATTATAAAAAAAAGAACGATCTCCGCGGGTACGAGTTATTTATTTATGCTTATTTTTCTCTTTTTTCTTTATTTAATGCCACAATAATGGATAATAATAAAATATGAATAAAACAATAGCTGGAATTTCGTGCGTTATTTTCCGGTGAAAGGCGTTCGAGGAGAAAAAAATGGGTATTGTTATTTTTTTATTTAAAAAAAATTAAAAAAAAAAAATCCGAGCCCGGTTCGTATTAAAACACAAATGAAATATTTTAGGAATTAATTAGCTATTAAAATCTTATAATTAGAATGTGTATCCATTGTTGAATTTTAAGGTCGTCGATGTGTTACTCACCTTAGCAGCTTAAAAATATCTGATTTCCTAATCGGGAATTAAATTGGTATTTAATTGCACGCCATTTACACCCCCCAATTATATTCTTATTACTTCCAAACTGGTAATTAAAAAGCGAATACCTTTGAAGAACCTTCTCTTCTTCTTCGTAGCCTATAATTTTTCAGCTGGAGGAACCGCTCGATTGCGTCCATCTAATTATTTTCGAGAATTTTAGAAATAAAATCTATCGCTTAAGAATTTGTATGTTTAACGAAAAAGAAAGTTTTAATAATATCGTTTGCCGAAATAAAAGTTTGAAGAAAGTTAGAAGGATGAGTTTGTGATTTTTTTTTAATGTATATTAAAAAAAACTTATAATTAGTCCTTAAACCCTTTAATTTGAGGCCTCTCAACTTTTTATTTCTTTATTAAATTTCGTTTAGTGCAGCTTTTTTACATTTTCTTAACCGTCACGTAGAAGCATTTTTATTAATTAAAATAAAATAATATTTAAGAATCTTTTTCAAAAATAATTAATTAGAATGAAAATAGCGGGCGGCTTCGGGGAGCGAATAAGTAATTTGTTTTTAAATGAAAGATTTTTGGGGTGCGTGCACCCCAATTTTGGAATCGGTGGTTCTTGTTTCCGATATTATTTTTCACTTATTTCTGGCAATCAACTGCCATATAAAAAAGTTACATTAGTATAAAATTATTTATTATAAATGATAAATATACAGGGTGTCAGAAGAATAAGTACCGAGATATAACCGGGCCATACCTCCCATTCAATAATTTCGAAAAAAAATGCATTTTAATTTTGCGGTAAATGCCAACACGGCATGGTCCATATGCTCTTAAGGCTTTAGTACGTGTTTGATTACTAATTTATTTTATCATTTAGATATCATGTTTCAGACAAAATGTGCGAAACTTTGTTAGGGGTAAATAGTACAGTTGTTGGCCAGTCCACAATGATTGGCCATATTTCAAAAATTATATAATTATAAATCTATATTTTAGCTAAATAATTTTTCATTAATACTAGAAAATTCTTTATTCCTCTCTGTACTGGATATAACTAGTTATTTGGTAATAATTTCCTGTTTTGTGAGTATATTGAATCATTAAAATGACCAGGCCGAGATTCTTACAAAACTCCATTTTACGCAAAAATCTATAAGCGGGGACCTTACTATTCTTAGATTTTTTTATGCTTAAAAAAAGCTTTTGGTACAAATTATTAAGAATTATAAATCAATAAAGGTTTAAATTCTGCGAAAAAAAATTATATAAATTAAAATAAAGCACAGATTACAAAAAAAATTAAAGGCCAATAAATATCGCGCGATAAACGGTATCGACAGTGATTAGCCATGCGGCCAATTACTATTTTAAGGTTAGAATGACTATATGACAGTTATTGGCAGTATATTTTAAGTAACAGATAAGTGCAGAAGAAGGTAAACAGTTTTGTTTAGGTTAAACTATGAATTTTATTCCTATCATTAGTAAAATATTTAATTTAAATAATTAAAAGTTAAAAACCTATTTTACTTGCATTTATTTATTTATTTTGAGATTCTTTCCAGCAGGTCTGTAACTTAAATCAAAATTATAATAGAAAATTATTATAGTTGTTTTTGTTTCTAAAATGTTTCGTAATTTGAGATTTCATTTACTTGCAGACGATATGCTTTTAAATATCAAAAGTTAATTATTAAATACATATTTAAATTGTTTTTTTTTTTCTAATAATTTTTTTTGTTAATTCTATATCTTATTTAAATAAAATATTTTATTGTTGTCTACTGCAATATATATTAATCAATAACATTTTTATAATAAAATATTTTATTTTTTTATATAAAACGTTAAATTTTTATTCTAATTGTTATTTATATTGAAAAATATTTTGTTTTAAGGCGCTAAAATACACAATAAAAACAGATGTACATTTTATAAAGTCAATTGAAATTTAATTTTAATTGTTCATTTTCTAAAATGTGCCACTTTGACTCATGTACTGGGTTTTAAGTTAAATTACAATTATTTGAAGCCAATTAAATTGACTAAATATAATAAACACGAGATGTGCGCATTCAGCGAAAAGTGGCACATTTCCGAGCGAGGAGCAAATGAAGCGCACGCGGGCGTTCGCTTCATTCAGATCGAATGTGCCACTTTTAGCTCGAATGTAACACTCGGTTTTAAGCACAATTCACAATTATTTGCCAATCTAAATTGACAAAAAATTAGTTAAACAATTTTCATTTCTTCCCCTCGTACTTATAAGATTGTCGTATCTTTTCGCTCTCTCCCACTCATTGCTATGGTAAAAATACATTTTTCCAACATATAATCGATATTGATTGTACTAAATTAAATTTGTTGATTTACAAAATGCAATAAATACGAAGATGTGCGCATTCGAGCGAAAAGTGGCACATTTCCGAGCGAGGGAGGCAAATGAAGCGCGACGCGGAGCGGCGCGCTTCATTTTCCCGAGATCGGAATGTGCCACTTTGAGCTCGAATGTGCACACTCGGCTTTAAGCATGATTCACATTAAATAAGGCCAATAAATTAGACGTCAAATTCATTGAATAACTTTAATGGTTTCCTCTCGCTTGCCCCGACAAGATTATCGTATCTTCTTGCTCCCTTCCACTCATTGCTATGGTAAATACGTTTTTCAAATATAAAATCGATATTTACTAAGTATATCTTATCTTAATTAGAAAATATTGGCCAATCACTGTAAATTCACTGGTATATAAAACGTTAAGTTTTTTATTCAACTTTTTGCGTTACCTAGCAACGACTTATTTACAATTAATAAAACATTGTTAGAGTAAAAAATAATAACACATAAGTGACATTTCTATTTTAACCAATAATTATAATTGTCAAAAAATTAAAAATGGCTATTTCAGGTGATTCATTTGATAATGATAATTTAGAAAAATATCAACGAATTTCGATGTCGGTGCGATAAAAAATTGTATACTCACCACGGGAAGAAAGTATGTCATCCCGACCTGCGTTTTTATCGCCTTCGCCTTCGGCTCGGGAGGCAACAACACGCGGGTCGGAATGTCATACTTTCTTCTCTAGATGAGTAATATACATACTATTATTACATGTATTTATATAACGGTCTCGAACAAAAATTTCCAAAATAAAGTATTTATTACAAATTTCCAAATTGAAGTTTACAATACGTTTACTCAAAAATTGTTCACATAAGGTCATTTATAAGTGGGTTAAGTTCCAGTACCTATTCGTCCGACAAGCTGCATACAGCAAATTAAAAGTAATTAGAAACAAATCATCTATGTTGAAAATCTAAAATGATAAATGCATTCGTGAGTCGTGGTCCTTGCAAAATGCGAATTGTTTATTTGTTGTTAACAACAACACAAAAGCGACGACCTAAAATCTCGTAATTTAAGTGTGAAAATATGCTTAGCTTTTACATAAAATTTAAAATAGTTTAAAGGCAAGGTAAACGGCTCCTTAACGTTATTTATTTATTTATTAATCAAATAGAAAGTAGCGCCCGAGTAAGTACTTAATTCGATTTAAGTACTTAAATGCGATTAATCAGTGGTTTCAAAAAGTAACAGGAAATTGACGGCACAAAAAATTAAGCGGTTCGTGTTAAGCGCGAAACGAAGTTCCCGAATTCTATTTTCGTTCGAATTTATTTTTATAGCAATAAAAATAATGTCATCGGAACGTATACTCGTTTTTGTTGGCGAAGACCTTGAATCGCAAATTGTTTAACAAAATAAATTTTAGAAAAAAAAGAACACATTTAACAAAAAAAGCAAACGTTACATAATCTTCGAACGGTTTATTATAATTTTAATAGTATGTGCAACGGTCTTGGTATTTCTTTGTTGTTAATTCCGTAATTTAAATAATTAAAGCTGCGGTTGTCAACCCGGGGGGCATAATTTTTTAATCTAGTGTAGTGATTTTCAAACGGGGCTGTCTCCTTGTGTCGTTTTTAGTATAAATTTTTTTTTCTATTTAAAATACACTTAGCCCTCCATTTACACGCTACTTATTTTACACGGTTGACAAAACTTAAAATTCTAAATATTTTCAGAAAAATTTTTGGCAGAAATTTGGTTTCTGGTAGAAATAAGGTTATGTAATTTTTAATTAAAGTACTGTAGTGAATTTTAAATTAATTAGTTATTGTGAATCGTGCTGAAAACCGAGTGTGCACATTCGAGCTCAAAGTGGCACATTCCGATCTCGGGAAAATGAAGCGCGCCGCTCCGCGTCGCGCTTCATTTGCTTCCCTCGCTCGGAAATGTGCCACTTTTCGCTCGAATGTGCACATCTTCGTATTTATTGATTTGCCTTAATTAATCTTTTCACTTTCAAATCAAAAAATTTAATTTAATTTAGTAAATATGGAGTTTATGTTCAAAAAATGTATTTACCATAGTAATAAGTGGAAGTGAGCGAAAAGATACGATAATTTCGTAGGTGCAAGTGAGAGAAAACGATTAAATTAATTTTTTGTCTAATTTATTGGCCTAAATTTTGTCAATCGTGCTTAAAACCGAGTGTGCACATTCGAGCTCAAAGTGGCACATTCCGATCTCGGGAAAATGAAGCGCGCCGCTCCGCGTCGCGCTTCATTTGCTTCCCTCGCTCGGAAATGTGCCACTTTTCGCTCGAATGCGCACATCTTTGTATTTATTGGATATGTCTACATTAATTATCTCTCTTTCATATGATAAACTTAGATTTTTTTATTCGGAATAAGTTGTAGCGTTCATTTTTTTTAAATAACTGTTAAAAAGCACTACACCAAAGATCTACAATAACTGTAAAAATTATTGAAAAACTTAAATTTTACGAATATCGGCTGTCCCATTCTAAAACCCAGTAATTGCCAAAAATAACTCTTTCTTAGGACAGCGACAAAACATGCTTTTTCGCCGTACTAATTAGGAATGCATTAAGAGAAAATTAGACAATTATTATAAGTTTCTAATATATCAATATTTAAACAAAAATTAATTATTATATTAAATATAATATTTAATGCACTTACACTGTAAAAAGTTGGAATTAAATTGCGATCAAATTTTTAACCCGCATTTAATTCGAAGGTCCGCAGTTCCGAATTAAAAAAAAACTGTCGTGTGAATTTAGATTTCAATCCATAATTTTAATCTTAATACACATTTTTTATACGAAAATTAATGTTAAATTAGCAGAAACAATTTTGTGGTGGAAAATTACAAATAAATATTTTATTCGCATATTAATATTTATTCATAATATCTTTTTTTAATTTATGTGGTAATTTATCAGATTAACAAATTTTAATTTACTAGATTACATAGTTAAATAATTAAATTATTACATATTTAAGTTTACTGAGCAAATTTTTTACAGTGTAGGTCATTCGGTATAAGCATTGAAGGCGTTGCTACGTTTACATTTTTTAAAAGCGCGATTCTATTAGTACGTTCTGTATAAAAACGTTTTTGAGTATCAAGTACAGTCTCCGACAAAAAAAAATACCCGACAATTGAATAACATTTTACACTAATTGCACTCACTGTAGGCCTGTACTTTTGGCTCCGATTGTCAGAAGTGAACTACTTTAAGTCCGTGTATTGCCGGCTTTAAAAGCAATTAATTAGAAATTTGTTGTATAAATACTGTCCTACAATTTTTAATTAGAACATTTTACATAGTAAATAAAAAGTTTTATAATTCGTTGTAAAAATAAAACGAAGCATTTTAATTCAACAATTTATATTCCAATTTATTTTAAAAAATTTATTTTCCATCATAAATTTAGCGCCACTCTCTGCAGTTTTGTTTTAAATTAATTAATTCAAATGTGTTATGGATAATCAAAAAAAAATTGAATAAATAATAATTTTTAAACTTGCAACTTTGAAGATTGAAAGTAAAACATGCTCATTAAAACATTCGCTTCGATTAAAATTTTGATTAATGGCAGAAAACCGGTTTGGTTGCAAAATTTTTGGGTTAATTATCGATATTTAGATTTAGAAGAGACATTTAAAGTCGCCTTCGAATTATTTTTTTTAAATTACTCATATAATGGAGTGCCGTAAGACGTAAAATGGCAAAAGTTCGGAAACCAGGGCCTTTGAATGAATTTTAGTAAAGCCTTTTTGATTGCATTGTTAAAAGGTGAAATAAAAAAGTTAAAGAATAAAAATTGGGCGATCTCGATTACAACAATTTATAACAACAGTTTAATGAAGAATGACAGCGATATGAAAAAAAAATTGTTTACAGTAAAGATCTCAATTTTATACACAATAAATGCTATTTGTATAGTAACTTTAATGTTAATTTATAATTACAGTTGAACTTCGATAAGTCGAAATCAAAAGAAAAAAATAATTTGAGTTATCAAAAAAAGTCAAGTTTAATACTTTTTTGTGTATAGTATATCGTCAAGTAAATTTAACTTTTAAAATCGAGAAAAAAACGTTTGAACAACGACTGCAATAAATTTCACAGTGGTGCACCAAAATGCGAAACACCTTGTATATAAATTTTTTTATGATCTCTAAACAAAACCCCAATAATTTGCTTTAAGTTTACAAAGTAAGCGTCAATTTCAAATTAATTACGTGCAAACGCAAATTCCATTATAAAGGGTGTTTCGAATTAAAACAGAAAATATTAAGATTTTTAAAAATTGCCAAAAACTATCGTTACGAGGCTTTGTTATTATTTAAAAAAGATTATTATTACAAACCGATAAACACGTGTATCTATTTAAAAACTCAAATGCACGATTCCGGAAAGCGCGATAACGTTAACTTGTAAATGGCCGAAAGCGCTACGTTTAACAAAGGAAAATGAATTTTGGGCCTCGCAACTAACATTTTGGAAAGCCATTACAACCAAATAAACCGAGATTTTTGAGAAAGGTGGCGCAAAGATTTTTAAAGTATTATTTGTGACTTAACAAAAACGACAAAATAGAATATTTAAAACTAAGCTTACAATTTAGATTTATATACAGGGTGTACTTCGGAGAGTTCCAAAACCCTTTGGTAAACACTATTCTGTTCCACACAAACACTAATTAGTCAAAATCGAAATTTTTTAGAACGTTCTTAACACTTCAACCAGCGATTTACAACTGGGGTGCGGGGGGAAACGATGTATGCAGTTTGCAACATTATCCGTTTATTTTAATTTTGGTATATGTTAAATACGATTAATAAAATTTCTAAAAACGGGCGTACCGATGTTTTATAATTATTTATAAATTTGTACACACCAAAAACAAATAATGTAACTAATTTAAATCAACTCGTACGAGCCATCTACGATACACGCACTAGTTTAAATTGATTTATAAGAGTTTAAATAAATAATACAATTAAACAAATATTTGCATTTTCTATTTTTAAGTAATGTATTAAAGTCGATTAAAAAAAATATTTTAACGACTGAAATAATTTAAATGTCCTAATTATTCTTTGAAGCACATATGCTACATTCAAAGCACGTTGTATTCAAGCTGCCTATGTATAAGTTATGGAAAATTTGGGTTAAGTAAAGGGGCGGAATTTATGTATCGATTTTTCACGAAGCCGTTAAGCACTTCTTATTCAAGCTTCCTATAAGTTAAGGCACATTTGCGCAGTGAAGGGGCGGAGTTTATGTATTGATTTTTCACGAAGCCTACAAAGTATTGATTTTTAGATATTCCAAACAGGTAGTGACATCGCCAAAAATTTCCAGTGGTTACGTTATATTTAAGGCCACTGACCTGTGCGTTGCTCATAAATAAACCTGCATTTGTCGCTCGCTGCCACGCAAAACGGCACAAATTAGTGTTTTAACTGTGTTTAATTAGTGTTTTAATTGGTCACAAGTGCGAAAAAGTGTCGGAATGGGTTTAGAAAGAAAGTTCGCACAAAGTTCCAAATTCGAGACGGTCGCCGGAGCGCCGGCATTCGCCCGACCAGTGGGCAAGGGTGCCTTAGTGCGATCGCAGTGTCGGCTTACGGGCTTCTAGCCTAGCGAAAGATTCAGTTTGCGGTACGTCTATTTTGCGTGGATCAAACGACCGAGCAAGGTAATATTTATATATACAGGGTGTTCCAAATTGAGTAGGCTAACATGCGTATCTTCCCTATTAGTGGAGATAGAAGTTTGGTTAAATGGGCAATGTATTGCAGTTTTAGGTGCTGATTCAGATTCCGTTAAGAAACTTTTAAAATTCCGAATAGTTCCGAAGTAATCGTAAAAAAAACTGAAACGTATGAATGATCGAGATTAACAGATTCTAAATTTGGATTCATCTCATCAAAATATACATATAAGAAAGATTTGATCTAATTTAATCAAATTTTTTTTATTTTCATAACTGCAATTTTTAGTGGTTTTTTGCAATTTATTCAAAATTTTGGAGATGTACGAACTCGTACTGTCTAATTATTGTTAACTTTAAATAATTTTTTTTAAAGTTTTGATTTAACAAATTTACTTAGCAAACCATTAAAAATTCAACTCGTCGCATTTTGTGCGCCTCCAAATCGCCGAATAAATTAATTCGAACGATAAAAAACAAATCAAATTTTCCAAAAACGAACCGTTTTTCGGCAAAGCAAAAGATGACGACGAAAAGACATTAAAAGTGGCATCACGGACTATTTAAAAATTCGTTCGTTCGTTTTTGCTTATTCAAATTAAGAAGACGTCCTTAACATTTACCGTAAAATTTTCGCACTTTGCCTTTTGTCTTTTTCTAAATATTTTTATTAATAAATTTAATTCGCGAAAGGAAGTCGTGGAAACGTTTTAAATACATCTCATTTATTGTCGCCTTGAAGTGCCACAGGACGACATGCAGAAGTAACGCTCTAATAACTCGTCCGATATGTCCTTTTTCGCCTTCGCTTCTTCTCCACTTTTGTCTTTTTTCTTTTCGGGGGGGCGAAAAAAAAATAATTGGCAGTAACGCCGTCGTACCTCTTTTATAATAGAATAAACTACTGTCGACCTTAAGTTGTTAAAACTAGGAAAAGAAAGGTAAGATAGTGTTTCAAATATGTAGGCCTTCAAGTAGAAAAGGACGGCATACGAATAGTCGTTAGGCAGAAAGAGAAAGTCACAATCAACTTTCGAATTGTTGTGGTTTATGTTATAATAAAAACAGAGGCAGAAGTTGGGGGCCCGACAAGTGGAACGGAGAAGGAAAATGCCATGGGGTTCTTTTGGGGGGGTACGAAAAGGAAAAATTTATACTTTGTACGTTTATCTTCGACAGTTTGACACAGACTGTTGGTTTCGAATCTCGCGCGGTTACGAAATTGGACCCAATGTGTAGTGTGTGATTATTATTATTTTTTTTTTATAACGAAAAACTATTTTGTGTGTGTTTTGTCCGTGGGACATTTTTAGACGGATTAATCATGGTAGGTCCTTTTTGGGTATTTTTTAGAAAAAAATATATAAGTATATGCTCGAATTACTTTCTCTCTCGATTTTTTCGATTCGGGAAAAACGACCATTTCAGGAATTTTTGTTAATCGTTCGAGCGTAGGAAAAGCTAAACGTTAATTAGTTTCGAAATTTATTTTTCTATATTAAAGTATTCGGCAAACACATCGTTAAGCAATAATCGATTTCTAAATTCGTATTTTTGAAGTTTAATAATGCAATCGAACCGCCGAACAAATATTAAACTTTAACTCCTTACGCAATTGTTTTTTTGGCACTCCAAAACGAAAAATAAACGTTTTTCTTTCGCGAGTAAAATTAAAAATCGAACTCGAAAGCACTTCGGACCAAATCGAAGACGCCTTCGGCCTGACTTTTCAAAATTTAATTTTTGCCTGATTTTGGTCGAGCAAAGGTCATTATTTCCTGCTCGCTTGACATTTTCGAAAGAAAGCCGCGCCGAACTATGTCAAAATTTAAATAATTTTAAAGTTTCCTCAAATTAATTTGTTTTATCTTTGGGGATCGCGGTGCGCGTCTCGAAGAGGCGATTTGAATTTTCCGTTCGAAAGTGAATTTGAATGCGAGGGCCATTGTAGCCGATTTTGTAATGTCGGGGACTGGTGCAATAGCGCTGATTAGGCGTCTCGATAGCAAAATCCCATTATGTGCAAATAAACAAAGCGTAATTTCGCTGAAACGGGAGATAATTGGTCGGTGTGCGTTTTCGAATGCATCTTCGACGCGCTCGCTTTGAGATTTTGAAACTGAAAAGGCCAACAAGGACGAGGAGCGATTAAGGCTATTAGAAAGGCGACGACGTCGTTTTTATTTCGATTTAGTGGTCGTAAAAGCGGGCGATTTTACGTTCGATTTTATTGGGCGAAAAATGTTTGACTACGGCCCAAACAGAAAATCCTTGCGGTTGAAAAAAACTAATAGGTCGGAGCCAATGGAATAATCTGAGGTAATTCGAGATATCAATAATTCGCGTTGCGAAAAAAAGCACTAAAATAGCAAACTAATTAACTGCAAGGTTAATTCGTTAATAAAAAGAGTGGAACAAAATTTGGGAGAATTATTAAAAATAACCGAAACCCCAAAAAAAATTATAGGTACGCCACTGCGGTTTTCAAATTATTAATTCAATTAAAAAAATAAATAAGTTAATGTATATTGTACTGAAAAGTGAAGTCAAGCGAAAAATAGTACATTTTGATGGAGTAAAGCACGCTTGATTCACAATAATTAATTATTTTTAAAAATATATTTAATTAAAAATTAAGGAACGCATGCGCACCATTTTATGGCGTACCCGGAGCGGCAGCCCCCCATGGCGGCCACAATAATTAAATATAAATCAACTCTAAGATCAATTCGTTAATAAACAAAATTGTCTGAAAAAGAATAGATACTCAAAAAAAAAATTACAGCGCCCCCCCCCCTAGTTGAGCAACCAAAAAATTATATTTATCAATGTTCCATTGTAATTTAATAAAAACGGGCGATAGCAATTTGCGGCTGGAATTAACATCTTAATTTTTTTATATTAGTGATTTCCAAACCGGGGGGCGCACCTCCCTGGGAAGTCCCTCTAGTTACACGCCACTTGTTTTATACGTTTTACAAAAACGCAAATTCTAAAAATTTTTGAGAATGAAAACTATTTTGTAGAGATACGGTTCTGTAACTCTAGTAAGTTTTAAATTAATTAATTATTGTGAATCATGCTTAAAACCGAGTGTGCACATTCGAGCTCAAAGTGGCACATTCCGATCTCGGGAAAATAAAGCGCGCCGCTCCGCGTCGCGCTTCATTTGCCTCCCTCGCTCGGAAATGTGCCACTTTTCGCTCGAATGCGCACATCCTCGTATTTATTGATTTGCCTTAATTAATCTTTTCACTTTCAAATCAAAAAATTAAATTTAGTTTAGTAAATATGGCGTTTATGTTCAAAAAATGTATTTACCATAGCAATAAGTGGAAGTGAGCGAAAAGATACCATAATTTCGTAGGTGCGTGTGAAAGAAAACGATTATATTAATTTTTTGTCTAATTTATTGGTCTAAATTGTTCCGATCACGCTTAAAGCCGAGTGTGCACATTCGAGCTCAAAGTGGCACATTCCGATCTCGGGAAAATGAAGCGCGCCGCTCCGCGTCGCGCTTCATTTGCTTCCCTCGCTCGGAAATGTGCCACTTTTCGCTCGAATGCGCACATCCTCGTATTATTAATTTTTTTTTACATGAAGTAGGAATTTAAAAATAAGAGTAAAGTACCCAAAGTTAAATAATTTAAATTGTATTATCCAAAACGAATTTTATTTGGACCATACGTTTTCATTTTCCTCATATCAATTTTATTGAAAGTTCAAGAAGAAAAGGAATATGGACATTTAAACATCGTCTGCTTAAAAAAAGCATTTAATTAAACAAAACCTAAAACCCGTTCAATTTTTAAAATATTAAAAAATATTAATTTATTTAAGGTAGCTGTTCCGCGACAGTCGGAAAGAAAAATTTAGGCTAAAAAATATAGTTGTCATTTAGAATTTGTAATTTATCAACCCAAAACTTTTTGCTGTTTATGTACCATTTTTAGCCAATCTTGTACGACCATCTGTTTGCTTGAGCCCGTATTCCAGGGGTCCCCAACTCTATACCACGTGGCAGTATAAATTTACCTTGAATAAATAAATGGTTCCCGCCGCCGGACCGGCATTTTAGAATGTGATCTTAAGCGCAAAAAGGTTGGGGACGCCTGCTGTACCCTAACATCTTGTTTGAATACATTTTATGATACCAGTGACGTCACTAGGTGTGGAGATGTTAACGTGGCTTGTGCACCGGACAAAGGGTGAACATGGGAATAGTTCAGAAACAAAAAGATGTACTTTGTTTGCTTAAAAACCAAAGACGTAAAGGATTTCTAAATTAATGCGTTTGCGCCGATCATTAAAGAACAAACGGCCGCAATACAATGAGAAACACGATAAAGTGATTTCGCAGCATGACAATGCTCAACCCAATGTTGCCAAAGTGGTCAAGGCATATGTACGGAAACGTTGAAATGGGAATTCCTACCCTTACCCGTCTTATTCCTCAGACGTTGCTTTCTCTGACTATTTTTTTTTCGATCAATGGCATACGGCCTGACTGACCAGCACTTCCGGTCTTATAAAAAAGTAATAAATTGGATCAATTTCTGGATTGCTTCAAAAGATAACTAGTTTTTTAAGCGTAGGATTCGTACGCCGCCCGAAAAACGGAAAAAAATAATGGCCGGCCATGGACTTTCAGTCACAAATGTATAACCAGTTTTTGGCAATAAAGGCTCAAATTTCGGGAAAGGAACAGCGGAAACAATGTTGCACACATTTTAAATGTGTTAAGGCCTTACATACGTCTAACTGCGCCAAAACTGCGCTAAAAGAAACATTTTTTTTAGTAGGGAAAACAATAGAAATTCTTAAAAGTAAATAGTACACATTGTTTATTGCTATTTACAATTTATAAGAAATTTTATTAAAATTTATTTTTACAATAATTACTATATAAAAATCACGTGATCTACAACACTGAGAAAAAAAAGTTGCTCAATCGTCTGCATCATATGTCCAGTAAATGTTGATGGATTTGCAAAATTTAAAAAAATTCTTGTATAATAAATTAGTAGTTATAGTCTGTCAAGCCGGAATTTTGAATTTTGAAAAATGCTGCAATTTATGGCAGTTTAAAAAAAAGTATGTATTTTACATCATAAATTTTACACTTTAATAATTTTTATAAAGTTTTTAAATCAAAATATCAAAAATTTGGCTCGAGAGACTATAGAATCTATGGGGAATTTTTGCAATCAACTTTCACAGAACTAAGCCTAAAACTATAGAGAACAACAATCTGTAAAAAAACGATTGTTTTTAAATTCTGGACGTATGTAAGGCCTTAAGTAAAACAGGATAAACTGAAACTATTAAATTTCTTGGAATTGGTACCTATACACAGGCTCAAAAAATTAATTGAATATTATTTTTAGATTTTTAAGCCTTGTTAAAGTAAAAAAATGAATAGTGTAAAAATTAATATGAATAAAATCAATAAATACAAAGATGTGCGCATTCGAGCGAAAAGTGGCACATTTCCGAGCGAGGGAAGCAAATGAAGCGCGACGCGGAGCGGCGCGCTTCATTTTCCCGAGATCGGAATGTGCCACTTTGAGCTCGAATGTGCACACTCCACTTTAAGCATAATTCACAAAATTTAGGCCAATCAATTAGACCAAAAATTAATTTAATCGTTTTCTCTCACTCGCACCTACGAAATTATCGTATCTTTTCGCTCACTTCCACTTATTGCTATGGTAAATACATTTTTTGAACATAAAATCCATATTTACTAAACTTAATTTAATTTTTTGATTTGAAAGTGATAAGATTAATTAAGGCAAATCAATGAATACGAAGATGTGCGCATTCGAGCTCAAAGTGGCACATTTCCGAGTGAGGGAAGCAAATGAAGCGCGACGCGGAGCGGCGCGCTTCATTTTCCCGAGATCGGAAATGTGCCACTTTGAGCTCGAATGTGCACACTCGGTTTTAAGCACGATTCACAATAATCAATTTACTTTCTGAGACAACCAACTTCAACTCGGGAATTTTCGTTAGCTGTGCGTGCGCAACCTCCATTTCCTTCTGACATTTTATTCTCAACGCGCCAAAAGAAGTATAACTTCAAAAAACCTAATTAATGCATTTCATGTAACAAGATTTATTAAGTAAATCCATCGACATCACTTTTCCCAATCAAGAAAAAGGAAAACTTAAGCAACTCGTCCGTGTTTTTCTGCAACGTTAGGAAACCCACGATCTTCTTTCGGATCGAACTAGTTACAAGAAGCTAAATAATTTATTTGACGTAAATTACGATCGTGCGCCATGATTCTTCTTCGTTCATCGCAAAACGTGAGCATCTTTGACCTATATTTTCGGAACATGCAACTGAAAGTGCATTAATGTGCATTTTTTTCCGGGACACCCTGTAAATCATGGGTAAAAGTCGACGTACCTTTGCGGCAAAAACGTCTCAGCATAAGACCTACTGAATTAGAAAGAAAAACCGTACGAAACTCAACCTCGCTTAGATTTTTTAAACGGCTTTATGGACTTAGAAGCGAGGCTCCAGTAGATTCGATATTAAATCTTGTTATGCAATAAAACGAGTTCGAGCGGGCACTTTCGAAACACCGTGCAGTCAATTTTGATGAGAATGTCTTATTAATTATTTATAATTATTTTTTTTAGTAAAGAGCGATTAGAAACGGGCCCGGCTGGACTAAAATCGGTCGCCTTTTTACATAACACCGTTCGTTTTTTTTTATCGAGCCGCCGAAAAAATTAGGTGCGCATTTTTTTTTCTCGCCTTTGCCCAAGTACACAATTCTTTTTACTTTAACCAAAAAAAAAAAAAAAAACGGCTCGAAAAAGCGAAGCCATTAATGGCGAGCGCGACCAAGGCAAACGTGATCCGATAATTTATTGCTTTGTAAAGCTCGGAAAGGTTGGGAAAATAATCGAAAATCTCGTTTCTCGAAACGACCAAAAGTTAGAAACCGATAAATTTCGAAAGTGAATAAGAAGATCTCGGAAAAATTTTACATAATAAATCGTTGACCTAACGCGAGTCACGAACTCAGGAAGTGCATCGTCTAAACAGGTGTGCGCGTTACCGTGAATCATCCGAGTCGATGACGAAGCGGCGCGGCTAAAGCCTTTTGAAATTGTTTTTTTTTTTTGGAATAGAACAATCGTTGATTTTTAAAAAAATATATATTTTTGTGCCTCTTCGAGCCGAAGGCAGCGGTTTCGAAACTTTCTGTGACTGGGCCTTCCTATAAAAAAATGTATTCTTGGCGGCTCCCCACTGCACACCTATTTTTCGATTTACGCGGCGGATGGGTTCCGGAGAAAGCCGCGTAAATTGAAATTATAATTTTCAACGAAAAATTATGTAAATCGAAAACAAAGCAAAATATGCATAAATTGGTCGGGTATTTTTAGAAATTAATTAGTTTTTTTGCGTAAAATAGCTGGAAATGAAATGGAAATATTTTTTTGACTATGTCAGCGAATTGTCTTCAAAAAACACATCTTCCCGTGCAGTAATTGTGTCAGGGTTTTAATAGTGAATTTTAAATTAATTAATTATTGTGAATAGTGCTTAAAACCGAGTGTGCGCATTCGAGCTCAAAGTGGCACATTTCGATCTCGGGAAAATAAAGCGCGCCGCTTCGCGTCGCGCTTCATTTGCCTCCCTCGCTCGGAAATGTGCCACTTTTCGCTCGAATGCGCACATCTTCGAATTTATCACATTTATCTAATTTATCATTCGCTCCTTGAAATCAAAATTTTAATTTATTGCAGTAAATATCGGTTGTATGGTCAAAAAACGTATTTACCATAGCAATGAGTGGAAGGGAGCGAAAACATACGACAATCTCATCAGTGCGAGTGAGAGGCAACGATTAAAATTATTTAACTAATTTATTTGCTTAAATTATTGTGAATAGTGCTTAAAACCGAGTGTGCACATTCGAGCTCAAAGTGGCACATTCCGATCTCGGAATGAAGCGCGCCGCCCGCGTCGCGCTTCATTTGCCTCCTCGCTCGGAAATGTGCCACTTTTCGCTCGAATGCGCACATCTTCGAATTTATCACATTTATCTGAAATTTTTCATTCGCTCCTTGAAATCAAAAATTTTAATTTACTGCAGTAAATATCGGTTGTATGGTCAAAAAACGTATTTACCATAGCAATGAGTGGAAGGGGGCGAAAGATACGACAATCTCATCAGTGCGAGTGAGAGGCAACGATTAAAATTATTTAACTAATTTATTGGCTTAAATTATTGTGAATCGTGCTTAAAACCGAGTGTGCACATTCGAGCTCAAAGTGGCACATTCCGATCTCGGGAAAATAAAGCGCGCCGCTTCGCGTCGCGCTTCATTTGCCTCCCTCGCTCGGAAATGTGCCACTTTTCGCTCGAATGCGCACATCCTCGTATTTATTGAATGTGGTTTACATTTACACTACATCTATAGCTCAATTTATATGTTATATAAATTCTAAATCTTGTTTTATTTTTTTTTAAATTACAAGTGGTGTTTTTAAATGCGATTTTGTTTGTTTATTGAGGGATAGATCGGTTTTAAATACAGATTCGATTTGAATTGAAAAGAATATTATTTTTCTGTGAATTAATGAAAATCGGAGGGCAAGGGTGGCATTCAGGAGGAAAGGATTACTCAAAATCCTCCATATTTAAAGAAAAATTAAGTACAAGCTCAATTCATTAACGAATAAAGTGAAATAAATTAAAAAATTATGAAAAATACGTAAACTGCAGATTTATAATTTTTGAATTTGAATTTCTTTAATTTGATTTACATTTACACTACATCTATAGCTCAAATTATAGGCTATACATATAAATTCTAAACATTTGGTAGAAAGACAACTATTTATTAGAAATATAAATTTTTGCTATACAAGATGTGTATTTTTAGTTATTTTTGAAATTATACTTCTTTTGGCTCGTTAAGAATAGAATTTTAGGGGGCAACGCCACTAGCGCCACACAGATAATAAAAATTTCATAGAATGAAACTAACATATGTATAATATCCCGTGCAGAAATTGTGTCAGGATTTTAATAGGGCCCTTTAAAGATTTCCCATACACTTTTAGGGACCCTAAAAGGATGGACACGCTTCGTAAAACTGGGCCTTTAAGGGAAATGTAATAAAGTCCTTTAAAGTTTTTCCTTACTTTTATTTTTTTTTTACCTGGTGTATAATAAGAGAATAAATTTTCTTAGAATATTACAAAAGCTTAGTTAAACATAAAGCAATATCCAGCTGAGGTAAAAGACAACAAAAGATATTTCTATTGTTAGTTCTGTATTTGTTAAAATTAAAAATAATTAATCCCTTTTTGCTTTTAGAAACCTGTTAGGATATATGTATGTCAGCTTGGAAGTGACAGGGTTTGTAAATATAATCACTATTCTTCCGATATAAATATATTGACCAAAATAATAATGGCAATCACAATACACAGTCTTGATTTTAACACAAAATATAATTGAGCAATCACAATACACAAAATATAATCGTCACTTCAAGAATCGTGACATTAATAATCCCTTTCCTGGGTACGAAAGGCTTTTATACCCATCTCCTTACTATTTGTTTTTCTAAAAGGGCATGACCTCTTTCGTACCCAGAATTGGTACAATCAATCTTATATTAATTACATCGGCAATAACATAAAAAAGGGACGTATAATGGCCTTACATGAATGGTGCCCTTTGAAGAGCTTAATAGGAACAACTTAAGTTTATAACAATAAATGCCACAGCAATAACGCCAAAAGGCACGTATAATGGCCTTACATGAATGGCGCTCTTTGAAGGGCTTAAATAGAAACAAGAATTATTTAATACCACCACGGGTCACCTCCTCTTGTTCCCTTGGTTCCCAGAAAATGAAGAAATCAGCCCGACTGGCTGGCACCAGAACCAGAACAAAGGAAAGTAGACACGGTGTATGATAAAAAAATGATTGCTCACACGGCCCATCCTGAACCATAATTCGTTCTCGAATTATTTCCTTGTTTACCTTAAAAGAAACATTCTTAAAGTATCTTGACTTATTTTAAATCCATGTGGTTCAATAATACACTCAAGCTGTTTGCTGAGATGTACTGATCAGAATTTTTTTTTTTTTTGAGAATGGTATCAGAGACGCTGCCTGATAACCCAAAACATACAGAGACGCTGCCTGTAGTTCTAAACAAAAGATTTACGATTGCCAGAGTCGCTGCCTGGACAACCTGAGTTTACAGAGTCGCTGCCTGTAACTCATAAGCTTACAGAGACACTGCCTGTAGCTCCAGAACACACAGAGACGCTGCCTGTTGTTCAAAACTATAAATGTTTTTTTTTTTTTTAACGATTGCCAGAGTCGCTGCCTGGACAACCTGAGTTTACAGAGTCGCTGCCTGTAACTCATAAGCTTACAGAGACACTGCCTGTAGCTCCAAACAAAAGTATAACGATTGCCAGAGTCGCTGCCTGGACAACCTGAGTTTACAGAGTCGCTGCCTGTAACTCATAAGCTTACAGAGACACTGCCTGTAGCTCCAGAACACACAGAGACGCTGCCTGTTGTTCAAAACTATAAATGTTTTTTTTTTTTTTAACGATTGCCAGAGTCGCTGCCTGGACAACCTGAGTTTACAGAGTCACTGCCTGTAACTCCTGAACACACAGAGACGCTGCCTGTTGTTCAAACTTTAACCATTTTTTTTTTTTTTTTTTGTTTTTTTTTTTTTTTTTTTTTTTTTTTTTTTTATATTAGTTACACTTTGTAATCGTTCTTACCGTACACCTTTTATAACTCGGGTTCCTCCATGAATTTTCCAGGCCATGCTCGTTCCATGTCCCTGGTGATGACCTTTTCTTGTTTGTAGTAAGATATTTTTTTTTTTGCTTTTATTTGGTCATTGGGCAATAGAGTTATGACCCCACATGGACCTTCATGCTTTCTGTCTAGTTTGGCGAAATGTGAATTCCCTGAGTGATAGTAGATGAAATCTCCAACATCTGAACAAGTGGTACTCAATATGAATTGAAGTTTATTAATAGCGTTCGACCATTCTGACTTTTTGTTAATTTGTGTTCTCAAGAGATTCGAAATTGTGGAAACATATCGCTACACTTGCCTTTTCGATATTCTATTTCAAAGTTAAAAGATTAGAAATAAAGCCACCAATGAACTACTCGCGGTAATAACTCCTTTTGTTTTGCGACAATTTTAAAGAATTACGATCTGTAGTAATTTTTTTTTTTTAAATATCCCTAGTAAATAGGTGCGAAAATGCTTCATGGCATGATAAACGGCAAGTGTTTCTAACTAATAAGAATGATATTTAGATTCAACATCTGATGTTCTTTTAGAAAAGTAGGTACTCGATTACTTTGAGTTATTTTCTATGACGCTGGAAAAGTATGACTCCAAATCCGACGGAACTTGCGTCGGTGTGCAGTTCAGTTTCTAAAAGCACATCTAACGTTGCCAAAAGAAACGACTACTTAAAAATGCACAAACATAATTTTTGGCAATGTCCTGATCAACGCTCCAAACAAATGGTTCATTGTTTTCGTAAGCTTTGTAATACAGGAAGTACGGGAAGCAAACTCCGGTACAAATTTTCTAAAATAACCCGCAAGATCCATGAATTGCCTAACCTGCTTTACGCTCTTAGGGGTTGGTGCTTTTAAAAACGCTTCTAATTTATTTTTTCCGGGTCTGATCCCTTTCTCCGAAATTTCTTGACCTAAATATTGAATTTCATTGTAAAAATCGACCTTTTTTTGTGTTTAAAGATATTCCTGCTTCGCTTAGGGCTGTTAAAACGCGTTCTAATTTAAGAAAGCCTTCACCCATTGTTTTTGAGGGTATTAAAATATCGCCCAAATAAAGTAAGGCGTTTTTGCTTCTGATATTACCTAAAGCATTGTAAAGTGCGCGCTGGAACGCAGTAGGGGCATTTGCTAACCTAAACGGTACACGCAGGTACTCGTAATGACCATCAGGGGTTATAAGTGCGGTTTTTTTTTTTCTCTATTGAGTCGCGCGCCATTGAAATTTGATGAAATCCGGCGTAAGGTGATTTACTTTTCATAATTATACTATTTGCTAATAACTGGTTAATTATCGTTTTTTTTTTTTTTTTTTATTTTTTTGTTTTTTTTTCGATAACATTGGTCAGAACGGTGTCCAGCTTTACTACAAAAAGAGCAAATGACTTTATTGCCATTTTGGTTTACATCAAGTGGCTGCTTTAAACAATCCCGGCTTAAATGCCCATGTTTACCGCAATTGTAACATGTTTTGTTGTCGTCATAAGGACGTTTGTTATTGTGCTCAATTGGGTGTTTAAATTTGGGTTTGTGAAAATCACTTAAAATACTTAATAATTCTGTTACTGATACCGGATTGCTGTTTAAAGCTGTACTTTTTACGGCAACGTTGGCTATATCGCCAATAACTATCTCTAACAATTGGGAATCGTTTAAGTTAAAATTTAGTGATTTTAAAAGACTTATCTTTTTTCCCGGCATACTCGCAGTAACTGTCAGCATTACGGCTACTGTAGAGGCTCGCCGCTCGCAGTCTTTCGCTGAGGTTTTTCTTCGGCGGAAATAGGTCGGTGATCTCGGCCTTGAAGTCAACCCAGTTTTTCTCATTGGGGTGCCATGCGGAGTACCATTCTTGCGCCTCGCCTTTCAGACCGCTCGTGGCCCTCATCATCATCTCGTATTGTTTCCACTGGAGAGTAGCTCCCAATTTTTCAATTTCGCAACACCAAAACGCGGCTCCCTGTCATCGCGCTTGGGATCGTAAACAGGGATGCTAATCTCGGTCGATGGTGCCAAGGCTCGATTAGACTGTTCCTGCATCCCTTTAAGGACGTTTGTCAGCACTTCAGTTAATTGTTCCATTTTTTTTGTATTTAGCACGGTCACTACACAAGCTTATAGTTTTTTATGTTTTGGATTACCGAATCCCACTTCTGATGTCAGCTTGAAGTGACAGGGTTTGTAAATATAAACACTATTCTTCCGATATAAATATATTGACCAAAATAATAATGGCAATCACAATACACAGTCTTGATTTTAACACAAAATATAATTGAGCAATCACAATACACAAAATATAATCGTCACTTCAAGAATCGTGACATTAATAATCCCTTTCCTGGGTACGAAAGGCTTTTATACCCATCTCCTTACTATTTGTTTTTCTAAAAGGGCATGACCTCTTTCGTACCCAGAATTGGTACAATCAATCTTATATTAATTACATCGGCAATAACATAAAAGGCACGTATAATGGCCTTACATGAATGGTGCCCTTTGAAGAGCTTAATAGGAACAACTTAAGTTTATAACAATAAATGCCACAGCAATAACGCCAAAAGGCACGTATAATGGCCTTACATGAATGGCGCTCTTTGAATCAAAATTTTAATTCACTGCAGTAAATATCGGTTGTATGGTCAAAAAACGTATTTACCATAGCAATGAGTGGAAGGGAGCGAAAAGATACGACAATCTCATCAGTGCGAGTGAGAGGCAACGATTAAAATTATTTAACTAATTTATTGACTTAAATTATTGTGAATCGTGCTGAAAACCGAGTGTGCACATTCGAGCTCAAAGTGGCACATTCCGATCTCGGGAAAATGAAGCGCGCCGCTCCGCGTCGCGCTTCATTTGCCTCCCTCGCTCGGAAATGTGCCACTTTTCGCTCGAATGCGCACATCTTCGAATTTATCACATTTATCTAATTTATCATTCGCTCCTTGAAATCAAAAATTTTAATTTACTGCAGTAAATATCGGTTGTATGGTCAAAAAACGTATTTACCATAGCAATGAGTGGAAGGGAGCGAAAAGATACGACAATCTCATCAGTGCGAGTGAGAGGCAACGATTAAAATTATTTAACTAATTTATTGACTTAAATTATTGTGAATCGTGCTGAAAACCGAGTGTGCACATTCGAGCTCAAAGTGGCACATTCCGATCTCGGGAAAATGAAGCGCGCCGCTCCGCGTCGCGCTTCATTTGCCTCCCTCGCTCGGAAATGTGCCACTTTTCGCTCGAATGCGCACATCCTCGTATTTATTGAATGTGGTTTACATTTACACTACATCTATAGCTCAATTTATATGTTATATAAATTCTAAATCTTGTTTTATTTTTTTAAATTACAAGTGGTGTTTTTAAATGCGATTTTGTTTGTTTATTGAGGGATAGATCGGTTTTAAATACAGATTCGATTTGAATTGAAAAGAATATTATTTTTCTGTGAATTAATGAAAATCGGAGGGCAAGGGTGGCATTCAGGAGGAAAGGATTACTCAAAATCCTCCATATTTAAAGAAAAATTAAGTACAAGCTCAATTCATTAACGAATAAAGTGAAATAAATTAAAAATTACGAAAATACGTAAACTGCAGATTTATAATTTTTGAATTTGAATTTCTTTAATTTGATTTACATTTACACTACATCTATAGCTCAAATTATAGGCTATACATATAAATTCTAAACATTTGGTAGAAAGACAACTATTTATTAGAAATATAAATTTTTGCTATACAAGATGTGTATTTTTAGTTATTTTTGAAATTATACTTCTTTTGGCTCGTTAAGAATAGAATTTTAGGGGGCAACGCCACTAGCGCCACACAGATAATAAAAATTTCATAGAATGAAACTAACATATGTATAATATCCCGTGCAGAAATTGTGTCAGGATTTTAATAGGGCCCTTTAAAGATTTCCCATACACTTTTAGGGACCCTAAAAGGATGGACACGCTTCGTAAAACTGGGCCTTTAAGGGAAATGTAATAAAGTCCTTTAAAGTTTTTCCTTACTTTTATTTTTTTTTTACCTGGTGTATAATAAGAGAATAAATTTTCTTAGAATATTACAAAAGCTTAGTTAAACATAAAGCAATATCCAGCTGAGGTAAAAGACAACAAAAGATATTTCTATTGTTAGTTCTGTATTTGTTAAAATTAAAAATAATTAATCCCTTTTTGCTTTTAGAAACCTGTTAGGATATATGTATGTCAGCTTGGAAGTGACAGGGTTTGTAAATATAATCACTATTCTTCCGATATAAATATATTGACCAAAATAATAATGGCAATCACAATACACAGTCTTGATTTTAACACAAAATATAATTGAGCAATCACAATACACAAAATATAATCGTCACTTCAAGAATCGTGACATTAATAATCCCTTTCCTGGGTACGAAAGGCTTTTATACCCATCTCCTTACTATTTGTTTTTCTAAAAGGGCATGACCTCTTTCGTACCCAGAATTGGTACAATCAATCTTATATTAATTACATCGGCAATAACATAAAAGGCACGTATAATGGCCTTACATGAATGGTGCCCTTTGAAGAGCTTAATAGGAACAACTTAAGTTTATAACAATAAATGCCACAGCAATAACGCCAAAAGGCACGTATAATGGCCTTACATGAATGGCGCTCTTTGAAGGGCTTAAATAGAAACAAGAATTATTTAATACCACCACGGGTCACCTCCTCTTGTTCCCTTGGTTCCCAGAAAATGAAGAAATCAGCCCGACTGGCTGGCACCAGAACCAGAACAAAGGAAAGTAGACACGGTGTATGATAAAAAAAAATGATTGCTCACACGGCCCATCCTGAACCATAATTCGTTCTCGAATTATTTCCTTGTTTACCTTAAAAGAAACATTCTTAAAGTATCTTGACTTATTTTAAATCCATGTGGTTCAATAATACACTCAAGCTGTTTGCTGAGATGTACTGATCAGAATTTTTTTTTTTTTTTGAGAATGGTATCAGAGACGCTGCCTGATAACCCAAAAACATACAGAGACGCTGCCTGTAGTTCTAAACAAAAGATTTACGATTGCCAGAGTCGCTGCCTGGACAACCTGAGTTTACAGAGTCGCTGCCTGTAACTCATAAGCTTACAGAGACACTGCCTGTAGCTCCAGAACACACAGAGACGCTGCCTGTTGTTCAAAACTATAAATGTTTTTTTTTTTTTTTTTAACGATTGCCAGAGTCGCTGCCTGGACAACCTGAGTTTACAGAGTCGCTGCCTGTAACTCATAAGCTTACAGAGACACTGCCTGTAGCTCCAAACAAAAGAATAACGATTGCCAGAGTCGCTGCCTGGACAACCTGAGTTTACAGAGTCGCTGCCTGTAACTCATAAGCTTACAGAGACACTGCTTGTAGCTCAAGAACACACAGAGACGCTGCCTGTTATTCAAAACTATAAATGTTTTTTTTTTTTTTTAACGATTGCCAGAGTCGCTGCCTGGACAACCTGAGTTTACAGAGTCACTGCCTGTAACTCCTGAACACACAGAGACGCTGCCTGTTGTTCAAACTTTAACCATTTTTTTTTTTTTTTTTTGTTTTGTTTTTTTTTTTTTTTTTTTTTTTTTTTTTATATTAGTTACACTTTGTAATCGTTCTTACCGTACACCTTTTATAACTCGGGTTCCTCCATGAATTTTCCAGGCCATGCTCGTTCCATGTCCCTGGTGATGACCTTTTCTTGTTTGTAGTAAGATATTTTTTTTTTGCTTTTATTTGGTCATTGGGCAATAGAGTTATGACCCCACATGGACCTTCATGCTTTCTGTCTAGTTTGGCGAAATGTGAATTCCCTGAGTGATAGTAGATGAAATCTCCAACATCTGAACAAGTGGTACTCAATATGAATTGAAGTTTATTAATAGCGTTCGACCATTCTGACTTTTTGTTAATTTGTGTTCTCAAGAGATTCGAAATTGTGGAAACATATCGCTACACTTGCCTTTTCGATATTCTATTTCAAAGTTAAAAGATTAGAAATAAAGCCACCAATGAACTACTCGCGGTAATAACTCCTTTTGTTTTGCGACAATTTTAAAGAATTACGATCTGTAGTAATTTTTTTTTTTTAAATATCCCTAGTAAATAGGTGCGAAAATGCTTCATGGCATGATAAACGGCAAGTGTTTCTAACTAATAAGAATGATATTTAGATTCAACATCTGATGTTCTTTTAGAAAAGTAGGTACTCGATTACTTTGAGTTATTTTCTATGACGCTGGAAAAGTATGACTCCAAATCCGACGGAACTTGCGTCGGTGTGCAGTTCAGTTTCTAAAAGCACATCTAACGTTGCCAAAAGAAACGACTACTTAAAAAAGCACAAACATAATTTTTGGCAATGTCCTGATCAACGCTCCAAACAAATGGTTCATTGTTTTCGTAAGCTTTGTAATACAGGAAGTACGGGAAGCAAACTCCGGTACAAATTTTCTAAAATAACCCGCAAGATCCATGAATTGCCTAACCTGCTTTACGCTCTTAGGGGTTGGTGCTTTTAAAAACGCTTCTAATTTATTTTTTCCGGGTCTGATCCCTTTCTCCGAAATTTCTTGACCTAAATATTGAATTTCATTGTAAAAATCGACCTTTTTTTGTGTTTAAAGATATTCCTGCTTCGCTTAGGGCTGTTAAAACGCGTTCTAATTTAAGAAAGCCTTCACCCATTGTTTTTGAGGGTATTAAAATATCGCCCAAATAAAGTAAGGCGTTTTTGCTTCTGATATTACCTAAAGCATTGTAAAGTGCGCGCTGGAACGCAGTAGGGGCATTTGCTAACCTAAACGGTACACGCAGGTACTCGTAATGACCATCAGGGGTTATAAGTGCGGTTTTTTTCTATTGAGTCGCGCGCCATTGAAATTTGATGAAATCCGGCGTAAGGTGATTTACTTTTCATAATTATACTATTTGCTAATAACTGGTTAATTATCGTTTTTTTTTTTTTTGTTTTTTTTTCGATAACATTGGTCAGAACGGTGTCCAGCTTTACTACAAAAGAGCAAATGACTTTATTGCCATTTTGTTTACATCAAGTGGCTGCTTTAAACAATCCCGGCTTAAATGCCCATGTTTACCGCAATTGTAACATGTTTTGTTGTCGTCATAAGGACGTTTGTTATTGTGCTCAATTGGGTGTTTAAATTTGGGTTTGTGAAAATCACTTAAAATACTTAATAATTCTGTTACTGATACCGGATTGCTGTTTAAAGCTGTACTTTTACGGCAACGTTGGCTATATCGCCAATAACTATCTCTAACAATTGGGAATCGTTTAAGTTAAAATTTAGTGATTTTAAAAGACTTATCTTTTCCTGGCATACTCGCAGTAACTGTCAGCATTACGGCTACTGTAGAGGCTCGCCGCTCGCAGTCTTTCGCTGAGGTTTTTCTTCGGCGGAAATAGGTCGGTGATCTCGGCCTTGAAGTCAACCCAGTTTTTCTCATTGGGGTGCCATGCGGAGTACCATTCTTGCGCCTCGCCTTTCAGACCGCTCGTGGCCCTCATCATCATCTCGTATTGTTTCCACTGGAGAGTAGCTCCCAATTTTTCAATTTCGCAACACCAAAACGCGGCTCCCTGTCATCGCGCTTGGGATCGTAAACAGGGATGCTAATCTCGGTCGATGGTGCCAAGGCTCGATTAGACTGTTCCTGCATCCCTTTAAGGACGTTTGTCAGCACTTCAGTTAATTGTTCCATTTTTTTGTATTTAGCACGGTCACTACACAAGCTTATAGTTTTTTATGTTTTGGATTACCGAATCCCACTTCTGATGTCAGCTTGGGAAATGACAGGGTTTGTAAATATAAACACTATTCTTCCGATATAAATATATTGACCAAAATAATAATGGCAATCACAATACACAGTCTTGATTTTAACACAAAATATAATTGAGCAATCACAATACACAAAATATAATCGTCACTTCAAGAATCGTGACATTAATAATCCCTTTCCTGGGTACGAAAGGCTTTTATACCCATCTCCTTACTATTTGTTTTTCTAAAAGGGCATGACCTCTTTCGTACCCAGAATTGGTACAATCAATCTTATATTAATTACATCGGCAATAACATAAAAAGGCACGTATAATGGCCTTACATGAATGGTGCCCTTTGAAGAGCTTAATAGGAACAACTTAAGTTTATAACAATAAATGCCACAGCAATAACGCCAAAAGGCACGTATAATGGCCTTACATGAATGGCGCTCTTTGAAGGGCTTAAATAGAAACAAGAATTATTTAATACCACCACGGGTCACCTCCTCTTGTTCCCTTGGTTCCCAGAAAATGAAGAAATCAGCCCGACTGGCTGGCACCAGAACCAGAACAAAGGAAAGTAGACACGGTGTATGATAAAAAAAAATGATTGCTCACATGTATATAACTTCAAAACTTTTTTTTCAAACTAAAAAAAGAAATTTTTTGAAAGAGAAATTTATTTGGGTAATGTGATCTTATGTTTAACTAGCCCTTTTCTGTAACAAATACTAACAAATAAAAGCCCTGCCTCTTCGCTTTCCAAAGAGGCTGTTATATAATTTCTGAATGATTTCTTAGTAATGTACATAAAAATACTTATCAATAATAATTACTTTTAGCTGACAAAAAAAGTATTATGTATGAGTGTAAACTGTAAAACAAATAAAAAATAATAATTTAATTGATCACTTCACAACTTGCAGTAAATAGAAATAATTTTATATTTTCTAAATAAGATATTCAAATAATTTTATTATGGACTTTTCTTCTTATGGAATCCACAAAAAGACTTTTAAAGGTCCTTTAATATTTACCGTAACTAAAACCTATTATGGAATTCTTGACAAAAATTAAAAGGCCCTTTAATGGTTATTCTGAAAAACCCCTAAAAGGATTTCCTTATCATAACCCGGCAATGCCCTTTACTGGCTTTAAAAAGGATTCACTGAAAAATGTTTTAACGTGGAATCCACAACGTAGCATTTAAGGGCCCCTACCACTGTTAGGGCATCCATAGTAAATTTCTGCACGGGATTCTATAGCAAAAATATATATTTTCAATGCAATTAGATTAAAAATATAAATTTTAAAAAAAGACTAGTAAACTTTCAAAAAATTTGACAAAACAACTTTAAAATGGTTTGAAAGACGAAAAAATACTGAGGTCTGTCTGCAGTTTTTATAGTAACTAGGGGACAATCCAATTTTTTGAAAATAATTGATATTTATTGAAACACCAGCGGTGTCTACTCTAATTATATTATTGTTTTAGAAATCTTTATAAAAATTCGAGAAAAGAAAAAGTTTAAACATTAAATTATAAGCCTTCCAATAAAAGTTTATGCATTTCTTATAAACAATATGTAAAAAATAATTAGTCATAAAACTATACCCGTATAAAATGGAATGCTCCTAACTGTATATTTTAATATCACATACAAACACGTATATTGTAAAAAAAAATCAATAAAACTAAGTTGCAGGAAATAACAATAACAACAAAAGTGAAAATTAATTTATAAAGCTTTAATCGTAGATTAAAATTATTCTTGGCCATTTCCTGCTTCCCTATTGTTGAAAAACATTTTCCGGTTTATATAATATTTTTATTTTTGCTCGGAAAAAAACAAGTAAAACGAAAACTACGATAAATTTCCACCCATCACCAAAGTTTTCAAGGTCCGTGGAAGTGGAAAGCATTGTTCCCTTTCAGAATTTTTTCGACATGCTTCTGACATCTGCTTTAGTATTTTTTGATTTTTTTTCCTTTGATGTCACAGAAAACAATAAAATTAAAGCCCATTAAACATTGCAAGCGCAAATTGCTTCTAAAAACAATACGAAAGTCTTAAACAATAACTTCATCGCCCACAGCAGGCGCGAAAGTAATTTGCATAAACCGGCGATTTCCAAACTCGGATTCGAAATACTGAGACCTTTTTCTATAAGATACGTAAAAAATTGGCATAAGGCGCAATGATATTATTTTGAGTAATTAAGGGTTGAAGTTTTAGATTTACTTCCGTAGCACACAAGTTTACGTTAAAAAAATTCTAGCGCCGTTATTTGTGGACGGATCTTTAAAAACAATACAGATTCAGATTTGCCAGATTTTTTGGCTTCGGATAATGTTAAAAAACCATAGGCGTGTTATTTGAAATTTTTAAGAAAAACGGGTTCGAAGAGTCCCACTTGTAATTAATTTTTACTAAATTTCGACTTTGAAAAATCGTAGTTCGATTATTTGTAAACGGCTCTTTAAAAACTTTTCAGATTCTAAAAGCCCGTTTATCTGAGCGTAAGATGAGCTAAAAAAATCAACAAGGCCCAATGTTAAATCTAGGAGAAAAACGCTTTCGAAGCTTTCAAAATGTAAATTTTGTTAAAATTTTTAATTTTCAAAATGCTATAACTCCGCCGTCTTTGCGAATTTAGTCAAATCCTTTCATTTCTGAACGTTTTCAACCCCCACGCGTCGGAATCCGGTCCTAACTCAAATCCCCAAAATCGCCAAAAATCGGAAAAAAACATGGATTAACCCCTTGCGTATTTTTGAAGAAAAAAAATTTTAGGTAATGGATTTACTTTAAATTTTTACCGGACCTTTCTATGCATCCCAAACTTACATATCCGGAGCCCATTCTTCCCTGCTCTCCCTTCAACACCTAAATTTTTTGAGAAAACTAAATTGATCAAAAAAAATACACTTCGACTCACAAAAACAATCGTATCGCCGTCATTTTCAGTCCGATCATTAAAAACAACACGAATTTGGAAATCTGAGACTTTTCCCATAAGATGCGTACAAAATCGGCATAGGGCGCAATGTTAATTTTTTGAGTAATTAAAGGTTGAAGTTTTAGGTTAATTTATGTATCAGAGAAATTTACGTTAAAAAAATTTTAGCGCCGTTATTTGTGGACGGATCTTTAAAAACTATACAGATTCGGATTTGTCAAACTTTTTGGCTTTGGATGGGCTTAATAAACCATAAGCGTGCTATTTGAAATTCTCAAGGAAAACTGGTTCGAATTGTTAGACTTGTAATTAAGTTTTTCTAAATTTTTACTTTGAAAAATCGTAGCTCGATTATTTGTGAACTAATCTTTAAAAACTCTTCAGATTCTAAAAGACCGTTTATCCTAGCGTAAAACCAGTTAAAATATTGTTTTCTTTTCAATGTAATTTGTGCAACTTTAAAAAACTTAAACTTTTTATTATGCAATCTTGGCTCTTTATAACCTTTCATCATATTGTTCTAAAAATAAATAATAAAATGATCATATTCTTGTAACTATACTTAGATTTAACATGTACCAAATCAAATTACTCAAAAACTAACATTAAAACATCTCGGACATGACCATAACCCATTCTTGCTACGACGTCTTCCTCGTCCAACCAAACTAGACTTAGCAACAAACGAAAAGAACGCTAAAAACGACAAAAATTTAAATAATTAAGGCATTCACTATGTACAACTGAAAGTTACGACTAGAAGGTGAACAAGTATATCACTCTTGCTTGTTACTAAGTCGGGTGTGGTCACTTTTTAGCTCGTTACAATTAAATAAAACGAGAACGTTGTGGTTATGCTCGATCTAAAAGCGGAAATCCATTTAGAAACAATAAAACGAGAACGATTTTCTAGATAATTAACAATTCTCTCCAATTCGAAAGAAAAAATTTCCGAGGGGCACGCACGAACGGGATCATCCCGCGTCCAAGTCCGAGCTTTAAAGCTCGACGTTTCCGATCGGCCCACTTCCGTCCACTTTTTCAAATGCCAAGCTGACTCACGCCGACATTTTCGAAAACTAATTAGTCGACCATTTTTCTAACTTATTTTTTTGCGCTAAAATGCAAATCCGTGACTAATTCTGTTAATTTATTTAGCGACAAGTTTTGTTTTAGCCCATTGAATTTTAATCGGTTTAATTTTCTTGCGAGCATCAAATTAATAAGCAAACATGACATTTCGATTCTTCGAATAATAAAATTTTTATTTCGAGCAGAACTCGTATTTTATTTCTGTTTTGGTTTACTTTTTTCGTTTGGAAAAAGAAAACGGGTTTTCGGTCGACGCGTTTTGAATTTTTATTCTTACAAAAATAAAGTGCGCTTACTTCGAGGCGTCGTTAACTGTAAATTTGTTATTACAATCGCTTTGTGTTTTAGAAGCACGTCTGCTTTTCGTCCCACTGACCTGAATGCATGCTTTTTGTGTATGCACTTTTACATTTTTATTTACAATAGAAATGCAATAAGGCGATTGTTTAAAATGTTAGGTTTTTCGTGTGTAATGGCTTACTTTAAATTGCAAAAGGTTGCCTTTCACAAAATGGTGCTTTTTAAAACAAGTACCGTAAAAATGTATCAATAAATGTTATTAATTAATGTGTTCAATTTAAAATGGTCAAAATTAAGGCAATTTTGAACTTACTACAACCGCGGTTACCGGTCAATTGGACCTTTAAGAAAAATTGGTCTTTTAACAATTAAATATTTCTTGCAACACATTTAATGGTTTGAAACAGTTTTTAAAAACAATAAATGCCATAACTTTCACCAAATATAAAATCAAAATTGATTGAAATTTTAATTGTTAGATTTGATAAAATAAGATTCAAGTAAAAATCGAATAAAAACGAAGATGTGCGCATTCGAGCGAAAAGTGGCACATTTCCGAGCGAGGGAAGCAAATGAAGCGCGACGCGGAGCGGCGCGCTTCATTTTCCCGAGATCGGAATGTGCCACTTTGAGCTCGAATGTGCACACTCGGTTTTAAGCACGATTCACAAAATTTAGGCCAATAAATTAGACAAAAAAATAATTTAATTGTTTTCTCTCACTCGCACCTACAAAATTAACGTATCTTTTCGCTCACTTCCACTTATTGCTATGGTAAATACATTTTTTGAACATAAACTTCATATTTACAAAACTAAATTAAATTTTTTGATTTGAAAGTAAAAAGATTAATTAAGGCAAATCAATAAATACGGAGATGTGCGCATTCGAGCGAAAAGTGGCACATTTCCGAGCGAGGGAAGCAAATGAAGCGCGACGCGGAGCGGCGCGCTTCATTTTCCGAGATCGGAATGTGCCACTTTGAGCTCGAATGTGCACACTCGGCTTTAAGCACTATTCACAATCATTAATTAATTTAAAATTTACTAAAGTTACAGAACCGTATCTCTACAAAAAAGTATATGTTAAATAGTTTTCATTCTCAAAAATTTTTTGAATTTGCATTTTTGTAAAACGTGTAAAACAAGTGGCGTGTAATTCGAGAAACTTGCCAGGGAGGTGCGCCCCCCGGCTTGGAAATCACTAATATAAAAAAAAATTATAATGGAACATTCATAATTCGATTTTTTTGGTTGCTCAATTAGGGGGGTCGCAATAATTTTTTTTTGAGTATCCATTCTTTTTCATACTATTTTTTTTATTAACGAATTGATTTTAGAGTTAATTTATATTTAATTATTGTGGCCGCCATGGGGGGCTGCCGCTCTGGGTACGCCATGAAATGGTGCGAATGCGTTCCTTAATTTTTATTTAAATATATTTTTAAAAATAATTAATTATTGTGAATCAAGCGTGCTTTACTCCATTGAAATGTACTATTTTTCGCTTGACTTCGCTTTCAAGTACAATATACATTGACTTAGTTATTTTTAATAATTTTCCCAAATTTTGTTCCACTTTTTATTAAAGAATTAATCTTGCAGTTAATTTGTTTTTTATCAGCAATAACTTAAAATTCTATATTATACTCTTGAACTTATTGAAAATAAAGAAGGAAATATTTTTCTGAATTCTTTTAGACGATTTAATATGAATTTTTTAAAATTTTTGGGGAAAGATTTACCTAAATGTGTAAAAACACTATATCTTTTTTTCAATGTAATGTTTATCTTGGTCATTTCTAAATTTTTTTCTATTGTTATAAAATAAATCATAAAAGGACCAATTTTCGTACATAGATTTAATTCTTAAAGGAAATTATTTGATTGCTCATTAATAATAAAAATGAGGAATACAAAATAATAAATAAATAATAAAAAAAAAATTATACAAATTTTTTACAAGTTTTTTACTGCATTATAAAAATAAAAAAATGCGTTTTCTCGCAACTATAGTTTGTATTATAATAATTGATTCGTTACACGGCTTTCCGAAACGTATCTAGACCGTAAAGCGAGGTACGCCTGTAACATAATTAGACAATCGACCTGTTTATTTTGAAAAAAAACAACAATGTATGCTTTAGGAACTTCAAAAAAAAGACCATTACACGAATAATTGTTATCCTTGAAAGAGCAATAAATCGATCAATTATCGTTTAATTTTACGACCGAAACGTAAAACAATCTCAAGGATTTTCTTGAGGTTGTTTAAGGATTTCCTATTGCAATTAAAAACGATCGTGATCGATGACGAAACTGTTTAAAATTTAATCAACGAAATTATCGTTTTCGCGTTTTGAACACGCAAAGTCGAAAATTTAACACAAAGACATCTGTTCGGAATTTAAGAGAAAAAAAGGCGTAGGTGTCGTTTCCATTAATTAGCAGCTTAAAGATCATGGACATTTTCCGAAGTCTTTATTGTTGTTATTTTCTCGCGTTTAATTTATTTAATGGCTCGCAGAACTTGAGCAAAACTAAAAATGTAGATTTCGAAGTGACGCAATACGGAATAATGGTTTTGACTTTTAGAAAATTTCTCTGAAGGGTCAAAAAGTAAAATATGTATCCAGTTTATTATTGATGTATGCAAATTGTTTATAAAGGCAAATGTTGTACAATCTACGCACTAATAATAACAATAAAACGGTAGCAACAATAATTAAAAATTGTGTAACGGCTTACGAAACAAAGAGAAACGATTTTTGAGCCTACGTAACATTTTTCCAAATTTGGAGAAAAGCTTTCTAATATTCAAAACTAATTACTAACAATGCGCGCATCGTTAACACGAAATTTAGATCGCAATGAAAAAGCGATTTGCATTTTCTATAAAGATAGTGATATGCGCGGTATTGCACAACTTTTTATATCAAAAACAAAAATTGATAAATTTTTTTCAATAAAAAATTAAGGATACCATTTAGAAGATGTGTACCTACTTAAAATTCACATTGGAATTTTTCTAAATATTCATTTAGAAAATTCAATAAGCATTAAATAAAACTTTAAAAAAAATTGTTATTTCCAGAAGTGTTAATAGTTCAAAAAAATTTAATTTAATTTAACCAGTAGTTCATGTCCTTGTTCAAGATCCAAGCTAGCTCTATATCAAAATTTATGAAAATTGATTTAGTGGTTTAGGCCTGAAAAGGTAACAGACATACAGACAGACAGACAGGCAGACAGAGTTACTTCCGTTTTTATAATATTAGTTTGAATAATTCAATTTTTTTAGAAAATAAATTAAGAATTGTGAATCGTGCTTAGTGAGGGGCACATTCGAGCTCAGTGGCACATTCCGATCTCGGAATGAAGCGCGCCGCCCGCGTCGCGCTTCATTTGCCTCCCTCGCTCGGAAATGTGCCACTTTTCACTCGAATGCGCACATCTTCGTGTTTATTGATTTGCCTTAATTAATCTTTTCACTTTCAAATCAAAAAATTAAATTTTGTTTAGTAAATATGGAGTTTATGTTCAAAAAATGTATTTACCATAGCAATAAGTGGAAGTGAGCGAAAAGATACGATAATTTCGTAGGTGCGAGTGAGAGAAAACGATTAAATTAATTTTTTTGTCTAATTTATTGGCTTAAGTTTTGCGAATCGTGCTTAAAACCGAGTGTGCACATTCGAGCTCAAAGTGGCACATTCCGATCTCGGGAAAATGAAGCGCGTCGGTCCGCGTCGCGCTTCATTTGCCTCCCTCGCTCGGAAATGTGCCACTTTTCGCTCGAATGCGCACATCTTCGCATTTATCACATTAATCTAATTTATCTTTCGTTCCTTGAAACCAAAAATTTTAATTTACTTCAGTAAATATCGGTCACATGTTCGAAAAACGTATTTACCATAGCAATCATGTAATTTGCCTATATTAAACTTTTTTTTACAAAAAAAAAACTAAATTTTAGGATATATTGCAATTTATTTTACAAAAAAAATTGTACAGACATTATCCTTTTTAAAATCTACAATTGAGACCAACCAAAACTTGTGAGAGATAAATATTGCACCCCCCCTCGCCCCATTGAATTTGGACGGCCTTGATCTATAGGTAAACAATTCAAATTAAATCTATTTTTATCTATTTCTTTATTCACTTCTATTAAAACATTCTTAAAGACTTTTAAATTTCTAATTATCGGAAATTTTTAAAAAAATTATTCAACGAACCCCCTTTCGAAATCGAAATTTTTCGCACTCGCTTAGGTAACGAAATTTTAACCATTTCAAATTACCAATGCAGGAAAGTGGAGCTTACGGATACGAATAAAAATAATTTTTAACACAGATCGGAGTTTTATATAAACTAGTTTAGATACATAATTGATAAAAAAAAATTAATAATGCGGAAACGCAACCTGCTGCGATCCTTACAAAAGCAACAATAAAACCAGAATAAATTTACAACCAGTTTGAAATAAATTAACTATTCACCTGTTGCGTTCTCGTCGCCGAAAATAGCTTACCGACTTTTATAAGTACGTAATGTTCGCTTTCAAATTAATTTAATTTTTTTTTTTTTGGTGTTTGCCTTTTGATTAATTTCAACGACGACGAAATGGCAGGCCTTCAATTTTCGAACGCTCAAGTCGAAACGAAACTCGTCGAGCGCTCTTCTGAAAGCAATTTTATTTCCTCTTTTTTTCCGAAGAATTTTTTCGAGTAAAAAATTAATGAATTTCGGTGTCTCTCTAATGTTAATAAATTTAAGTTTCCACGTTCCTGCGAGTGGTGAAAGTGAATGGACGCTTAATAACTGACCTCACTTGTAATTCCAATGTTTTACTCGATTATTATTATTATTTTATTAAATAATTTTCTAATCTGATTTTTAATGTTGTTTTCCTTTTAGGACTTAGAAATAATGAGAAAATAACAATTCGTAGAAGATGCATTAAGAATTTTGTTTATTTTTTTCTACACGTTACCGTTTCCGACCTTGTTTAATTTCTGCTCTGTTTCTCTTTCTTTTCTTCTCTTTTTCGTCGACTTTTCGAATTAGTTTAAGTGAGAAAAAAAAACAATTATTAATAACACTTTCGTTTCGTTCCAGATACCTCCAAGGTGGTGCAGAATTCGAAACTGGGTCGTACTCTGTTTAGTAATTATTTTATTTATTCAAATAGCAACAAGCGAAAAAAGTAAGTTCTTCTCATTTTTTACCGGGTTTCCACGTTCTCACTAACTTGGAAATCTCACGATTGTTTTTGCAACTTTCTACACATAAAAAACATTATTAACATTAACGAACTACTAATATAAGTGAAAATTTATAAACGTTATTCTTGGTAAAAATAATATGACGGCGAGATTCGTAATTAAATGCGCTTACAACATTGCAGGAGGACGGCTACCTGCCTGTGAATGTTTTTTTGGATTAAATTCTAAAATAAGTCCGCTGAAAAAAACTTCTTGTTTATTTAATTCTAGAATTTCACATTTAAAAATTAATCCATATTAAATTCCAATTTTTTACAGTGTATAATCTATTATATTCTTAGCAATGTGGAGAAAATAAATATCGTGGTTTATTCGCTTTAGTACCATCAATATATTATAGCTGTTGTATTTGTATTTATATTACGGTATACCCATACCTCGCTTTACGGTCTAGATACGTTCGGGAAAAGTTGGCCGTAAAGTGAAAAGCTATATAACAAATCAATTATTTTGAGATAAACTAAACAGAAGGTCGCTAACAGTCAGTACGGCATTTTTGTGATTTTTTAAGCTCCGTGTAAAATCGACATAGAGCGCAATGTTAATTTTTCGACTAATTAAGAGTTAAAGTTTTAGATTCATTATTGTAGCACAATATTTTAGGTTAAAAAAATTGTAGCGCAGTTATTTGTGAACGGATCCTTAAAAACTATATATATTTGGATTCACCAGACTTTTTGGCTTCAGATAAATTCAAAAAACCATAGGCGTACTATTTGTAATTTTGAGGAAAACGGCTTCGAAGCGTCTGACGTGTAATTAATTTTTTTTAAATTTCCATTTTAAAAAATCGTAGCTCGGTTAGTTGTGAACAGATCTTTAAAAACTTTTCTAATTCTTAAAGTTCGTTTGTCGAAGCATAAGGTCAGCTAAAAAAATCAATAGGGCCCAATGTTAAATCTAGAAAAAAAACGCGCTCGAAGCTGTCAAAACGCAAGTTTTACCTTTTTTGCTGGTGTCTTGTGCTTATTATTATTAATCGATTAATGTAATCACTTTAGCTAGAGGCAAAGTGATCACATTAAGCTGCTTCTACTGTATCATTAAAAAATACCGTTATAGCAAAAGAAATATGTGTAATTGATAAAGTCAAAATATATATTGACAAGGCTCTTACTAAAGTGAATTAACATCAGCAGTTTTTTGCACATTTTTGAGAATATCCTATTATTACATATAAATATCACAGACGAACCCCTAACAAATTTGTTGTTATTGTAATTATTCCATTTTACTAAACATAAATAAATTGTTGCTAGTTCTTGGTGAATTAGAGAAAGTTGTGCATTAAATTCCAATATCAACTAGCCACCGACAAAGTTGACATACAAATTTCTGTTTATTAAAAATCGACGATTCAAACAACTTTTACTTGAATATTAATTAAAAATATACGTTCTTCGCATTTCCTCTTCCAACGAAAAAAAACCACATATTCCAATTAACAATTGAGCGCACTTGACCCACAAATTAATAAAGTTATTTTTATTTGTGTATTTATTTTTTTTTTAATTAAAAAAACGCCAAACGATTGTGCGAACGCTCGTTTTATTCACAAAAAAAAAAGAATACAACGCGCGCCGATTAAAATATAATTATAAATGAAAGTTGTAAACATTTTGAGGATGAGAGTCAAGTTCGAGGGCGCCGAAACAATGCACCATCACGAGCTTCCTCCAAAAATTAAACTTTCTAATGTCAAAATCGTCGTGCTTTTCAGCAACGAGAAGAAGATTGCGCAGACCGACGACCTCTTCGTCCAAAACCTCCGCCACCTCCAGAGATCAAGAAGTTTCGGCGAGCGTCAACAGGTTCAAAGTGCGAACGCGACCCAACCAACGAAGAACCGGAGACAACTCGCTATCTTCGAGCTCCTTGACCAAGAGCAGTACGAAGAAAGACGGCGATGGTTACAAGATAGTTTGTTATTACACGAATTGGTCCCAGTATCGCACAAAAGTGGGCAAATTCAGCCCCGAAGACATAACGCCCGATCTGTGCACGCACATCATCTTCGCCTTCGGCTGGCTGAAGAAAGGCAAGCTCTCTTCCTTCGAAAGCAACGACGAAACTAAAGATGGCAAAACCGGCCTTTACGAGCGCATGCAAAAGCTCAAAAAGGCCAATCCCAAGCTACAAATTCTCTTGGCAATCGGTAAGTTTGAAGGACCCACTTTCTTTTTGAATACTGCTGATTTTGATTTTTTAGGTGGATGGTCGTTTGGTACGCAGAAATTTAAGGAAATGTCGTCGACGCGTTATGCACGACAGACCTTCATCTATAGCGCAATCCCCTTCCTTCGGGATCGAGATTTCGATGGTCTCGATATCGATTGGGAGTATCCCAAGGGATCAGACGACAAGAAGAATTATGTTCATCTCTTGAAAGGCGAGGATTCGGTTTCTAATTTACTTCTTGCGAATGCAAAATATTTTTTATTTGGGTTTTGCTGAAAAATTCGGTTATTTTTTCAAAATTATTGCAAGGGCTGTTTACTAGGGTTGTACACAAACATTTAATTTAAATATATGTTTCTTCTGATGAGCCCGAAAAAATTAAATAAAATGGTCATCTGTATTTGGATTTTCAAAAAAAGGAAAAATTGTTTTTCAAAATTATTTAAATCTAACGCAAGGGTTGTTTAATGGGGTTGTTTGCAATTAGTTTATTCAAATACATGATTGCGATATTTCTCTAATAATTTTGGAAAAAATTAAACAAGTTAGAGTAGTATGTATTTGGATTTTCAGAAAAGTTAAATTTAATTTTTAAAATTATTTAAATCTAATGCAAGGGTTGTTTAATAAGGTTGTTCACAACCACTTTATTTAAATAAATGGTTGTCATATTTTTCCTAATAACCACGGAAAAAATTATAAAACATGATCAACTGCTTTTGGATTTTTAAAAAATTAATATTTTTTAATCATTTAAATTTAACACAAGAGCTGTTTACTAGGGTTGTACACAAACATTTTATTTAAAAATATGTTTCTTCTAATAAGCCCGAAAAAATAAAATTAAATGGTCATCTGTATTTGGATTTTCAAAAAAAGGAAAAATTGTTTTTCAAAATTATTTAAATCTAACGCAAGGGCTGTTTAATAGGGTTGTTCATAATAAGTTTATTTAAATACATGATTGCGATATTTTTTTTAATAATTTCGGAAAAAATTAAATAAGTTAGTAGTATGTATTTGAATTTTCAAAAAAATTAAATTTAATTTTTTCCAAATTATTTAAATTTTACGCAAGGGCTGTTTAATGGGGTTGTCCACAATTACTTTATTTAAATACAAGATTGCGATATTTCCTCTAATGATTTCGGAAAAAATTAAATAAGTTAGAGGAGTGTGTATTTGAATTTTCAGAAAAAGTTAAATTTAATTTTCAAAATTATTTAAATCTAACGCAAGGGCTGTTTAATAGGGTTTTTTGCAACCATTATTTAAATAAATGGTTGCCATATATTCTCTAATAATTCTGAAAGAAAATAAACAGAATGGTCATCCGCTTTTATTTTTTTTTTAAATATTGAAATCCAACGCAGAGACTGTTTAATAGGGTTGTTTACGATTACTTTATTTAAATAAATGTTTGCCCATATTTAGTCCAATAATACCGGAAAAAATTAAATAAAGTGATTATCTGCATTTCGATATTCAAAAATATTCAAAAAAGCAAAAATTGTTTTTCAAAGTTATTTAAATTTATTGCTTGGGCTGTTTAATAAGGTTGTTCACGACCACTTTATTTAAATAAATGGTTGTATTTTCCCTAATAACCACGGAAAAAAATTATATAAGATGATGAACTGCTTTTGAATTTTTAAAAATTTTTTTTAATCGTTTAAATTTAACGCATGAGCTGTTCAATTGGGTTGTTCACAACCACATTATTTAATAATTGTTTGCGATATTTTTCTTAATAATCCTGGAAAAATTTAATGATATGGTTATCTGCTTTTAGATGTTCAGAAGAAAATTATTTAAATCAAAATACAAGTGCCGTTTAAGATGATTGTTAACAAACATTTTATTTAAATGAATTTTTATTAGATACAGTCAAACCTTGATAAGTCGAACCTCTATAAGTCGAATTTTTGATAACTCGAATTATTTTTAGTTTCCATTAACTTCGACTTATCGAGGTTAGACTGTATATCTCCTAATAAGTTAGGGAAAAAATTACCAAATAAACCACTAATATTTTTTTTCTTAATATATAGAATTACGAGAGGCCTTCGAAGCAGAAGCTCAAGAGATTAAGAAACCCCGTCTTTTACTAACAGCTGCAGTTCCCGTAGGCCCGGACAACATCAAATCAGGATACGACGTTCCAGCAGTCTCTTCCTATCTCGACTTCATCAATTTAATGGCATACGATTTCCACGGCAAGTGGGAACGCGAAACCGGACACAACGCTCCTTTGTATTCCCCAAGTTCGGACAGCGAATGGCAGAAGCAACTTTCGGTCGATTACGCGACCAATCTCTGGATCAAATTAGGCGCTCCCAAAGAGAAACTAGTCATCGGAATGCCCACCTACGGAAGATCCTTCACCCTATCCAATCCCGATCGTTACAAGGTCCATTCGCCAGCAAGTGGCGGCGGTAAAGAAGGAACCTACACGAAAGAATCAGGATTTTTGGCCTACTACGAAGTCTGCGAGTTGCTTCAAAACGGCGCTTCCTACGTCTGGGACGACGAGATGAAAGTCCCTTACGCCGTCCAGGACAACCAATGGATCGGCTTCGACGACGAAAGATCCATCAGGAACAAAATGAAATGGATCAAAGACAACGGGCTCGGCGGGGCCATGATATGGACGGTCGATATGGACGACTTCACCGGATCTGTCTGTGGAGGAAACGTTAAATATCCTTTAATCGGTGCTATGAGGTATTTTTCGCTATCTAATTTATAAAGTTGGCAATTTTTATGTGTCTAATTTCGTTAGAGAGGAGCTCAGAGGAGTCTCGCGAGGAAAAGACGCCAAAGACATAGACTGGGAGAAAGTGGCCGGCTTAGAAGAGGATTCCGAAGAAGAAGTGGTGGAAAAGCCCGCACCTATTAAAATTCCGGCGAGTGAGGTTATAAATCGTGTACGCAAGCCGGCAAAGAAGTATCCAATTAAAAGTTCTGGAACCACAGATAAAAACAGTGAGAATTCCTTTTATTTCGTTCGATTCTTGTTTTAACTAAGAGAATTGTGCGCTTTCAGGTCGGACGGCTCAAATCTTTTGCTACATGACTAGTTGGTCGCAGAAACGACCAGGACTCGGAAAATACTCGCCCGAAAACATCGATCCTAAGCTTTGCACGCATATTGTATACGCTTTTGCCACCCTCAAGGACCACAAGCTGGCGGAGGCGAGCGACAAAGATATTGAGAGATACGAACGAGTGATTGCTTTGAGGGAAAAGAACCCAAATCTTAAGGTTTGTTACAAAGCACTTAAAATTACTATTAAATACTTATTTATTTTTGCCAACAATCGTTATATAGGTATACAGTGTGTCAAACAAATAGGTACGACAACTTAACCCACTTATAAACGATTTTGAATTGAACAAAAATATTATACCAAGTTTTTTGTGTCATTAACTAATGACATGGCCCCTCTACCGGCCACTTTGCTAAAAATTCTGAAATGCATTATTACAAATCAATGAACAACATTTAAAAAAATATTAAAACGTTGCTTATTTAATAAAATATAATATAAACGTAGTTTAAATAGTGTAAAAAGTCTTTTAAAATCAAAAATTAAAAATTTGTTCATCAATTTGCTACAACATTGATTGCTTAAAAGGTAGGTTGAGGTTTTTTTGACAAGCCTCATTAAATATAAAATAACAACTATAAAATCAAAAAATATTTTTGAGTTAATTAGTATAGGGTATAATAATTAAACAAATAAACAAATAAATAATTTTTTTATTGATTTAAATTAAAAATAAGGCACAATACAAAAATAAGGTACAATAAAATTGGCTTTGCATCAAAAAAATACTGAAAAAGCAAAAAAAACTTTAGCTAATAAATAAATGATGAAATTAATTAAAAATACTACTTTTATTCGATTGTTTTTATTTTCCAATAATCATAATTACTTTTTCAAAACAAATTTTATTAAATATTGATTGATTTTGTCATTTATAAAATTTTTGTAAAACTGATTGATAGAGGGGACAGGCCATCGCAAATTTATACTATTATTATTATTTATTCTAATTGATATTATGGGTCTTTTTCTTTTTCTTTTTTATTTTGAAGTTAAAGGTATGACCTTTGAAAATTTTTCATAAATTTAAATATAGGGTAAATGCGCCGGTTAGCCGGCCAGCGCCCGTTCTCGTCCAGTTAGCAATAAAACAAATAAAAACAATAAAACACGAATTGTTAAACAAACTTGTAATGCGCTATTTAGTTACAGTCATATTTAGTATTAATTATAATACCTCAACTTCCTGTTGTGACTTTATAAATCTAAACCCCCATGGACAAAAACGGGAACTGTTTTTTAACTGGCCGACAACCGGCGAACTTACCCTATATTGGTTATTAAAATTTTTAATAATACTTTAAAAAAACTGTACCCTTAACTGTCTGGTAGAAGAGTCACTTACTTTATTTACATAAATAATAGTCCCAAAATATTGCAATAAAAACAACTTAAAAAATTGAAAATATTTTTTAAATAAAAAATCGTCGTTATAGTGCACGCCACTGTTTGCGAATATTAAGCCCTGTCAGCCCACTACGTTTCAAGAGCAAAACATAACCTTTTTCTCTATTTTGAGAATTGTGACTCCAAAAATATCGTACCCGGTTAAGTCTTAGTACCTATTCGTCTGACACACTGTACAAATGCATAAATACTTTTAATTGTAAGAAGTAAAAATATGCATTTAAATTGCATAACACTTTAACATAAAAAAGATCTTTGGTAAGAAAACAATGTGTCACATTTTGTATTATTTACTGTTAATTAATTATCAATTTTCGTCGACAATGTTAGTTCCAAATTAACAATTCATTAACTCAAGTTAATTTAATAATCGTGTTAAAAAGTCTGAAAAAATTTCCCTATAATTTACAACAATCACTTCACTTTCCAATTATTTTTTTTTCGATTACTAATCGCGCCATTTCCAGATCCTTCTCGCAATCGGCGGCTGGGCCTTTGGATCGACGCCGTTCAAAGAGCTCACGGGCAACGTCTTCAGAATGAACCAATTCGTCTACGACGCCATCGAGCTGCTGAGGGACTACAAATTCAACGGTCTGGACGTCGACTGGGAGTATCCCAGGGGATCGGACGATCGCGAAGCCTACGTCAATTTACTAAAAGAACTCCGTCTGGCCTTCGAAGGGGAGGCGAAGAGCAGCGGCCAGCCGCGTCTACTTCTGACGGCCGCCGTTCCCGCATCCTTCGAAGCCATCGCCGCCGGATACGACGTCCCGGAAATATCCAAATACTTGGACTTCATCAACGTGATGACCTACGACTTCCACGGACAATGGGAACGAACCGTCGGCCACAACTCGCCCCTCTTCCCCTTAGAAAGCGCCACGAGCTACCAAAAGAAGTTGACGGTCGTACGTATCACTTTTTCTTAATTTTCGCATCCCATTAATACAGATTTGCTTTGACTCAGGATTACTCTGCCAGAGAATGGGTGAAACAGGGAGCGCCCAAAGAGAAATTGATGATCGGAATGCCCACTTACGGCAGAAGTTTTGAGCTAGTGAACACCTCGCAATTTGACATCGGGGCGCCTGCTTCGGGCGGGGGTAAAGCCGGAGACTTCACTTCCGAAGCTGGTTTTATGAGTTATTACGAAATATGCGATTTTCTGCAGGTTGATAACACGACCCTCGTTTGGGACAACGAGCAACAGGTACCTTTTGCTTATCGCGAGAATCAGTGGGTTGGATTTGACGACGAAAGAAGTTTGAAGACTAAGGTGAGCCCGACCATTTGATCTTTTGAAGTGAAACTTCGTTGCTTAGGGGGCTACTAAATACCGATCGCGTGAGGTTAGGTACGTGGTGGGATAAGCGATAGAGGAGGGGAGTGCGTCAGCGGCGACGCCACTTCACAACACCTACTATAAAAAAATGATCTATTAAAAAGTTTTAGCTATACCTAATAAACCGTTAAAACGGGAAGATTGGTAATCGTGCTTAAAATCGAGCGTGCACATTCGAGCTCAAAGTGGCACATTCCGATCTCGGGAAAATGAAGCGCGCCGCTCCGCGTCGCGCTTCATTTGCTTCCCTCGCTCGGAAATGTGCCACTTTTCGCTCGAATGCGCACATCCTCGTATTTTTTAGATTTACCCGAAAAAAATGAATCATATATGAACATATATACTTTTTGAATGATTTCATTATTAAATAAATTCAAAAAATTGGAAAATAATGAAAAATAACTGAACTTAAGTTTTATAATTTTTAATTTGAAATTTTTGGAAACTAAATTAATTATTGGGGTTAATGAAGTGTTAATAGTGTGTTACGTTGATGGGGGGAAGGTATCAATAGAATCATTAGAAGTTGTAGTCAATATACCAGGCTGTTCAATAAGTTTTGTCGTTCGATAAGAAAAACACAATTTTATGGTTCAAAATACACTTTATTATTCAGTATAATCTCCCTGAAGATTAATACACTTGCTCCAACGATCCTCCAATCTGTGGATCCCATCCCTGAATTGAGAATCCGGAAGGTCTGCAAAATACGCTTCAACAGCCGTTATGACCTCTTCATTTGATGAAAAACGCTTGCCACGCATAAATTTTTTGAGTTCTGGAAACAAATGGAGGTCGCTGGGGGCCAAATCTGGTGAATACTGTGGATGCTCCAACAATTCGAACTTTACTTCATGGATTTTAGCCATTGTCAAAATGCTCTTGTGACACGGTGCATTGTCCTGATGAAAAGGATTTTTTACACGAATTTTTCCTTCAACTGGTCCAAAAGGTTGCAATAATATTCAGAATTAATTGTTTTGCCAGTTTGCAAGTAATCCACAAACAAAATTCCTTTCGCATCCCAAAAAACAGATGCCATAACCTTCTTGGCCGATTTCCGGACACGAACTCGTTTCGAAGCCGAACAACCAGGTTCACACCACTCTTTAGCCTCTTGTTTTGATTCAGGATCATGGTGATAGACCCAAGTCTCATCCATAGTGATGAATCGACGCACAAAATCCACTTTATCCTTTTAAAACGCTCCAAATGTTGCTGAGAAAGTCGCATTCGAATGTGTTTTGTTCCATTGTTAGCGAATGCGGCACCCATTGTGCACACAGCTTTCTAAAACCCAAAATTTCACTTAAAATATGGCTCACACTGCCTAATGAGATGTGTAGAGCCTCTACTAAATTTCTCTCAGTCAATCGACGATCTTCCAAAACCATATCCTGTATTTTGGCTATGATTTCTGGTATTGATGCGCTTTTTGGACGTCCTTCACGTGGATCGTCTTCAAGGCTTGTACGACCACGTTTAAATTCAGCAACCCATCTTTCTACTGTTCTAATTGTAGGTGAACAATCATTATACACTTTTAACATTTGTTCGTGAATTTCTTTTGGTGCTACACCTTCCAAAAATAAGAATTTTATCACTGCTCGATATTCAATTTTTTTCATTGTAAAAAAATACTGTGACACGGCGACACTAAATGGCTTGTAAACAAAGAATAAATTGACAGATTGAAATGAAACTTCACATACGTTCATATGAAGAGTGTAGCAACAAAACAAAAAAAAATTTGGGCTAGTAGAAACGCCCTCTCTTATCGAACGACAAAACTTATTCAACAACCTAGTATATATTAGGGACTACCTGGCCAGCCCGGCTTCGCACGTGTATTGCGATTTCGAAGTAAAAACTAATTTTTTTCAAAATAAAATATAAGATAGTGTCTTCTATGTGTTAATTCAAGTCCCGTCAAAATCGGTTCAGCCGTAGGATTTACAACTAATATTTTCTAGTCGTGAAAACCACTTTAGCGGCATCATTTAATGCTTTATTGGGGGTTTTAGTAAGAGCCAATATTTAAAACGTAGAATCCGTTAGGGATTATAAAAGTGTTATAAAATTTACGATCAATATCTTCTGGAATGCGAACCACTTTGAGAGCGGAAGCGTTCGCCGCAATAAACAATAATTACAATACAACGACTTTAAAATTAAAAACTTAATATTTAAATTTAATAGTAAATATTTCCGGAATAAAAAGTATACTACTTGATGAAAGGCCCTCTACCTGTCAATTCAAATCCCGTCAAAATCGGTTCAGCCGTTTTCAAGATATACGGGCGGACAAACTGACAGACGGATAGACAGGCCGACAGCGAAAGACAGACAGACAGACAAAATTTTAAAAACGCAAGTTTGGGCTTTGGTAACGATCAAATAACTATATTAAATTAAGAAAAAGCTTTTATTTCGAAATCACACACAGACACTTCATTTTTATTTATATGTATAGATGATTGGGAGGTACAATCGGAAAAAAAATTTATTGAATTTTGATTACATTAAAATTTTTCTAAATACGGCATATAAATAAACCAATTTATTCCCATAGACTTGTCTTTAATATCAAGTTCTCAAAACGACATAATTTTTTTGTCTTTCCTTAATTTTTAAATAAAATTCTCAATATTTGTAATTATTAGTAAAAGAACTTTTGGCAGTTAATATGGGCCTTAAATTCAACTTTACATAGAAAAATACGTATTTTTTTTATTTTTGAAATAAATGAAATGAATTATTTATAAATACTTTTAAATAACTCGGTATATCAAATTCTGCCTCCAATAATAGCGTGCTTATATATTTATTTTTTTTTTTTATAAACAATTTGGGAAATACTAAATATTAATTGTTTATATGATTTCTAAATAATTAATCTATCAGATTACAAATTTACAAATTTTTCCACTTTAAATTACTTGACGGTATGTCTTTCATTTAGTACGTGTACATTTGTTATAAATAAAAATTGTTATAACTTTTAAACAGCTTAGTAAAACGATTTTAAATTTTTTGATGGGTTTTGTCAAACTTTCTAGAATAATCGAAAATTTTTTTAAATAAATTATGACTATTTTAATTAATAATTCAAAACGTCGACCAATAAATAAATATCTTTAGATTTTTCTAGCATTGTAGTGCCAATTAATTAATTAATTATTACTGCCTTTTAAATTTCATGTTAAATATTTCAACTGTTTTATAATACTTATTTAAAGTCATAACAATCAATATTTTTTTAATTCGTTATTTATTTTTTTATATACTAATGTATGCAAAAAACATGTAATATAATAAAAGAATTATTAATTTTAGTTCAAGAAAAACTCCATAATGCTACGTAACAAGAGCTGAAAAGAGAGGGGTACACAAATGTTATGGTGTGCTAGAGTACGGGGGGCTTAAAAAATGTAAAAAAACGTTACTTAATAATTGAACGTGTTGGATTTTTTCGTTTTAACAAACAAATCCAATAAATACGAGGATGTGCGCATTCGAGCGAAAAGTGGCACATTTCCGAGCGAGGGAAGCAAATGAAGCGCGACGCGGAGCGGCGCGCTTCATTTTCCCGAGATCGAAATGTGCCACTTTGAGCTCGAATGTGCACACTCCGTTTTTAGCATGATTTACAAAATTTACGTCAATAAATTAAACAAAAAATTATTTTCTTCGTTTTCTCTCACTCGCACCTACGAAATTATCGTATCTTTTCGCTTACTTCCACTTATTGCTATGGTAAATACATTTTTTGAACATAAAATCTATATTGACTAAACTAAATTTAATTTTTTGATTTGAAAGTGAAAACATTAATTAAGGAAAATCAATAAATACGAGGATGTGCGCATTCGAGCGAAAAGTGGCACATTTCCGAGCGAGGGAAGCAAATGAAGCGCGACGCGGAGCGGCGCGCTTTATTTTCCCGAGATCGAAATGTGCCACTTTGAGCTCGAATGTGCACACTCCGTTTTTAGCATGATTTACAAAATTTACGACAATAAATTAAACAAAAAATTATTTTCATCGTTTTCTCTCACTCCCACCTACGAAATTATCGTATCTTTTCGCTTACTTCCACTTATTGCTATGGTAAATACATTTTTTGAACATAAAATCTATATTGACTAAACTAAATTTAATTTTTTGATTTGAAAGTGAAAACATTAATTAAGGAAAATCAATAAATACGAGGATGTGCGCATTCGAGCGAAAAGTGGCACATTTCCGAGCGAGGGAAGCAAATGAAGCGCGACGCGGAGCGGCGCGCTTTATTTTCCCGAGATCGAAATGTGCCACTTTGAGCTCGAATGTGCACACTCGTTTTAGCATGATTTACAAAATTTACGACAATAAATTAAACAAAAAATTATTTTCATCGTTTTCTCTCACTCCCACCTACGAAATTATCGTATCTTTTCGCTTACTTCCACTTATTGCTATGGTAAATACATTTTTTGAACATAAAATCTATATTGACTAAACTAAATTTAATTTTTTGATTTGAAAGTGAAAACATTAATTAAGGAAAATCAATAAATACGAGGATGTGCGCATTCGAGCGAAAAGTGGCACATTTCCGAGCGAGGGAGGCAAATGAAGCGCGACGCGGAGCGGCGCGCTTCATTTTCCCGAGATCGGAATGTGCCACTTTGAGCTCGAATGCGCACACTCAGTTTTAAACATGATTCACAATAATTTAAGCCAATCAATTACACGAAAAATCAATTGAATAATTTTAATCGTTCACGTGATTATCGTATCTTTTCGCTCCCAAACGATTGCTTGGGGACAACGGGCCATACAAACCAAAAACGGAACAGTCCCATTCAAAACGGGTCACATTAGCAAGAAGTTTCACTTCTGCCGCGCGTGGACTCCACGCACACACCATTTTTAACATCTTTAAAATATTGCAACTTTTGTAGATGGCTTGGTTGAAAGAAGAAGGCTTCGGAGGCATAATGATATGGTCCATCGACATGGACGATTTCAGAGGACATTGCGGTGGAGGCAAATATCCTTTGATCAACGCGATGAAACAGGAATTGCAAGGGTACAAAGTCAAACTGTCATACGACGGTCCTTTCGAAAGTTCAAGTCCCACAGGACAATACACGACGAAGAATCGTAAGGAACCACGCTTATTATTAATTTTTTTTAAAAAATCTCTAATCGTTTTTCTTGTAGCCAACGAAGTGGTGTGCGAAGAAGAGGACGGGCACATCAGTTACCATCCCGACAAAGCCGATTGCACCCATTATTACATGTGCGAGGGCGAAAGGAAACATCACATGCCGTGTCCCGTAAATTTAGTTTTTAATCCCGATCAAAATGTCTGTGATTGGCCCGAAAATGTCGAGGGTTGCCAGCAGTTCACACAAGCGCCGCCGACGAGTCGGTAATAAGTAGTTAAAATAAGGGAAACAAAAATACGGTAATATTTTAATTGGTTTATTTATGTTTATTTTTAAATACAAATTAGTTTTCGGAGTGCAAACGCAGACTTTTGCAAACACAAAAAAAAATGGTAGAAAATCAGGCTAATTATTTAAAACAATCAGAGCAGTGAGTGTGTTGGTAACACTCAAGATTAATTTGTTGTACGAAAAAAAACTTTAAAAATCACTGCCATAAATTAATAGCGTAAAGTTGTATAGTCTGAAGGAAGGAAAGGGTTAATGTGATAAGTGCAAAGAAATCGATTTAAACAATTCAAATAGTAACAAACTGATTTGATCCTATTTTTTGTATTGTTAATAGACATTTAATTATAAGATAGTATTTTATTATTATTATTAATTAATGTAAGAGATATTTCAATTATTTATTTTCTTTTTTCAAATTGGAACGACTAATTTGGAGAAAAAAGCTAATGCAAAAAAGCATTTGTTGTGTATTCGCAAGGAACAGATATGTTGTAAATCGTCCCTTTTTTTTGTAAATATTGTAAACATTCAATTTGGTGGACCGATGGGAAGTGCAAAAATTCATCTGCGATTGTTCGGGGGTCCTTTGAATTGAAATGTTTTAAAAAGTGCTTTTGAAATTGTAATTTAATATTGTAATACGAAGTACATATGTAATGTTAGCTAATAGTAGATTGTTTAACGTGATAGAAAGTGATGTAAAAAAGATATTATTTTTATTATGGGTTCAACAGAGGGCTCTACACTCTTAATTTGTGCTAAAAACATATTAAACTTTCAGGAATCGTTTTGGATTGGTCGTCCGAAAAAGAAGTTTCGATTGGGAATATTTGTAATTCTACAAATTTTAAAAATATGAGCTTCCCCAATTTGAATTGAAGAGTTATGGCAAATTCATTTTAAGAATTCTTAGTAGTTTAGTACAATTATAATTCATATCACTAAATAGTTGTTCTATTTTGGGCTATGATTAAACACAAAATGATTTTTGTGATTAAACGATTAACATTCTTCAAATTCAAATAACTAAATAAAAATTATTAATAATGTAAATACTGTTTAATTCAGGAAAGATTGGGCTTACGTCATAAGCGAAATGAGTCTGAAGTAAGCCGTAATTTATGCATTAAAAGTCGACATACGTTCATCGCTCCGTCTTTGTCGTTTTTACATGGCCACCATGTGACAACGATGTTTGAAACCTTCTCTTTCTACCTTTAAACCGTGACATTGTCACGCTGTGCGTAACTTGAAAATAATTTGATGACGTAGGCCCAATCTTTCCTGAGTTGAACATTAGATTTCTGACAATCATTGCCGTACCATTCTTAAAATGAATTTGTCGTATATAATATTGAATTTTGATTGGTGCATCGAACTCCTAATTGTTTATTAATGTTATATTTAAAACTCAAGTTTTTCTAAAATACTTTATTTCAGATGTTTTGGAAGATTCTTTGAAAACAAATTTATGATTAGATGAAATGGAATAAGCATATTAACTATTGAAAATAATTTAAGAACTATTTTAACAATTCGTAAAATATTAAATATTGCCATTACTTAAGCTCAATGGCAATGAAGTGTCTTGCAATTATTGATATGGGATTTGAGGTAATATTAATACCTTTATTTTAAAAAATTAATCATTAAATATTTAATCAATGAAATTCACATAGCATTGCACACAGATTTATTATATTTAACAATCCTTAACATCCATAGATTCATCGAGAATAACTAAGAAGTGGTTTTTAATAAAGATCATTTTATTTACAAATACTTTGGAAGCAGTAAAAAAAAATTATGAGGATATTCCCCAGTTTTAAGTAAGTTAATTCATTAATTGTTATTGGTCTATTGTCCATATATTTAAGATCTCTTCCTAATACAGAAAAGTTTACTTTGTAGAAAAACAATCCCAAAAAAAATAAGAGGATTCATATAAGAAAAAGAAAAAATACTTATAAAATCGAGAAATAAGACAATTCATTACTGCGAAGATATGAAATTCCACGACACAATTTAGAAGATACTCTACATATGAATTTTATGCCTTTTACAATTCTGAGAAGTGCTTTATGAAGATCTACGAAGTTTAAAACAAAATATTGTAAGTTTCGGATATAATATTATGTCGGCCTCAAAGACAAATCAAATTTTAATATCTTTTAAAGCAAATTGATAACAACGAAAGGATGTGCTATAAAGAGTCAAAGTAATAGAACCCAAAGCCAATTTAAAAGAAGAACTTAAGAAATGGGTGAGTGCATATACTCTACGGGCTATAGAAGTGAAACTTCTTGCTTATTGGGTCTATACCCAAGAGCTAAATTATTAGTATTTTTTTTATTGAACAAGAGATAATCATTTACAGTAGTAAATATAATCCCAAATAAAGAAAACAAACAGCTAAGTTAATATTTTCAAATATATTTTACAAGGAATTTGACTTACCAAAAATATGAATCAATTATGGTAATTAATTTCTCTTGGGGAGGCGTATATCCAGAAATTGAATACATGAACGCTGGATATGATGATGATAATGATGAATTAATTTCTCATTTTTTATGAATCATTATCCACAGAATTATCAGAATGCCGCCTTCGCTCTCTTCTTCTTCTTCTTCTTTGATTGGAGGTAGTACTTGCATTGGATCGATTCTTAAAATTTTAATAGCAGCAAATAAAAGAGAGCCATAATATTATTCTATTCGAGTTGGGATTAAAGCTGTTTATTTACAAACATTATTTTGGCACTGCTAAAAATTACAAAATATTAATTTTAAGTTATCATACTATACATATAAATGACTAAATATTATAAAGCATCGCCAGCTGTATACAGTTTTCTATATATTTGCGTTACTTCTGCTTTTGTACACTAATCATAAATTAATTATTAGATATTAATGGTGTGTATACAATGGAAGTTCTTGGATACAAAGAAGCTATCCCACAACAAAATCACTTATAATTGTTACGAACTTCAATCACGACCGGCCCTCTTACGCCGGTACCATTCATCTTATGGTTGGTCCCATTGTGGTGATTATTCCCATACTCATTTCTATACCGACTTTTAGTAATAGACTTTGTTTCAGTTGACTCGATCGTTTGGAAGCCTTTACCATCTTTAGCTGGCACAGTCTTTTTACTAAAGCTCTGCACGGTATTCGTAACAGTTGGCCTAACAGGATCATCGTTTCTAGTAGTTGTGTGGTAAGTTTCAGAGTAATCATTACTGGAGCTGCTTCCTCTTCGGATGACGGCCTTGGTATTGGGGTTCAAAGAAGGCGCAAAGCTCTCCTTGAACACATTAGCATTTGGATCGCGCAAACGAGTCGGAGGCTCGTAAATATCGCCATTGTAACGATTCTGGTGGTTCTTGATGGGCGTACTGTAAGCCGTTGGGGGCTTCCACTCTTCGTTAACCTCCTCTTCGTGTAAAGTCTTATAGAGTTCGGGTGCACGCTGTCTAAGATCCTTTAAGAATATCCTCTTATTGTCACTAACACCATTTTTTACAAAACGGGATGTGCTCTTATAGCCTTCGTCCACTTGCTCGGCCGTCAAGTCGCGCTGGCTCCTGCTGATGCTCGAAATTAGGCCGGGACTCTTGAGTCCGCTCGAAACTGGAAGCTGCTGGTTGTACTTCTGCATGCCGATTCTTGGGGAATCCAAATCTACGTTGAAGCTTTTACTTCGAGCGAGATTCGAGCGATAGGTGCGTGCCGGTTTGGCCGGTGCACCGTTGATGGTCGGCTTGCTCGGTGTCGAGACTGTGTTTATGAAAGAGACGTTGATGGTGCTATTGGATCTGTCGTTCTTCTCCAATCTCGATGGTGGCTGGTGTTTGGAGAGATGCCTGGGCAAGGTTTGCGAGTTGCGAGGCTCCTGAGGTGCTGCGCCGAGTCGACTGGCCGATTTACTAAAACGACCAAGGGTACTTTGCGATCTGAAACGGAATTAGTATCAGTGGGTTGATTGTGGACTAATTTGGAATACATATTATGGTTCAACCTTGGTGACTGTTTTGTAGTCGGTACGTACGCAGAAAACATTCCAGGAGAGGAATAAAGCTTTGATGTTGATTTGTTAATTTCCTAGATTTTTGCCAAATGCTAATTATAAAACACTATGGCATTGATACAAAACTATACCGTTTCAGTTTTAGTACTTAACCCCTTGACATACAATGACGTCTAGGAGACGTCAATCGTTTAGGGTGTCTTTGTAGATTTTGACGTCTCTAAGACGTCAAGAACTGTATTCAATTTTATGTTCCGAAAAAGGTTTTAATTTTGTTAAAAGGCACAAAATTGGCGATTTGGGAATTTTGTTATTAATATAATTCTGTAATATTTAATTGCGAATTGTCCAGAGAGTAAATTAATTATTGTAAAGTGTGCTTAAAGCCGAGTGTGCGCGTTCGAGCTCAAAGTGGCACATTTCCGATCTCGGGAAAATGAAGCGCGCCGCTCCGCGTCGCGCTTCATTTGCTTCCCCTCGCTCGAAAATGTGCCACTTTTCGCTCGAACGCGCACATCTTCGTATTTATTCAATTTGTTTAAATTACTTTTTGGATTTAAAAAGGAAATAGCAATGTATTCAAATAAAACGATATATGCGCAGTAACACATAGTTTGATAACCACTGGTCTAGCTATACACAAGCGCAACATAGCGCGTTGTTTTATTTAATTTAGTCGCGCCAAAGAAGTATTACTTCTAACGTGCGTACATAAGCACATGCACCGGTTTTTTTTACATAGAATGAAATTCAGTTTTAAACATTTAGTAAAATTATTAAAGTAAACTCGAAGAATAAATTATTTTAAGTTTTTAGACAACTCAAATTAAATAAATTAATAACTTGGAAAATTTTTAAAATATATTTAAGAACTTTAGAAATTTTTAATTATCAATTTTTTTTGTATAACACAAATTGAATAAAACAAAACTTTATTCGGTAAATTTAAAAGAAAATTTTGATGAAAAAATTATGTATTTTCAGAAAACTCAAATAGAGTAAATACAAAATTTGTGGTTTTTTCAAAAAACTTTGAAGTTCATTAATTTACTCAAATAAAATTAATATTGGAGAAAACTCAATAAATAAATTATCTTAATTGTTCAGAAATATTAAATTTATAAAATTGAATACAGTCAAACCTCGATAGGTCGAAGTTGAAGAGAAACTAAAAATAATTCGCGTTATCAAAAATTCGAGCAATCGATATAAAAATATTTTTTAATTTATGTTTTTAAAATTTACTTATTGTTTCTTTTTCTTAATAATTTCCTAGTGATTTCTTGCTAAAACCTAAATCTTGTGTCTTGAACAAGTTGTAATTAGGCTTCATTTATGGAATAATTCAATTTTTAAATATAAAAAAATATTTATATGTTATATATTATATGCATCAAAATTTTAGAATGACTTAGGTGAAGAATGTTAAAAAAAGATTGGGAAACACTGCTCTACATATTTCAAAATATCTTAAAACTATTAATTATTTATTTTATGTTATTTGTGTATGCTCACAACAGTTAAGTTGAACCAAATTAATAGTTTTTTTCGGATTCATCAAATTCTGTTTTTTTTGTATGTCAAGGGGTTAAAATAGTACATGGTCCATATGGTATGGGAACTAACTTATGGATAAAGACAAATCCGCAGACTTATGTTTTAGTTTTTCCAAATTTCAAATTCAAAAATTCATATCTCGGTTATTGGTAAAGATATCTTCAAAAACTTTGCAGATTCTGAAAGCTCATTTATTGAACCATAAGACCAGTCAAAAAACCAATTCGGGCCTAATGTTAAATCATGGAAAATACCCGCTTCAAGCCAACAAAGTGTAAATTTACCATTGGTACGTGAAGGACTCTTGCAACTTGGAAACCTTATTAGGGAATCGAACACTGTTTGACATAAAACTAGCAAAATGCGTAATTAATGCAAACGATATTGCGATCAATAACTAATCAGGAAGAACCGGAGGCTGAATCGATCATTAATCAGATTTGGTATGCACAAAGCCTGTAGTTCACCTTGTTATAACTCTATTTAGTGCGACAAGGTTAATAAAAAAGCCCTAATTATTCACCTGTATTCTTCGTGCTCATGCCCATAGCGCGATTCGTGTCTCCTGGAGCTCGCGCGGGCTTAACACCATCGTACTTGTTCTCCCGTCCATAAATACTTCCACCGAAGGGATCCTCCCCTAAGTAGTACCGCTGCACAGGACCTGGAGAACCACCACCACGTCGATGCCCACCGTTTTCCATCGGCATACCGTTCTGGGTGTCGTGTATGTTGTCAATGATGTGTCCAGGCTTATAAGAAGGCGACGGAGACCTCTTAGCTCGCTGTTGTTGTTGTCTGGCCTTGCGTTCCGCACTCGCAGATCTGATCTTCCCCACTAGCTTACGAATTGACTGACCTAAACGCAAATATGCATGTATCAGACGTGACAGGTATTCAAGTGGGAGTGCCACCGAGAATCAATTTCAATATTTACGCATCATGCAAATAATAGTACATAACTCAGAAGCTTCTTCGAAAAACGCTCACCTATGATATTGCCACTCTTGGGCTTCGGTTGGGGAGGTGGAGGTGCAGGAGGCGGCGGCGTTTCAACGGCAAATCTCGTCTTCTGATGCACTTTTTTGTTAGGAGTCTGAGCTCTTGGAGGGCTCGTGGGTGAATAATCGGGAGGAGGCTCGGCTAAGGGTTCTTCCTCGTGGAAAAGCCTCTGAGGCCTCTCCTGCATTCTTTTTCTCTGAGGAGGTGTTGGGGTCGTTCCATAATCGCGTGGGGGTGATTGTGGGTACCTCTCGACCGCGACGTAGGGTTTCGGCGATGGCACTTCTCTTTGAGGAGAAGATGGACGAATCTCGTTTCTCTCCCGATCCGTCCATTCTGATATTCCTAAAATGTTGGGTCTTAATTCATGTTTTTCATTTCAGATTAGAAGATTACCTTGGAAGTATCGAGTTGGAGGGGTGGAAACGTATTCCTGTGGGGGCGGCTGAGATTTGATGGTGACATTGAAGAAGCTGGTTCGAGTTTGATTGGTTTCTTCCTTTTCTTCGTCGATGTCGTCGAGGGAGTCTCTGGACGAACGAGATTCGCTTCCGAAATGGTGCTCCAACCACTTCGAAGTCTCCAATTTGCGGGTTTCTTCTTCTTGGTCGAAATCCAAGGGTTTCTTTGTGAGAGCATCTTTTCTGTCCAATGGAGATGCCAAGGGAAGTGCGGAACTTTCTAGAACTGCAATGGAAGTATTGATTTCGACAAGGAACTTGGTGAAGAGATGTTTTCGTACCTTTGCGTTGTTGGGGTGGACGAGCCGCATTCCCATTCTGTCTACGTTTAGCCCTAGCACTCAGGGAGTCCCAGTCGGGCTCGTCGATGCCATCCCCTCGCCGTTCGGCTTCCGTGGTCTCAGCCCTGTACCGCATCTCGTGGCCGATCTTCACGCCGTCCGCGACATAATCGACGTCCTCTTGGTCGCGCTGCTTGAAGAAGCTGTAAAAATGAACGGTGAGTTTTTGCAACCCTTTTAATCTACAATTTACCGTTGATGGCTTTCGCGGTGGTCGTTCTGGTCCGGCGCTCCTTTTGGCAGTTCCTCGTCCTTAACCTCTTCGTGTTCGGTGGTGCGTTCAGTTTCGGTGACGATGCGTCCGTCTGGACGCACCGAACTTAATTCGCGAGTCTCCTCGGTGTCAGTAACTTTGTTCGAACGGTGAGACTCGTTTATTAAACGTGGAGCCTTCGAAATTAAGGCACTCGAGTCCTTTGATCTTAAGACTTCGCGTAGATCGCCTTTGCCGCTACTCACAGCCGCTAGGAACGCCTACGAAATATTTTATTATTGATGCATGACTTCGAAACAATAGTTTTTCGTTTTAAGGACTTTGGCCTTTCATTAAGAAAAAAAAGTGCACCGCTCGTAACTTGTACAGGCAGCCTAAAGTAATCAACACCCGAAAACAGTACTTACCGTAATCGAGCTTATTCCAAGAGACAGGTTTTAGTTAATAATGTTTAAAGTGTCAACAAACATTTTGACGGCTTTTATAAGTACAACAAATAATTTTTTCTATTAATTGTTTAAAAAAAAGCTTTATAATCAATTTACTAAATCCTTTTTAACAAAAACGACAGCTGTCACATATACCTTTACATGTATATTTAAGATTCCAAATTTACTTCTGGGTACTAAAATTACAAAGATCAATTTTAATTGTTTTTTAACAATGCAGTGCCAGATTTTGTCTCTTGGAATAGTACGTTAACTGTAGGTGCTGTTTCTAGGGTGTTGATTACTGCTTAGGTCGACTGTACATTTCGTTTAGCGCTTTGTCGATTGGATATATACGATAACTTTCAAAGAGTGAAGGGGTGAATTCTTAATAAGGGCCGCTTTGAGATAGACATTCAGATTTATGGAATGTAAACAGTATTTCGGTTCAGTGAAAATTATATAGTCAAAGCAGGGGTTTTAGTTCTTACTCCTCAAGAACAGGGGGCGATTTATTTAATTTTTTTGTTACCTTTGAGGTCTGGGACTTTCCAGCGGATGATTCAAATTATTTATTGCGCAAAAAATTAATTGTAGTTGTTACAACAACAAATGTAGTTGAATTTACCACAGGTTGAACGTAAAAATATAATATCAATTTCGAATTGCACCAACTACAACATTAGGGGAACCTGTTGTGCCTTGGTCGCTTTGGTCCTAGGGCAACTGTATTTTTTTTAATATTTGCGGGCTTTCGTGACCCATAATTTTCGATATTTCAAATTATAAATTAATGAATTATTGTGAATTACTCTTAAAGTCGAGTGCGCACATTCGAGCTCAAAGTGGCACATTTCCGATCTCGGGAAAATAAAGCGCGCCGCTCCGCGTCGCGCTTCATTTGCTTCCCTCGCTCGGAAATGTGCCACTTTTCGCTCGAATGCGCACATGATCGTATTCATTGGATTAATCTATATTAAACATCTCTTCTTCGAATCAAAAACTCTAATTTTCTTTTCGGAAAAAGTTGTAGCGCTTATTTTCGAAAATAATTGTTTAAAAGCACAAAATAGGAGATTTGATATTTCCGGTGTAAATACAGTATTGTAATTTTTAATTATTGTTATTTAGAAAATTAATTAATAGTTGTGAAATGTGCTTAGAGCCGAGTGTGCGCATTCGAGCTCAAAGTGGCACATTCCGATCTCGGGAAAATGAAGCGCGCCGCTCGCGTCGCGCTTCATTTGCCTCCCTCGCTCGGAAATGTGCCACTTTTCGCTCGAATGCGCACATCCTCGTATTCATCGGTTTTGTCTACTTTATTTCTCACTCTTTCAAATCATAAATTTAATTTTATTATGGTAGGTGAACCTATTGTACCTTGGTGCTTTTGGCCCTAGGGCAAATTTATTTTTTTTAATATTTGCGGGCTTTCGTGACCCATAATTTTGGATATTTCAAATGCCACATTGACAGATATTAACGTAAAGTTAGAGGCAGCTGGCCAATGTACTTTGTTAATGTATGAGATCAATTGAAATTTTTAATCGAAAAAAGTAAGTCTTTATATTCTTTTTACTTCGTCGATGTCGTCGAGGGAGTCTCTGGACGAACGAGATTCGCTTCCGAAATGGTGCTCCAACCACTTCGAAGTCTCCAATTTGCGGGTTTCTTCTTCTTGGTCGAAATCCAAGGGTTTCTTTGTGAGAGCATCTTTTCTGTCCAATGGAGATGCCAAGGGAAGTGCGGAACTTTCTAGAACTGCAATGGAAGTATTGATTTCGACAAGGAACTTGGTGAAGAGATGTTTTCGTACCTTTGCGTTGTTGGGGTGGACGAGCCGCATTCCCATTCTGTCTACGTTTAGCCCTAGCACTCAGGGAGTCCCAGTCGGGCTCGTCGATGCCATCCCCTCGCCGTTCGGCTTCCGTGGTCTCAGCCCTGTACCGCATCTCGTGGCCGATCTTCACGCCGTCCGCGACATAATCGACGTCCTCTTGGTCGCGCTGCTTGAAGAAGCTGTAAAAATGAACGGTGAGTTTTTGCAACCCTTTTAATCTACAATTTACCGTTGATGGCTTTCGCGGTGGTCGTTCTGGTCCGGCGCTCCTTTTGGCAGTTCCTCGTCCTTAACCTCTTCGTGTTCGGTGGTGCGTTCAGTTTCGGTGACGATGCGTCCGTCTGGACGCACCGAACTTAATTCGCGAGTCTCCTCGGTGTCAGTAACTTTGTTCGAACGGTGAGACTCGTTTATTAAACGTGGAGCCTTCGAAATTAAGGCACTCGAGTCCTTTGATCTTAAGACTTCGCGTAGATCGCCTTTGCCGCTACTCACAGCCGCTAGGAACGCCTACGAAATATTTTATTATTGATGCATGACTTCGAAACAATAGTTTTTCGTTTTAAGGACTTTGGCCTTTCATTAAGAAAAAAAAGTGCACCGCTCGTAACTTGTACAGGCAGCCTAAGAAGTAATCAACACCCGAAAAACAGTACTTACCGTAATCGAGCTTATTCCAAGAGACAGGTTTTAGTTAATAATGTTTAAAGTGTCAACAAACATTTTGACGGCTTTTATAAGTACAACAAATAATTTTTCTATTAATTGTGAAAAAAAATGCTTTATAATCAATTTACTAAATCCTTTTTAACAAAAACGACAGCTGTCACATATACCTTTACATGTATATTTAAGATTCCAAATTTACTTCTGGGTACTAAAATTACAAAGATCAATTTTAATTGTTTTTTAACAATGCAGTGCCAGATTTTGTCTCTTGGAATAGTACGTTAACTGTAGGTGCCGTTTCTAGGGTGTTGATTACTGCTTAGGTCGACTGTACATTTCGTTTAGCGCTTTGTCGATTGGACATATACGATAACTTTCAAAGAGTGAAGGGGTGAATTCTTAATAAGGGCCGCTTTGAGATAGACATTCAGATTTATGGAATGTAAACAGTATTTCGGTTCAGTGAAAATTATATAGTCAAAGCAGGGGTTTTAGTTCTTACTCCTCAAGAACAGGGGGCGATTTATTTAATTTTTTTGTTACCTTTGAGGTCTGGGACTTTCCAGCGGATGATTCAAATTATTTATTGCGCAAAAAATTAATTGTAGTTGTTACAACAACAAATGTAGTTGAATTTACCACAGGTTGAACGTAAAAATATAATATCAATTTCGAATTGCACCAACTACAACATTAGGGGAACCTGTTGTGCCTTGGTCGCTTTGGTCCTAGGGCAACTGTATTTTTTTTAATATTTGCGGGCTTTCGTGACCCATAATTTTCGATATTTCAAATTATAAATCAATGAATTATTGTGAATTACTCTTAAAGTCGAGTGCGCACATTCGAGCTCAAAGTGGCACATTTCCGATCTCGGGAAAATGAAGCGCGCCGCTCCGCGTCGCGCTTCATTTGCTTCCCTCGCTCGGAAATGTGCCACTTTTCGCTCGAATGCGCACATCATCGTATTCATTGAGTTTATCTATATTAAACATCTCTTCTTCGAATCAAAAACTCAAATTTTCTATTCGGAAAAAGTTGTAGCGTTTATTTTCGAAAATAGTTGTTTAAAAGCACAAAATAGGAGATTTGATATTTCCGGTGTAAATACAGTATTGTAATTTTTAATTATTGTTATTTAGAAAATTAATTAATAGTTGTGAATTGTGCTTAGAGTTGAGTGTGCGCATTCGAGCTCAGTGGCACATTCCGATCTCGGAATGAAGCGCGCCGCTCGCGTCGCGCTTCATTTGCCTCCCTCGCTCGGAAATGTGCCACTTTTCGCTCGAATGCGCACATCCTCGTATTCATCGGTTTTGTCTACTTTATTTCTCACTCTTTCAAATCATAAATTTTATTTTATCATAGTAAGGAAACCTGTTGTATCTTGGTGCTTTTGGCCCTAGGGCAAATTTATTTTTTTTAATATTTGCGGGCTTTCGTGACCCATAATTTTCGATATTTCAAATGCCACATTGACAGATATTAACGTAAAGTTAGAGGCAGCTGGCCAATGTACTTTGTTAATGTATGAGATCAATTGAAATTTTTAATCGAAAAAAAGTAAGTCTTATATTCTTTTTACTTAAATATCTTAATAATTTTTATTACCTAATAACAAATGACTCATCGTAATAGAAAGATTATTTATTAATGTTTGCATAGTAGTAGTCCGATTTTGGCACAGCATAATCTTTAATTTTATTTTTGAGTTTAAACATCAAGGGTCGGTGTATTGTACCTCGGTCACTGTCAATAAATTGTACCTTGGCCCTAAGATCGACGTGCAATAAATAAAAATTTAGATATACCTATGTTATAAATTCTTATTTTTTTTAAATTTTGCTTTAGATAATATGCCTCGCAAGTCTAACGAAAAATTTAAGTTTTTGCAAAGTTAACCATTAAGTATGTGCAATTTTAGTATACGAGAAAAGTTTTGTTAATTTTGAAACATTTCAGTGCCATCTCAAAGAAGAACATTAGTAGTTCTTATAACCCAAAAATAAAATATAGTTTTCATAGAACAATGGGTTTTATTTTGCTTAATGTGAATAGAGCCAAGGTACATCACCTCTGTTGTACCTAGCCATAGATCCACTAATTTTAAATCTTATAGCAATTTGAGTAAACGGTTGGTAATGCTTTCAAATATTTTATGATGAATACCTTATTAGTGCCCCACTACGATGCAATTCATTTTATCAACAAATTGTTACATATACAATTTAAACAAAATTACAAGAGAAAAAAGACCCAAGGTACAACAGGTTCCCCTATTTAATGTTTATTGGCAAAATAAAATTTTTGTATTAATTAGAAGAAGGAAATAATTTAAAAAAAATGGAAATTTACCAGTTTGAGTTCAAAGTGCACGATTCACAATAATGAATATACTATTTAAATATTTTTCCTATTTTCACTAAGGAATTGCCCTTTATCGTTGATCAGTTTAATTATTTTGTTGTTAATTTCAAAGTATTTTAATTTAAAGAAATCGATATTCAGTTCTATGTATACTAAAAGTTGTTAAAAATACCTGCACCCTCACCTTTTGCTCTTCTAATCTTATCGCAAAAATGCAATAAAAATGTGACGTATTAAGTGCAGGTGTTTTGTTTACGCAAAGGCCTTTATTTATAATCAGTTGTGAACGAATCGTCAATGCATAAATGCATGCAAATAATTCGTTATAATTAAAGTGCAATTATTTAAATAATTAGTGTAAAAATACTTCGAATTGTGTGAACATTAATAATGGCTTACGATATACCCAATTTTTGGTGTTTAAGGTAGAATTTTGACTATTTATTATTGTTTAATTACACGACCAATTATTTATTTTGGTTATTAACAAATATTATGCATAAAAGTAACTTCATTGTATTTATTAAAATCACAATAACCTAACTTAAATTATTTGCAATCCGATTCACTTTCTTGATAAATTTTTAAACATGTCTATGCAAATTAATCAACATTGAATCTACCGTTATTATCGGGTTTGTTTCAATTTTTAATTAACTTTAAAAAATCAGTTAAAATTAGAAGGTCGTAAATACAGTCGAACCTCGATAAGCCGAAGTTTTGATAACTCAAACTGTTTCCCTAGGACTTGCATATTTCATTGTTAATATTTTTATATCGATAACTCCCATTTTTGATAACTCGAATTATTTTTAGCTTCTCTTCAACTTCCACTTATCGAAGTTCAACTGTATATATTTGGTTTAACAACAAAAATCACTCAATTTTCGTTGATCAACCTAATAATATTATTGAACATCAAAAAATAAATAATAGTACTAAGTAACTATATAAAAAGAACAAGAATTTGGAAGAAAACATCATATTTTAGTTTACAACACTCTAAAAATTAAACACTAAACACTAAAAATTAAAAAATATTTCAATAAGTTATCTTGGGACTCGACGACTAAAGATTTAATATTTAAATCTTATAGCAATTAGAGTAAACGGTTGGTAATGCTTTTATATATTTTATGATGAATACCTTATTAGTGCCCCACTACAATGCAATTCATTTTATCAACAAATTGTTACATATACAATTTAAAAAAATTACAAGTGACAAAAGGGCCAAAGTAGAACAAGTTCTCCTATAGCAGTGTCAACTAGTGATAAAATAAAGGTTACTAAAACGTGTGGCAGTCTTAACGTATGCTGTGGTTCAATTTACTGCAACTATAGTAAACGTACTCTCGTGTTCATAGAAATTGAGCCATACGTCACAAAATTCTGATTAAGAAACGACGTACCGAATATAATTTAAGCCATCGTATGGCTTTGTTTAAAAGAGTACAAAAATATTTGCATGTCTTGCTGTCAAGATTAATAAAAACATACATTGAAAAATTAGTATGTCGTTACTTGTACTACATTATGCAGCAATAAAATTTTTGAGGCATCTAGTTATTGTACTTGTCAAATTTTTCGTTAAATTTGAGGTTAAATTATATCGTGTTGCGCAAACGCAGTATTTTCTGAACGGTTCTGAACTTTGGTGAAACAAATCTATTATAAGCGATTAATCTGAATATGGCGGGCCCGAGTTCTGTGGCGCCCTCAACAGGTAGTAAAGAGAAACACAATGTGTGGTAAAAAAAAACACAATCCTTAAACTCATCTGATTTTTGGATTTACTAACATTTGTACCATTTATTTATCATTAGTATTTGTTACTACAATGACATTTAATACCATCTTGTAGTAAAAAGAACCACAATTTATTTTCCTTGTATTTAAACAGTTTTGATCATTTTTTCTTGTTTAAAATGTAATAATATTGCTTTTAACGCTTTAATTGTCACATATTATAGCTACAGTAATTGCACCGTCTCACATCACAAATGCTCGCAATGCAAAAGACGTCTTTTCACGTCTGCCATGGTCAATATGTTAAGAAGATCGTTTGTGCCACATTCGTCAACACATTACAGGTGTTTAAGTAAGCCATTGACATGTCGTGTCATTGGGTCAAATTGATTTCCAACCCTCGGGCTATTTGTGCTAACTTTTTTTTCTTCTAACGTCGTCGTCAAGCGCACCCTTAAACCGCTCGTTTAAAAAAAAAAAGGCCAACATTGGACGGCGTTTACTATAGAAATTTACTCAAGGACTTCGGCGTAACGGTTTAGAAAATTATACTCGCTTTCTATATACGGTCATAGTTTAAATGTTAAAATTCGTTTAAGGACGCCAAATGACTCATTTCTGTTTTGGAGGCGACCTTTCAACTCGTAAGTCTCGTTTTCAATAATTGGACTGTTGACAGTAGAAATTAACAGCAATTAGCGCTGACGGGGACCTCTTCGTTTTTGTCGTTTCGAAAAAACTTAAAGTTCAAGAATTGAATTTAAATTTCCAGGAAGTTTGTTTCGGTTTTGATGGTTATGCGCACGCGGTTCCCAAACTTTTATTGCGTTTCTGTTGATTTTGGTGGTAAATTAAAATATGGCAATTTGCACGATTTTTCAAAAATTAAATATTTGGTTTTTTCAAGAATGAAAAATCTTTAAAATATATATTTTAGTTCCTGGCACAATTTCAAAATTTTTAGTAAATGTTAAATTAATTAATTATTGTAAATTGTCGTTAAAACCGAGTGTGCCCATTCGAGCTCAAGGTGGCACATTTCAGATCTCGGGAAAATGAAGCGCGCCGCTCCGCGTCGCGCTTCATTTGCCTCCCTCGCTCGGAAATGTGCCACTTTTCGCTCGAATGCGCACATCCTCGTATTTATTGATTTGCCTTAATTAATGTTTTCACTTTCAAATCAAAAAATTAAATTTAGTTTGGTCAATATGGATTTTATGTTCAAAAAATGTATTTACCATAGCAATAAGTGGAAGTGAGCGAAAAGATACGATAATTTCGTAGGTGCGAGTGAGAAAAAACGATTAAATTAATTTTTTGTCTAATTTATTGGCCTAAATTTTGTGAATCATGCTAAAAACCGAGTGTGCACATTCGAGCTCAAAGTGGCACATATCCGATCTCGGGAAAATGAAGCGCGCCGCTCCGCGTCGCGCTTCATTTGCCTCCCTCGCTCGGAAATGTGCCACTTTTCGCTCGAATGCGCACATCCTCGTATTTATTGATTTGCCTTAATTAATGTTCTCACTTTCAAATCAAAAAATTAAATTTAGTTTGGTCAATATGAATTTTATGTTCAAAAAATGTATTTACCATAGCAATAAGTGGAAGTGAGCGAAAATATACGATAATTTCGTAGATGCGAGTGAGAGAAAACGATAAAAATATTTTTTTGTCTAATTTACTGGTCTAAATTTTGTAAATCATGCTATGGTGGTGACATTCGAGCTCAAATGGCACATTCCGATCTCGGAAAATGAAGCGCGCCGCCCGCGTCGCGCTTCATTTGCCTCCCTCGCTCGGAAATGTGCCACTTTTCGCTCGAATGCGCACATCCTCGTATTTATTGAATTTGGTTTACATTTACACTACATCAGGGGTTCCAAAAGTGCGGCCCGCAAAGTCTATGAATGCGGCGCGCGATATCAATACGATATATTATATTTTTATTAAAAAATAAATGAGCAAATAGTAAAATAAATAATAAATATTACATATATATATTATTATATAATAAGATGGATTTCAGTTATTTTTTTTGTTTTAATAAATATATAATTAAAGATTTATATTTATATTAAATTTAGAACACTAATAAAATTAAAAAAAATTGCAAATAAGAAATAGTTAAATACATTTAAAACAAAAAAAATCGTGGTTATTATTTGATTTTTTTCCTTTTTTTTGGCCCGCCAAAAATTTCGGTAATATTAAATTGGCCCGCCTAAGAAAAACTTTGGGAACCCCTGCACTACATCTATAGCTCAATTTATACGCTATATAAATTCTAAACCATGTTTTATTTTTTTCATAAATTACGTGTGGTGTTTCTAAATACGTTTTTTTTCATTTATTGAGAGATAAGCCGGTTTTAAATACGGATTCGTTTTCAATTGAAAAGAAAATAATTTATCCGTGAATTAATAAAAATCGGAGGGGTCGAGGGCATTCAGGAGGAAAGGATTACTCGAAACCCCCTATATTTAAAGAAAAATTAAGTACAAGCTTAATTCATTAACGAATAAAGTGAAATAAATTGGAAAAATACTAAAAATACGTGAACTGCAGTTTTATAATTTTTAATTTGAAATTTTTGGAAACTTAATTAATTATTGTCCATTGTGCTTAAAGTCGAGTGTGCAAATCCTCGTATTTGTTGAATTTGGTTTATATTTACACTACATCTATAGCTCGATTTATACGCTATATAATTTCTAAACATTTGATAGAAAAAAAAATATTAATAATGTAAATTTTTGCTACAAGATGTGTATTTTTAGTTATTTTAAAAATTATACTTTTTTTGACTCGTTAAGAATAAAATTTTAGGAAGCACGGAAATTTGTAGCGTACAGATAATAAAAATCGACAAAATGAATACTGTCTTAAAACTAAAATATTTATAATATTTACAAGCTGGCCAACCCCAGCTTTGCAGGGTATTTTTTAATGTTTTGATTCAATAAATCATTTAGACATCTACCAATAGCATTATAACGGTTTATAATTTTCTTAAATTACACTATTTAGGTTTATAAAACCCCCCTCAATCATAATTACATAATTACATATTGATATATTGTTGTTATTTGTCAATCGACTTAATTCAAGCAAATACTAAATGTTAGCCCAAGCTTATCTCAATACATCACTGAAAATCGCGTCCAAATTGATTCAGATTAAGGTGCACGCCCAAAAAAAATTTTCAACGATTTCATTGTATATATAGATTGGTTTTGATTTCATATTCTTATTTACAACGTGAATATATAATATATTACTTTTAGATCAGATTTTTTTGATAAAAGGATGCGCTAAAAATTACACAACTGTTTTACTTTAAAAAAATTAATTAAATTCTAAAAACATTTGACAATTTATGCATCTTTTGCTTTGTTTTCGTTTTACACGGTTTTCTCCAAAAAATTATCTGCCGCGTAAATTTGATTTGATTTAAGAGTGACCCAATGAGCATACAGTTTGACAACCGCTGCGCCGCACAGTTTGCGAAGCACCAATATGTGGACTCTATTAGAATAGCAACCGGAAATTAATATCTATTTACAAATGTTAAATATTCAATTAAGACACTCATTTAAACTTTCTGAACTTTTAAATGGTCGGCACGATTTTTATCAACAAAAAACAGGTTTAAAAAATGTGATATTTAGAATATTTACAACTTCAAGGTAAATTTTCGATCGAGCGCAGTACTTTCCATGCGATTTCGAAAATTTAAAAAAATCAAACGGTTCACTTCGAAGAAATTACACTTACATAATAACCGTTCGAGTTAATTAATGGCACTTTCGCACGTACCTCTAAAACGCAAGCAAAGCGCGCGTTGCACAAATTCGAATACTTAATTTCTATTAATAAAATCATTTTCCTGATCGCAATTGAAAAGCTCCATCCATCAAAGTCGGATGGCTTCCCACAAAATTATTCGTTGCAAATTTCGACAAAAGTAAAATTAAACGGTCCCATTGTTCGATTAAACGTTCAAGTTTGAGCTTCCGGAATTAATGCGAGCCGTGAGAAAAAAAATAAATTTCCGACGACTTCATAAATAATTAATTGGAAATTAATTATTAAAAATATTTATTCAAATAGTAGGTTAGTGGGTTCGAATTTTCTATTTTGGAAAAGTGCCGTTTATTTAAAAACTCTAGAAACTTCCCAATTTGAAATTTAATCACCAAAACATCCCTTAATTAAAATATTTTCTGATCAAGCGTGTGTGTTGGCACTTCGTTCGATAATCCACAAAGGCCGACGTGAACTGGTTTTCGCTTTTCGAAAACTCGCGATAATTTTTTTCGCGAGCGAAGAACAAAGGGACCGCGCTTATGGCGAAGGATAAATTACCTCGAGCTGTTATTTTTGCTGTGTTCGCAGTTAGAAGAAGAAGAAAAAAACAAACGTCGAACATAATCGCGGTTCCGGCAAATTCGAGCACCCACACACAAGTAAAAAGGCACAATAATTGCGGCGTTTCATGTGTCGGAGAAGAATCTCACTGGTGTCTTTAGAACGGCACAAGAGCACGGGTCGGAGCACGAAGTCGGTGAGAGGCCCCGTCTGACCGGTCCCCGGCCCGCGGCCCCGCTATCCACCGCATGATGATGGACTTTTTTTACGAACCTTTAAGACCAGGGACGAATTCATGCTTAACGCACATCAAACCACGACTTACTAAGACGTCTTGCATAATAATCGTTTGCGTTTCGCTTGGAATTTGAGTTCGCCTTACTGAATTCCAAACGTTTTGATCGAAAACGCTCGCTTCGCCAGCCATCGCGCCGTTTCCGGGTGTTTTATGCTCTAATCGAACAAAGGTCGACTTCTTACCTTTCTATTAGGCTTTGCAATTACAGTGGACCTGCGGTAATGCGGCCCTTGGCGTATCGGGCGCCCTCTGTGATCCGACATGCGAATTATGTAGGGATCTGTCGGGTTATTAGGTTGTTGTACCTTGGTCTCTTTGTACTTAGGGCAATTTTATTTTTTTTTAATATTTGCGGGCTTTCGTGACCCATAAATTGCGATATTGCAAATGTCACATTGACAGACGTTAACGTGAAGTTGGCAGCAGTTGGCCAATGTACTTTGTTAATGTATGAGATCAATTGAAATTTTTAATTGCTCCGCAAGAAGCTTATGCGAGGTCTGAAATTTAATTTCGAAATTTGCGCATCGATTTGTTTGCCCACAAAGGGCACATCCTCGTACTTATTGATTTGCCTTAATTAATGTTTTCACTTTCAAATCAAAAAATTAAATTTAGTTTAGTAAATATGGATTTTATGTCCAAAAAATTTATTTACCATAGCAATGAGTGGAAGTGAGCGAAAAGATACGATAATTTTGTAGGTGCAAGTGAGAGAAAACGATTAAATTAATTTTTGGTCTAATTTATTGGCCTAAATATTGCGAATCATGCTAAAAACCGAGTGTGCACATTCGAGCTCAAAGTAGCACATTCCGATCTCGGGAAAATGAAGCGCGCCGCTCCGCGTCGCGCTCCATTTGCATCCCTCGCTCGGAAATGTGTCACTTTTCGCTCGAATGCGCACATTCTTGTATTTATTGATTTGCCTTAATTAATTTTTTCACTTTTAAATCAAAAAATAATTTTTAGTTTAGTAAATATGAATTTTAATGTCCAAAAAATTTATTTACCATAGCAATGAGTGGAAGTGAGCGAAAAGATACCATAATTTCGTAGGTGCGAGTGAAAGAAAACGATTAAATTAATTTTTGGTCTAATTTATTGGCCTAAATTTTGCGAATCATGCTAAAAACCGAGTGTGCACATTCGAGCTCAAAGTAGCACATTCCGATCTCGGGAAAATGAAGCGCGCCGCTCCGCGTCGCGCTCCATTTGCATCCCTCGCTCGGAAATGTGCCACTTTTCGCTCGAATGCGCACATTCTTGTATTTATTGATTTGCCTTAATTAATTTTTTCACTTTTAAATCAAAAAATAATTTTTAGTTTAGTAAATATGAATTTTAATGTCCAAAAAATTTATTTACCATAGCAATGAGTGAAAGTGAGCGAAAAGATACCATAATTTCGTAGGTGCGAGTGAAAGAAAACGATTAAATTAATTTTTGGTCTAATTTATTGGCCTAAATTTTCTGAATCATGCTAAAAACCGAGTGTGCACATTCGAGCTCAAAGTGGCACATTCCGATCTCGAGAAAATGAAGCGCGCCGCTCCGCGTCGCGCTTCATTTGCATCCTCGCTCGGAAATGTGCCACTTTCGCTCGAATGCGCACATCCTTGTATTTATTGATTTGCCGTAATTAATTTTTCACTTTCAAATCAAAAAATTAAATGTAGCTTAGTCAATATAGATTTTATGTTCAAAAAATGTATTTACCATAGCAATAAGTGTAAGTGATCAAAAAGATACGATAATTTCGTAGGTGCAAGTGAGAGAAAACGATGAAAATAATTTTTGGTCTAATTTACTGGCCTAAATTTTGTAAATCATGTTAAAAACCGAGTGTGCACATTCGAGCTCAAAGTGGCACATTCCGATCTCGGGAAAATGAAGCGCGCCGCTCCGCGTCGCGCTTCATTTGCCTCCCTCGCTCGGAAATGTGCCACTTTTCGCTCGAATGCGCACATCCTCGTATTTATTGAATTTGGTTTACATTTACACTACATCAGGGGTTCCCAAAGTGCGGCCCGCAAAGCCTGTGAATGCGGCCCGCGATATCGATACGATATATTATATTTTTATTAAAAAGTAATTAAGCAAATAGTAAAATAAATAATAAATATTACAAATATATATTATTATGTAATAAGATGGATTTCAGTTATTTTTTTGTTTTAATAAATACTCCCTCTGTCCGGAAATATGGTATACATTTCAAAAAAAGTCGCAGATTATCGTGAATATAGAAAACAAATGACAACATTGTATATATTAATGGTAACATAACCTAATATTATTGACATTGTCATGTTCTTCTTGGTTTAGAACTTAACGATCAAGGATCAGATTTTTTAATATAAATAAAATTGGTACGCTGCAAAACAAATATAAAAAATTCCAAAGAAAAATTATTACAGCACATGAAAGAGAACGAGTTAAAACACGGTGCAATCAATGACGTTGCTATTGCATTTAAATTTAAATTTAACGGGTGGAGAAAATTGTTATAAAATTCTTCATTTAAATAAAGCAAAACTTCGTCGCGAGGGTCGACTAGCCGAAAATATTTATGTTCCAAAGAAGCATACAATAAGGCCATATCATACTTTATTTAAATTTAGGAGTATTATAACAAAATTATTCTTATTTAATTATATATTTTTAAAAATTTAATATGATATACTTGTCATGTTAATTTTTAGTTTTATTGTATTTTTTTCGCAAATGTATACTATATTTCCGGACAACAAAAATCGCGAAATGTATATTATATATCCGGACAGAGAGAGTATATAATTAAAGATTTATATTCATATTAAATTTAGTACACTAATAAAAAAAAATTTTTTAAATAAGAAAGTTAAATACATTTAAAACAAAAAAAATCGTGGTTATTGTTTCGATTTTTTGTTCCTTTTTTTTGAGCCGCCAAAAATTTCAGTAATATTAAATTTGTCCGCCTAAGAAAAACTTTGGGAACCCCTGCACTACATCTATAGCTCAATTTATACGCTATATAAATTATAACCATGTTTTATTTTTTTCATAAATTACATGTGGTGTTTTTAAATACGATTTTGTTCGTTTATTGAGGGGATCAGCCGGTTTCAAATACGGATTCGTTTTCAAATGAAAAGAAAATAAGTTTTCTATGAATTAATAAAAATCGGAAGGGTCGAGGGCATTCAACAGGAAAGGATTACTCGAAACCCCCTATATTTAAAGAAAAATTAAGTACAAGCTTAATTCATTAACGAATAAAGTGAAATAAATTGGAAAAATACGAAAAATACATAAAATGTAGTTCACATGTTGTACCTTTGTTTGTCTCTCTATACCTAGGGCAATTTTATTTTTTTTTTATATTTGCGGGCTTTCGTGAACCATAATTTTCGATATTGCAAATGCCACATTGACAGACATTAACGTGAAGTTAGCAGCAGCTGGCCAATTTACTTTGTTAATGTATGAGATCAATTGAAATTTTTAATCGAAAAAAAGTAAATCGTTTTATATTCTTTTTACTTAAATATCTTATTGATTTTTATTACGTAATAACAAATGACTCTCGTAATAGAAAGATTATTTATTAATGTTTGCATAGTAGTGGTCTGATTTTGGCACAGCATAATCTTTAATTTTATTTTTGAGTTTAAACATCAAGGGTCGGTGTGTTGTACCTCGGTCACCGTCAATAAATTGTACCTTGGCCCTAAGATCAACGTGCAACATATAAAAATTTAGATATACCTTTGTTATAAATTCTTATTTTTTTTATTTTGCTTCAGATAATATGCCTCGCAAGTCTAACGAAAAATTTAAATTTTTGCAAAGTTAACCATTAAGTATGTGCAATTTTAGTATACGAGAAAAGTTTTGTTAATTTTTGAAACAATTTTAGTGGCATCTCAAAGAAGAACATTAGTAGTTCTTATAATCCAAAAATAAATATATAGTTTTCATAGAACAATGGGTTTTATTTTGCTTAATGTGAATAGAGCCAAGGTACATCACCTCTGTTGTATCTAGGCCATAGATCCACTAATTTTTAAATCTTATAGCAATTTGAGTAAACGGTTGGTAATGCTTTCAAATATTTTATGATAAATACCTTATTAGTGCCCCACTACGATGCAATTCATATCATCAACAAATATTACAAGTGAAAAAAAGGGCCAAGGTACAACAGGTTCCTCTACTACTTTTTAAAATGTTTCAGACTACAAGGAGCCAGCGACAGCACTGTATAATCCGACTTGCAAAACATTCGTCGCATTACCGGGGGTCCACTGTATCTACTCAAAGCTCTATCGTTTCATTTGCGGCATCTCAAGAGCTAGATGGGCTAATGGGGATTGGCGAGGAGGAAACGTGTAACTCCTCGCTGCAGTTCACGATTTTGTCTAATCTTACATAACGATAATAAATTACCATAAATAACGTTTTGATGTACAGGTTAAACTTTCTTCATTGTTCGATCATCACGAACATAAAGGACGTTACCTCATCTGTTATGTCCCCTAAGTGTTGCACATCTTCCACTTCTTTCGTCTCCTCCCGTTCTTCCCTCGATACGACCCGTTTTTCCTTCACCTCCCTTACGACGCCTTCGGGATTCGCCACCGGCACCAACTTCTCTTCCTTCTGCTCGGGCTGCTTTCCCTCTTCGAGCGCCTTTTGGTCCTTGTCGGCGTCGTCGCCCAGCTTTCGGAGCTGCAAAACGAAACGAATTAAGTTCGACACTAATTGTTATTGTTGGTTCATTGAAAACAACACACAATTAAACACTTACAGCTGTTTGTTAATTATGAAAGACAACAATTACCAGCTATTATAGTCGGACGTGGATTATTAACAAATTGCACTGAGCACAATGAGGTATTTCTTATATTTAAAAACAAATAATAAAATTATAATTATAATTTATGAAGTATTATTGGCTTAGAGCAAAATGAATATATAATTGAAATTGTTGGTAAAAGGAAAGTTATAAAATGAAACATTAATTAGGTATTATTTCGCTTTTGAAAATATTGCAATCCGTATAAAATTCCCATAAATGGTTTCGTATTTTTATTTTTATTTTAATGAAATTTCAAACTAATGAATGCATTTGCAGATTTAACATAAAAAACTTGCACACTTGAGGCATGCGTATTTCACCTCCCAAAATACAAGCGTGTATACTAAGTTGCCTACGTCAACTCGTCAACAATTGAGTTTTCATTAATACATAATTAAAATTTTTGTCACAACTCTTCGCCTCATTAATAATTCAAAACGAAATGTCAGTAGGACTTTTAGATTTACTTTTTCTTAAAAAAAAAAAGAAAACTATTGCTTAACCCCTCGCCAGCATTAAATAATCGATTTTTTAATGGCGATTATTAAAATTAATTATAAGGCTTTTTTGTCAAGAGCGAAAGTTGTTTGCAAAAGAACCCAAGCAACTAAATGCGAGGCGATTTTATTGTTAAACCAAGTGCGAAAAATGAACCACTTACCTCCGTCTGACGGTGCTCCTGGGTCTCCGTATCCTCGGTGGTGTTGGTGGTGACCATCGGCCCCGAATCCTCGACCAATTTCCCATCTTCGAGCACCACTTGCCTCTTGATCCGCGTCTCAATCTGCTTCGTGTTCGTCACCTCCGTCCTCTTCTTGCTCACCCATTCCTCTGCAATCAAATTAATTTTCGTATCTCTTTTCAGGACGAAGGGGCGGCCGAAGAGAAAAGCTTACCCTCTTTGGTGGTGGCGAACGTTTCCCCGGGCTCGACCTGCGCGAAAAACAAAGGGCGATTAATGAGGACGTACGAGACGTAGGAGATGTGCGTCGAAGGGGGTCGACGTCTCGGACCTCGGGGGTCCACCACGAACACAATCACCACCATTCGACATCGCACAAAGGTCTTGGGATTGCGCGAACCACCATTAAAAAATCGCGTTCTTTATAAGGGAATTGTTACCATTTCTTGGCAGAGCGAGAGTAAGAGAAACGACCGATACGATCGATCTTATCGATCTTTGCATTTGTGAATGTTTATTTTAATGCGCCGTCGTAATAATATGCGTTAGCCAAGTTTCGTAACGCCAATTAATTACGAGAGAATAACGAAAAGTTAATTGCGATAACGGAGGCGCGTTATCATTACTTCTTTAGCTCGAAGGTAACTGTTTATTATCCATTTTTCGAGAGACATTCGTCGTCACGTACTCATTCTAAACTTTGATCCTTGTATAATTTATTTTAATTGCCATTAATTTCACACAGATTTTTTTTTCTGGTAATAATGTTGAAACCATTAATTCTTACGCAAGTCCCCTGGCTTACTGTTATTTTCCTAAAAAAAATCCAAGTTCGCTGTTCGCACTCTTTAATTTACAAAATCACTCAATCGACGAACGCCACTGACTTTTTTTTTAAACTTGCAGAACGAGGAGATGGTTGCTTTTTTTTTCTCTTCGAAGTAATTTTTTTTCGGAGCCGAAGATGGATTTTGCGAGACGCTATCAAAGGAACGGCGAGGTAAGTACTAAACAGATATGTCGTGTATTTGTTATTGTTGTTTATTGTTGGAGTTGCATCATTGCATTGTTCTTTTCTATGGACCTCTCCACCTGTACCCGAGGCACCACCCATGATGTCCTAGTTACCATTACCTTCCGTTTCACATTTACATTTTCTAATGGTTTATTCGTTTTCGTACGTGAACGCTTCTAAACGGTGTTAAATCAGTGATTTTCAAGCCGAGGGGCCGCGATAATTTGTTATGCCAGCGGTTGGCAAACTGGGTGGGGCGCGGGTCGATGGAGGGCCGCGGACTAATGCACAAATGTTAGTTTTTTTGTTTTAACGCATTTTTTTCGTCTGCCTCAGTGTTGTACGCGATTTGTATTTACAGTGAAAATCGGTTATCCGGACTAATTGTTGTTGCAGCTCATTCGGATAATCGAAAATTCGGTTAATTGAATGTATAGGAAAAAAAACGAATGTTAGCTATATACCGGGTGTTTCATTTAAAGGGCCACGAGCTTATAGTTCCTGAAATATCTATTTACTATTTACTATCAAAAATCTATTTAGTGGCAAAATATAAATTTTGCCCTATTTCCGGTTTAACCAAAAATCGTATCAACTTTCTTATCTTAAATAGAACGGTATTAATTTTTTTAGATATGTGGCTAAAGCTCGTCGAGAAAGTTCCAAAAATGTATAATAAGTTAGCATTTGATTAATAAATAATTTAAAAACAAATATTTTTTTCGAATTATGGCGTGTTTCACTAAAATGCCACTAGCTAATAATTTCTAAAACAAATAAAAAAAAAACATAATAAATTAAAGAAACTTTTATACTTGTACTATTTTTGAAATTTATATTATTTTAGGAGTTATAAGCTCGTGGCGCTTTAAATGAAACACCCGGTATAATGTGACATTTTGAGAGCGCAACTAAGGTTTTAGAATTTGTTTAAAGTAAAGGTATTATTGTGAATCGTGCTTAAAACGGAGTGTGCGCATTCGAGCTCAAAATGAATATTATGTAAAGGCAGCTTCTTCAAGATGGTTGTTTTTAAAATTTTGAATATAACAGAAATCACTCACTATATTTGCTCAAAACCAATAGCCAATGTCCTTGTTCAAGGTTCAAGCTATCTCTATATCAAAATTTAACAAAATTGGTTCAGTGGTTTAGGCGTGAAAAGGTAACAGACAGAAAGACAGACAGACAGACTTACTTTCGCTTTTATAATATTAATTTGGATAATTAAATTTTTTTAGAAAATAAATTAACTATTGTGAATCGTGCTTAAAGCCGAGTGTGCACATTCGAGCTCAAAGTGGCACATTCCGATCTCGGGAAAATGAAGCGCGCCGCTTCGCGTCGCGCTTCATTTGCCTCCCTCGCTCGGAAATGTGTCACTTTTCGCTCGAACGTGCACATCCTCGTATTTATTGATTTGACTTATTTAATCTTTTCACTTTCAAATCAAAAAATTTAATTTAATTTAGTAAATATAGAGTGTATGTTCAAAAAATGTATTTACCATAGCAATTAGTGGAAGTGAGCGAAAAGATACGACAATTTCGTAGGTGCGAGTGAGAGAAAACGATTAAATTAATTTTTTGTCTAATTTATTGGCCTACATTTTGTGAATCGTGCTTAAAGCCGAGTGTGCACATTCGAGCTCAAAGTGGCACATTCCGATCTCGGAAAATGAAGCGCGCCGCTTCGCGTCGCGCTTCATTTGCCTCCCTCGCTCGGAAATGTGCCACTTTTCGCTCGAACGTGCACATCCTCGTATTTATTGATTTGACTTATTTAATCTTTTCACTTTCAAATCAAAAAATTTAATTTAATTTAGTAAATATGGAGTGTATGTTCAAAAAATGTATTTACCATAGCAATTAGTGGAAGTGAGCGAAAAGATACGACAATTATGTAGGTGCGAGTGAGAGCAAATGATTAAATTAATTTTTTTTCTAATTTAATGGCCTAAATTTTGTAAATCGTGCTTAAAGCCGAGTGTGCACATTCGAGCTCAAAGTGGCACATTCCGATCTCGGGAAAATGAAGCGCGCCGCTTCGCGTCGCGCTTCATTTGCCTCCTCGCTCGGAAATGTGCCACTTTTCGCTCGAATGTGCACATCTTCGTGTTAATTAGATTCGACTATATTAATAACAAATCCTTCAAATCCAGATTTTCTATTCAGAAAAAGTTTTCGCTTGAAAGTGCACATACTCCTTAATAATTAAATTTGCCTATCTTATTCTTCTCTCTTACAATTAATATTAATTAAATCAAACTGAACTAAATGCACCACTTCTCGCTTTTCTTTTAATCATAAATTACAGTAGGCTATTTTTACCAAAAACCGCATTTCAAATTTAATACTTTTAAACTAGACTAGATGGGAAACTTCATCGTAGATGAAAAAACAATATTTTAACTTTTTCTAAATTTTGACTCTTATTTCTCAACCTTTTTTTTAACATACCCCACCCAAATCATTCTAAAATTTTGATGCGCCCCCTATGTATCATATAAATATTTTTTTTATATTTAAAGGTTTGAATTAATCCTTAAATCAAGTCTAATTACAACAGTGTACAAAATGTGCCTTAAAACTAATTTGCTTATAATTTTCGGAAAAATGAAAATTACCCAAAAATATTTGGAGACATTAATTTTGTCATATAAACCTTCAACAATCTGCAAAAGATGATATAAAAATCAACTAGTTGATTTTTAGCGGTCCACTTCAGAAAATTTGACTCATATACAATTTTAATTAATCAAAAATGCGAATTAGTAAACACTCGAAAGTACACCTGAAAATATTTTTATCAAGCTCGCTGCAATTACGTATAACTGAGGTCCGGATAATTGAGGTTTTACTGTATATAAATTTTCAGAAACTAGATCTATGTAAAATATACATTTTGCCCAAAAAACCATACAGATTTGGACTCATCAGACTTTTTGGCTTCGGATAGGTTCAAAAAACCATAGCCCTGCCATTGGAAATTTTTGAAAAAAACGGATTTGGAGAGTCGGGACTTTTAATTAACTATTTGTAAATTTCCACTTTAAAAAATCGTATTTATTTTCGATTTTTTTCGGAACCTATGTGTCGCGTAAATCGGGCAATAGGTGTACAGTGAGTAGGCGCCAAAATTAGATTTTTTTCACGGAAGCACTATAAAATCAATTTTGGAAACCACTGGTATAAAGGTCTATTTTTGTAATACTTCGTACAGGTGTTTATCATTGTACAAAATAAATCGATAATTTTATTTAAAATTATCTCTGTTGGTCGGCTTTATCGCTTTTGATATCCGGTGTTTTCGCCTTTGCCATATGCCATTACGTATATCAGCTTTTAGACAATAGTTTCGATTTATGATTCAGTATTAAATGTGAAGCCAAACCGTTTAGAAGCAAGAGCTCGTACTTCTAATTACAAATCTTTCATTTAAGGTAAATATTAAATCCATTTCTTTTTAAACCCACATATTTTATACAGGATTTCATCTAATAATTGTTTTCTTTGTGAACAGAAAAGAATTTACGTGTAGAGGTGCCACCAATTGCATTACGTCACATTCAATTTGCTTCAGACGTCCAATTTTGAAAAAAGCCACCTTATTAAAAAGATGTCCATTTTGAAATATTGTAAGTATGAAGGTCTTATGTTTTTTTTTTATATGGGCAACGTGTGTTAAATTAAAAAATTCATTTAAATTAATTAAATACATATCTTTTGTTTTCTACATTGAAATTAAAACAGATTGTTCGATTAGTGTATTAAGTGTTACTGGTATTTGAGGATTTTTCAAAAAACCATTACAAGCTCTTTATTTAAATTTGAAAACTACAAATGTAACAATTAATCGTTGAAATTAAAATCTGTTTAAACAGATTTTAATTTCATTATTGGTTTAATGGAGGCTACAAGAAATTTAAACAATCTCTAATTAATTATTTAACGAAGAAATTGACTTCAACCCTATAGTTTATTTTATTAATGTTTTGTTACTCATCGTTTATGTTTAACAGTAGCCGAATTTGACCGTCGATCGCTCGAACGATTTTCCCGGCGAGCCCAACGGGGATATCGGCCAAAGTCATCGTTCTTCCGCTCGGACTTCTGCAATTCGGCTCGCAGGCCTCGCCACGCGGTATGTTACTTTATTTGTTTACGAAGATCAAATTTCGACAAATATATTATTGTTTCAGATTGACATTGGGCCGATCGTTCCACCCTTATACAGTGTTCGTTTTTTGAAGCGTTTTTCGGGCAACTCGTGTTTTTTAAGTCGCGATTTAAAACCGTTTTATGCCCTCCCAGTAAAAGAAGAACTCTCCTAAATAACTTGATCGTTCGTTTAAAAAAAAACTTTGTTTACTTTTTTGGGAAATTATTATTATTATTCAAAAAATAATTTTCGGGAGTGTTAAAGCCGGGAGTTGCAACTGTTTGAATGGATGGCCGTTTTCAACGTTTTGCGAAGTCCAAAGGTAGGTCCCAGCTTCTTGGGTTATTAATTTTTTTTTTCTATGCAATTATCTTGCTCTGTTTGATTTGATTAAGCAGTAAATTTTGAAAAAATCTTCCTATATAAGTATGGTCCTAAAATTGTAGTAGGTTATTAAAAGGGCTTTATTCCATCTGCAACGTAAATGCCTAAGGCAAAGTGCAAATATTTGATTAAACGGGGGTTGATGTTGTGGATACCCTTTTCGGCTAGAATTTTTAATCCAAAAAAATCGTAACTCGGTGATTTCTCAACGCGTTATTAAAAAATTTAGATATACCAAATCTCCGGGTTTTTTAAAATAAATTTAAAATTGAATTTTGGTGTTGATGCTCTAAATCACAAGATTGTTTGTTCTGGTATAAATACAGTACACATACTCGATTCTATACGGCAATTTTACTACGGAAAACTTTTTCGTTATAACACTTTCATAAATCAACAGTGTTAATGAAAAGTTCGTTATAACGAAAAACTTTTTATACGCCGTATGCAAGTATTATTAAAATGTAAATTTCAAATCTGTATTTAATGAATAGATAAATGGAATAAACGCAGGCGGCATACATAAAATTTGAACCTTTATTAAACTAGAACGCGGCAATTTTGAACTTAAAATCGCGGTTACCGGTAATTAAACATTTAAGAAAAATTGGCCTTTTAACAAATTTAAAAATTTATGCAACACATTTAATGTTTTGAACATTTAAAACAATTGCCATTTTCACCAATTAAAATCAAAATTGATTGAAATTTTAACTGTTTGATTTGAAAAAAAAAGATTCGTGTAAAAACCTTATAAAAACGAAGATGTGCGCATTCGAGCGAAAAGTGGCACATTTCCGAGCGAGGGAAGCAAATGAAGCGCGACGCGGAGCGGCGCGCTTCATTTTCCCGAGATCGGAATGTGCCACTTTGAGCTCGAATGTGCACGCTCGGTTTTAAGCACTGTTCACAAACTTTAGGCCAATAAATTAGAGAAAAAAATAATTTAATGGTTTTCTCTCACTCGCACCTACGAAATTATCGTATCTTTTCGCTCACTTCCACCTATTGCTTTGGTAAATACATTTTTTGAACATAAACTCCATATTTACTAAACTAAATTTAATTTTTTGATTTTAAAGTTAAAAGATTAATTAACTCAAATCAATAAGTACGAGGATGTGCACGTTTGAGCGAAAAGTGGCACATTTCCGAGCGAGGGAAGTAAATGAAGCGCGACGCGGAGCGGCGCGCTTTATTTTCCCGAGATCGGAATGTGCCACTTTGAGCTCGAATGTGCACACTCGGCTTTAATCACGATTTACAAAATTTAGGCCAATAAATTAGACAAAAATTAATTTAATCGTTTTCTCTCACTCGCACCTACGAAATTATGGTATCTTTTCGCTCACTTCCACTTATTGCTATGGTAAACACATTTTTGGAACATAAACTCCATATTTACTAAACTAAATTTAATTTTTTGATTTGAAAGTGAAAAGATTAATTAACACAAATCAATAAATACGAGGATGTGCACGTTCGAGCGAAAAGTGGCACATTTCCGAGCGAGGGAAGCAAATGAAGCGCGACGCGGAGCGGCGCGCTTCATTTTCCCGAGAGCGGAATGTGCCACTTTGAGCTCGAATGTGCACACTCCACTTTAAGCACGATTCACAATAGTTAATTTATTTTCTAAAAAAAATTAATTATCCAAACTAATATTATAAAAGCGAAAGTAACTCTGTCTGTCTGTCTGTCCGTCTGTCTGTTACCTTTTCACGCCCAAACCACTGAACCAATTTTGTTAAATTTTGATATAGAGATAGCTTGAACCTTGAACAAGGACATGGCCTACTGGTTTCGAGCAAATATAGTGAAGTGGTTCCTGTTATATTCAAAATGTTAAAAACAACCATCTTCAAGAACCTGCCTTCACATAATATTATTTGGCCAAAATTCTTCTAAATTTTCCAAACAGAGTTGAATGTGACATTGGAGCGAAAAGTCGTAGTCACACTAGAACAAGCACACTAACACAATAAAATACGAAACGGCTCTTTTTAATTACAGTTGGAAATAAATCTCAATAACAATTAACATCGAAAAGGCAACCAACATAAAAATAATGATTGAACAGCACCAGCTTAATCAGTTCTCCTTCATTAGATCTCCGAAGGTTGCGGTGTATTCTTTTAAAAAAAAACAACGTATCACTTTCGAAGGTTGATCGTATCGGATGTTAAGGTCAAATCGTCGTTTAAGAAAAAAAACCCTTCCTACTCGGCCGTTTCCAAAATTGCACACCAATTTCGTCAATTGACCATTTAAATAATTGCACAATTTTAACGGTTAACACCGTTCAAAAGGTCTCTTCGCCGGTGTTGTGCAAATTTTTTACATGTGTCTATTTTTAACGCGCAGTATGTGGGAACCGAAGTACTTATCTCTTTTCGGTGCAAGTCCTCGAGTTTGTCAAATGTAAATTAGAAGAGAGCATTGTGGAATTTTCTCACGGGTCTCTTTATGGCTTTTTTTTCGCCATTAATCGAAACGGAAAGTGTTGGGCGAGTACTACCTAGCATTCTCCAAATGCCGCACCTGCCCTGACCTACTATACTCAACTTTAATGAGAATTGGTACGATCACGAAGATTTCTGAATCATAAAACGGAAGCGTTATGTAACTTTTTATTGCTATTATTATTATTATAGTTGTTTACGTGTTGTATGAATTAGTTTTATTCTAAATCCACACGAGGTGATTTAAAACGCGATCCACTCAAGTATTGCTTAGGCAACCAATGCAACGTGCCTTTGGTGTATCGTGTGTGGCCTAAACATGAATCTACTCTTATAAATTAATATAACGTGTTTTTACGATAAATATAGGGTGACAACAAAAGTGATTAGGTGCAGCCGATAGAATATTCCTAAATTTCTGCTTTTTATCGTGTTAACTCTTGTCAAACTACGAAATTTAATTGTTTTTAGTATGGCAGTAATTTGTGACGTACTAAATCAGAAGGCGACGACTTCTGATCCTTTTCATGCTCAATTCGGTTAGAGCCGTTTTGACTGTGAGTGACAACTTGACAAAATTAATTTCACCACAATTGGCCATAATATAATGAAATAGGGGAGACCGGGTATGGTTGTCTCACGGGTAGGTTGTCACAGTAACAATAACAGAAAACCTAACGAATTAATAAATTTGTTTACCCGTGTCGAAGAAGCCCGAGCACAATACCTCCTAGCGTACTTCACTTCAGTTCGCTTTGAAATACCGTATAAGAAGTATATGCGTTTGTTTTTTTTTGTACAGGAAAGTAAGTTTTTGTGCATCTCTGTTGAGTCTCATAAGTATAATTAAATTTTGCATAGTGATATACCTATTCGTGTATTTATGATGTTTAAGATGTGTTTCATGATATCATTATATGGTTTTTTAAATGACCATTGATTTAAATTTATAATGGGAGTAAATTGTTTAAAATTGTTTTGGGGAAGGTTGTCTAGAGTTAGAGGGGCTAGTAGTCACAAGTGCAAAGCAACCATGAATATGTGTGGTCTTTTTTATTGGTTTATTGGCTGTAATTATACATATGTCATTTTTGTTACCATAACCTAAGTTCGTTAGATAGAATAGGTTAGAATAGAATAGGTATTTGTTTTCTCCTTTTGTAATTTACCTTTTATTTAACGTCTGACAACCATCCCTATCACTGGGTTAAAAGTCACACTTCTCTTTTTTCATAACAATTATAATATGTTCTCATTAGATAATGGTAGAGAAAAAGTCTTTATTTTTTCTTAAACTAGAATAAATACATTATTTATTGATATATAAATGTCATTGATAAATTAATACCACGGGCTCTATAAATGCAAAAGAAAAAAATTGTGACTTCCAACCCCGGTCTCCCCTAATTTAAAACGTCAGGTTGTTTTTTAATTTCGGTTTTTTTTATTTTGTTCAAGTCTTTAATGGCCACAATGGGCTCGTATTTTCTGCTGCCTTATTAACCTGACAAACGTAAAATAACTAAAAAATCTAGAAACTGCACTTTTAAGTTGGTACTTAAAAGTCAAATCGAGCGAACTAAATTAACTCCCATCTAAATCAATCGATTTCGTGCTTCGGCTGCAGCTGTCTTATTTTTGTGTATCAAAATCATCGAAAACGTATTTTCATAACCAATAAATTGACGCTGCAGCATTTTGCGCTGTGACGTCATCCTATATTTATCGTAAAAAGACTTTACATAGTTATAGCTCGTTTTCAGTCAATATCGCGCCTTTTAACCAAATATTATTTAGATCCCTTTTTAATATGCAAAAAACAAATAACATGCTTAGGCCTCTAAATCAAAATTCAATTTAAAACATCCAACGCCCAATTTTCATATTTTATAAGGCGAACAACTCCGACACGGGTTCAAATAGAAACTCGTTTCCCAACTTGTTGATTTTAAAAAGTCAACAAACTCGATTAGACTTAGAAATTAAACACATTTTTAAGATTTGCATAAACGCCGAACGAGTTACTCACAATTTCGAGTCCTTCGGGAGGTCCAGCTTCGAACTTGCGCTCGACCACGACGTTGTGGTCTCCCCCATTCAAATCTGCCGCTTCTGCCATGACGGCATCGTTCGCTTTCTTCTTTCGGGAACCCCCTGCGCTAACAGAAAAATTAATTAGACGCCATTCCACGAAACGAATTACAAAAACGTGATTCACGTTATTATTCATACGCGCATTGCATGTAATTTCTTGAGCAGTGGCGTTTTCGTGGGGGGGCAATTGGGTAATTACCCCCCTTAAGAATTTTTCGTTTGTTTATTAATTTTTATTGTTAAAAATTACCATTAATTCAAACGTACAAGTTAAGTTGTTTTTCCTTTTTTTATTACCCCCTCCTCCCCAGCAAGTTGGCTGGAAACGCCGCTGTTCTTGCGTCAATAGCAATCATGAGCGTGTCTTCGGGATCAATAGAAGAAAATTTCGAATTAGATATTTTGCATAAGAATTGGTGCGTGGCGCGCGGAAACGGGAAGTGCCGCCCGAAAAAAAAGGCTCTTTCGAAATGGCACGTCCACGATGCAATTTTGCCACGGTAAAAAGTTGCTGCCGGTCGCGGTCGTTGATGTTCTTGTCGTAATCGATGGATAAGAAACCGAAATAAGGTCGTCGCCGGTGTGGCGACCTTACGAGGTCGCTTTTACACTTGAAATGCGCTTGGCCGTTTTTGAATTATTCAACGGACACCCCTCATTAATGTTATTTAATTGAGCAAACGGTGCTCGCAATTTTATTAAATTTAGAAAGCGGACTGCGTTTTTACATAATAATTCGGAGTTGGAACGTCGAAGCGCTTCGGGTCCTTAAATGGACGCACAAGGATTGCGATTAAAGGCTTTCGATTGTGACTCACGTCGGTCCAATTAAATCGACTGCGTTTTATTTTTTCTTAAGTTACAGGTGGTTTTTTTTACATACGATTTTGCTTGTTTATTGGGGGATGGGTCGGTTTTAAATACGGATTCGTTTGGAATTGAAAAGAAAATTACTTTTTTGTGAATTAAATAAAATCGGTGAGATTGGGGGGCAGTCGGGGAAAGGATTAAACGGAACCCCCATATTTAAATAAAAATTATGTATAAGCTCAATTCATTAACGAATAAAATGAAATAAATTGGAAAATTATAAAAAATATGTGGACTGCAGTTTTATAATTTGAAATGTTTGGAAAATAAATTAATTATTGTGAATCGTGCTTAAAATCGTGTTTCAAATCAAAAAATTAAATTTAGTTTAGTCAATATGAATCTTATGTTCAAAAAATGTATTTACCATAGCAATAAGTGGAAGTGAGCGAAAAGATACGATAATTTCGTAGGTGCGAGTGAGAGAAAACGATAAAATTATTTTTTTGTCTAATTTATTGGCTTAAATTTTGTGAATCGTGCTTAAAACCAAGTGTGCACATTCGAGCTCAAAGTGGCACATTCCGATCTCGGGAAAATGAAGCGCGCCGCTCCGCGTCGCGCTTCATTTGCCTCCCTCGCTCGGAAATGTGCCACTTTTCGCTCGAATGCGCACATCCTCGTATTTATTGATTTGCCTTAATTAATTTTTTCACTTTCAAATCATAAAACTAAATTTAGTTTAGTCAATATGAATTTTATGTTCAAAAAATGTATTTACCATAGCAATAAGTGGAAGTGAGCGAAAAGATACGATAATTTCGTAGGTGCGTGTGAGAGAAAACGATTAAATTAATTTTTTGTCTAATTTATTGGCCTAAATTTTTCCGATCACGCTTAAAACCGAGTGTGCACATTCGAGCTCAAAGTGGCACATTCCGATCTCGGGAAAATGAAGCGCGCCGCTCCGCGTCGCGCTTCATTTGCCTCCCTCGCTCGGAAATGTGCCACTTTTCGCTCGAATGCGCACATCCTTGTATTTATTGGATTTGTTTGTTAAAACAAAAAATTCAACACGTTCAATTATTACGTATCGTTATTTTTACATTATTTAAGCCCCCGTACTTTAGCACACCATAACATTTGAGTAACCGCCCCCCCTTCAGCTCTTGTTACGTAGCATTATAGAGTTTTTCTTAAACTAAAATTAGTAATTCTTCTATTATATTACATGTTTTTTTTTATACATTAGTATATAAAAAAATAAAATAACGAATTAAAAAAAATATTGATTGTTATGACTTTAAATAAGTATTATAAAATATTTGAAATATTTAACATGAAATTTAAAAAGTAGTAGTAATTAATCAATTAATTGGCACTTCAATGCTAGAAAAATCTAGAGATATTTATTTAATAGTCGACGTTTTGGATTATTAATTAAAATAGTCAGAATTTATTAAAAAAATTTTCGATTATTCTAGCAAGTTTGCCAAACCCCATGGAAAAATTTGAAATCGTTTTACTAAACCGTTTAAAAGTTATAACAATTTTTATTTATAACAAATGAATACGTACTAAATGAAAGACACGCCGTCAAGTAATTTAAAGTGGAAAAATAATATTGAAATAATAGCTGGAAAAATTTGTAAATTTGTAATCTAACAGATTAATTATCTAGAAATCATATAAGCAATTAATATTGAGTATTTCCCAAATTGTTTATAAAAAAAAAATAAAAATAAGACTTATATAGGTACGCTATTATTGGGGGCAGAATTTGTTATACCGAGTTATTTCAAAGTATTTTTAAATAATTTCTTTCATTTATTTCAAAAATCAAGAAATTATGTATTTTTCTATGTAAAGTTGAATTCAAGGCCCATATTAACTGCCAAAAGTTCTTTTACTAATAATTATAAATATTAAGAATTTTATTTAAAAATTAAGTAAAGACAAAAAAGGTTATGCCATTTTGAAAACTTGATATTAAAAACAAGTGCATGGGAATAAATTGGTTTATTTATATGCCGTAATTAGAAAGATATTCATGTAATCAAAATTCAATAAATTTTTGTTTTCGATTGTACCCCAACAATCATCCTTAATATACAGGGTGTTTCATTTAAAGTACCACGAGCTTATAACTTCTAAACTAATAAAAATTTATAAAAAAGTACAAGAGCAAACGTTTCTTTAATTTTTACAATGTGCGTACTGGCATAAATATAAATTTTGTTCTACTTTCGGTTTAACCGAATATCGTGTCAACTATCCAAATATCTAAAAAAATAAACACCCTTTTATTTAAGGTTAAGCCAGACGTACTAAAAAAGTTTGATTTATGCCAGTGAATAAATCCAATTAATTAAAGAAAGTTTTATACTTGTGCTTTTTTTAAATTTTTATTATTTTAGAAAATATAAGCTCGTAGCAATTTACTGAAACACTTTCGTAATACAAAATTATTTTTTTTTCAATTTTTTATTGATTAAGTAGTAACTTGTTATATATTTTTGGAAAGGCCTCGGGGAGCTCTATCCAATTATTTAAAAAAATTAATGCAGTTCCATTTAAGATAAAAAAGTTGACGCCATTTTCGGCTAAACCGAAAGTAGTACAACATTTATATTTATGCCAGTATATAGAATGTATAAATTAAGAAAAATTTTACACTTATACTTTATTTAAAATTTTTATAAGCTCGTGACACTTTAAATGAAACACCCGGTATATATCGACTAAAACTTCTAAATGCAACGTAACAATGTATTGATACCTTCCCCCATCAACGTAACACACTATTAACACTTCATTAACCCCAATAATTAATTTAATTTCTAAAAATTTCAAATTTCAAATTATAAAACTAAAGTTCAGTTATTTTTCATTATTTTCCAATTTTTTTACTTTATTTATTAATGAAATCTTTCAAAAATATATATGCCCATATATGATTCATTTTTCTCGGGTAAATCTAATAAATACGAGGATGCGCGCATTCGAGCGAAAAGTGGCACATTTCCGAGCGAGGGAAGCAAATGAAGCGCGACGCGGAGCGGCGCGCTTCATTTTCCCGAGATCGAAAATGTGCCACTTTGAGCTCGAATGTGCGCACTCGGCTTTAACCACAATTCACAATAATCCATTTACTTTTTTAAATTCTTGTTTAAAAATTCTAACACCCCAGTGGTGTACTCAAAATTTCCTCTTAGGGCGTCATTAATTTTTCACAATAATCCAAAAATTAATTTCGCTTTATTCATTAAGCCCTTGCAATTAATTTCAATTTATTTTCGGATGGGGGCAGCCCGGTAGCTCTCCCCCACTGTACCCCACTGTCAAATTTCCAAACTAAATCTCTATTATTTTACATAAAACCTCAATTTCCAAATAAATCCGAATACATCATCTGTGAGAAAAACTAAAAAAAAAACAAAACACGAAAACCGATGAGAATTTCCAATTGAAATATCGCTTTTCTTTCACACGAAACTCTTATGTAAAGAGGCGTGCACGTTTTATGTGCACTTTCATTCTTACATCGTTACCTTGCAATAATTACAAGCAGTTTGTAAACAAAACACTTGCGAAACACTAATTAAAAAACGCAAAAATAGGTGTGCGCGCGTGTAATCCCTCAAATTATTTTTTTTCCAATCCAAAACGTCCACTTCGTCACTTTTACATGACGGGCGACGAAATCTTCGAGTGGCATTTTTCGAATTACTTTCACCTCTACCGCAAAAAAAAATCCCCAAAATTCCTTCGGTGCGCGTCGTCCGAATCGCTTAGTTTTTCACGAAATAATCGCGACGTGGGCGGAACGAGTTGCCCGCAGCCCCAAAAATGGACATCTCAAATTCTTGGAGGAAATTGTCGCAAAGTTCGAGCGTTCGATTGAATTGCGACCGCGGGCACAGTGGGACCTCGCTTAACGCGGGCGATGCGTTCCAACGAGTTTGAGCGCTAAACGAAACGGCGTTAAGAGTCTAGTCTACCAAATTTCTTGCTATATACTTTAAATGTAAACTTAATATGGCTCTCACGGCCGTATTTTTGAAGATAGAAACTTGAAAATGTTTCCATATATAGAGACCATCTGGATCAATCCGTGATTGCCTTTGATTTTTTTTTGAATATGCAAATTTGGCAGAAAAAAATTAATAATGTAAAACTACGATAAAAAATTTAAAAAATGTCATTTAACCCCTTTATTCACTTGCCCCTTCAATTAAAAAACTAATGATAAAATATTTTTTTAAGAATTTGTTTGCTTAAACATGCATACGTTACCTTGTAAACATGTGTTGGTTAAGTGGTCGAACAAGGGGGCCATTTAAATTTACTTCATAAAAAACAAAGTTAAAAAAATTGACAATTACTATTTCTTTTTAATTACTTACTATCTACTAAAGTTGAAAGTAATGTACACACAATTATCAGTTATTAATAAATGCTTCAACTTATTAATAGAACATATCAGTTTTAAAAATAATACAAGACCTGAGACTCGCAAATAATCTAAGAATATAAATTTATATAGAGGAAGGTGGCCTAAAGCGGGTAGGTTAAGGTTCATTGATTAAAATGAACCACTTCAGCTAAAAAAAAGTGTTTCTTTTTTAGATTTACGTTATACAATTATTAAACTTTAATTTTATAAAAAAAATAATTACATTTTTGCTTTAATTGTAGAAATAAATTCAAAAATATAAAATGTCAGAAATTAACCGCTTTGCCCGACAGTGGGGCCTAAAGCGGGTAGGCTCTCATAAACCAATCGGATTAATCAAAACTTTTGAAAAAAATTATCTACACTTGACATGTTCTTGACAATAACATTGGTATTAAGTTATATTAAGCATTTTCATATTATAACTGCTAATTTGTTCCAATCTTAATAAAACTTCGGTTTACCATTGTTTTTAAATCTTAATTGCTTCAACGCTTTAAATCACTTATTTTTAATACCAATTTATTCCTATCAACTACTTCCTATCAATTATAATAAAATTACTCCTTCTGGTACAAGCAAAGAGGGTACCTACCCGCTTTGCCCAAACACACATTTCTTAGTTTTGATACATTAACGTAAAAAATAATGGATGGATATTAAAATATTTAGTCAAATAATAAAACTAGTTTATTGTAAAAGAAAACCCCATTATAAAAAATGGGTTAATGTGAAGGGTTTTAGTAGCAATTGAAGTTAAATTAATTTCAAACATTTTACAAAATTATTAAATTTTTTGTTTTTTAATTTTTCGACGTTATTAAGCAACTTAGGTGTCAAAAGTAGTATGACATCAATTAAGCTGGGTACTGGCATTGTAAATAAATATAAAAATTTCAGCTAATATATAACATATCCATATAAGGGCCGTTACCCGCTTTGGGCTACCTACCCGCTTTAGGCCACCCTCCCCTACGTAAATAGATCTCGAAATATCAGGTAACAGAATTTTAAAAAGTTGGTCAGTAAAATTTTGGTGTATATGGCCTTCTTCCGACAACCCATTGTTACTTCAAGTTTTTAATAGACTTTGCGATTACAAGAGATAAGCTGCTTAGGATCTGTCAATCATATCCAAACGCCTTCAATTTTCAGAGAATTTCGTTCAAAATTCACATACTTTAATTGCTTATAACTTATTAATAAATATAGTTATCAAAATTGCGAAAACGGCCACACAATTTCACAAGTTTTCTGCTTCTTTTGGTAAAAAGTTGAAATTTTTATCTTTATTTTTGAAGGAAGAGGATGTAAAGCCGTTTGACACCGTTTTTGCAGTTATTAATTTTTTTCTGCCAAATTTGCATATTAAAAAAAAAAAGGCAATCACGGATTGATCCAGATGGTCTTTATATATGGAAAATTTTTCAAGTTTCTACAAAATACGACAAGTTAAACGGGGCCCTACTGTACCCAATAAATCGAGCAACCTTGGCCTTATTCTGCGCACAATAAGACTTCTTATATGGCGGCCCAAGGCAAGGTCTCGGTGCCGTTTTTTTTTCTTCGCATCTGCCCGCTTTGATTCGCGTTATATTGATTCAATTTCCGCGGTAGGTGTCGATTCGTTTTGATCGGACCCAGATTGCGATCTTTCACGCCGAGCTGGCCGTTGCGAAAAAAGAATGCACAAAAGAATTACAAAAATGGAACATTAGAATGTCTCTCTTCTAAATAAGCGAAGACCTCGTCTCGCAAACTAAACATCGATAAACAAAGGCGAAATAGTGTCATAAATATTAATTGAAAGATCGGAATTCCTTCGAAACGAAAATGGTCAACGTTTGGCCGAGGACGCGCAGAAGAGCGCGTCCGGCCCTTGATTTTCGAGTAAGAGTTACCGTTTCAAAATCGGGCCGTTTCAAAATCGAATTTGTGACACCTCAGAAATAGAGAAAGCTGGGTGCTTTATGTGTGTGTTTGTTCTTCGCTTAATATTTTAATTATTGAAGCGCGTGGGCGTAGCTTTAACACCTGTTCGAAAATATGGCAAGGACTTTCCTTAAGCCGAACCTGCGTCTTCGCAATTTCGTCGCATTCAATCGCGAAACATTATTAAAAAAATATTTACGAAACGTTTTGTTTTGATTTTGAAAAAAAAAAGATATAAATAACAGTAAAGAAGGCCGTCTGCACGCGTACCAATTACAAAAGTAAACAAAAATTACCTCTCCGCAGCGAACGGACGCCGAAAACCACTTTTTAACACAAGTAAACAAACTTCTTGGCGCGGCCCCCTAGCACCACTAAAAGACCACGAAGCTCGCACAATAATTTATTACGAATAACGCACCGCCTCATAAATATAGAAGTGATATCACCTTTTGCAATCAGAAATTAATTAAAACCGTGTTTCGGCAGAACTTACCCAAAACGAATTTGTTATTCCGATTTTCTTAATTGGGGTTGCGCAAAATCGAAGCACTCGCACTGCAATAATTCGTCGAAAACGGCGTGTTTTTTTAATTACGAATGGACCGAACGCGTGTTCGAAGTGCTCCAAGTATCGAATCTGAATATCCGAGTAGGATCGGCGGCTGCGGGCTCCGGGTGCCGCACCTTGGCTCGTGGTCTCTCGATCACCTTGCTCCAGCCTCTCTTGCCTCTTCGTCCTCTTCTTCTTCGAATTGTGGATGTAGGTGTTTGTGTGTGTGGGCAATTAGGTTCGATGGTGTTTGGTCTTATCGCGCGGTTCTCAATCGGCGGGTTTCGACCCTTACGGGGGTGGTGGCCGCTTCAGACGTGGAGTGACGCCCTGTAAATGGTACCTTTATTGTATAACGTGACGAATTTTTTCTTGTTTGAACGGGACGCCTAGTAATCGTGCTTAAAGTCGAGTGCGCGCATTCGAGCTCAAAGTGGCACATTTTCGATCTCGGGAAAATGAAGCGCGCCGCTCCGCGTCGCGCTTCATTTGCCTCCCTCGCTCGGAAATGTGCCACTTTTCGCTCGAATGCGCACATCCTCGTATTTATTGATTTGCCTTAATTAATCTTTTTACTTTCAAATCAAAAAATTAAATTTAGTTTAGTAAATATGGCGTTTATGTTCAAAAAATGTATTTACCATAGCAATACGTGGAAGTGAGCGAAAAGATACGATAATTTCGTAGGTGCGTGTGAGAGAAAACAATTAAATTAATTTTTTGTCTAATTTATTGGCCTAAATTTTTCCGATCATGCTTAAAACCGAATGTGCACATCCTCGTATTTATTACATTCGTTTAATATAGGGGTAAATAGTAGGGGGAAAGTGGCATGAAACAGTCAAGTTTTAAAAGAGCCATTATCAATTACCGGTAGTTTTCATACGAATCGTTTATGTATTATTATTTTAAGATGGCAACACTAGCCAGATATCCCCCACAAAAATTTGACCGTTCACCGTCAATAAACGGCGCCGATACGACGTATTGAAGATTTTGTCGTCAAAAAGTAAGGTTTTGAGTTCAGTTTATTTGTTTTCTAACGCCTATACATACAAAACTAATAATAATATGATTACACTATAATTTTATAGATATATTAGGCCTTCTAATAACGTATATATTTTGTAGACTAATCTTTGATTTCATAGTAATTTTCGAGATTTTGTTTCTTGAGAGAATATATTTTAAAATGGCCGGACTGCAGTGTAATGAAAGAGCCACCTTTTAATTGCATAAAATGCAATAATAATTGTAGTAACAGCAATCAAGAGTGGTACCGATGCAAAATTGTAATGGTTGGGCATATAAATCCTGTGGCGTAAAAGGGAAATTGCATTATTTTTGCTAAAAACGTTTTTAAGTTTTTGCAATGATTGATCTCAAACGTCAAATTTTTTGACAGTTTTTTAGATTTATCTAAGTCAATATTTTATCTAGAATTTACGTTATTTAAAACGTTTTATAATTATATAAGATCTAAAATTATAGCTTAAGATTATTATTAAATAATATCTTCGTTAATGTGCAGTTTTTATCTTGTAATAAGAACATGACTTTTTCAAAACTTGGGTTGGCTCTTTCAATACCTATAGGTTATGTAAAAGCCAAATTTTATTTTTTTTATAAATGATTAGAAGTCGAAAAATATCGTTAATTTTGAAAAATGTTTTATGACATTACGTACATAAATGCATGAACAATTACAGATTAAAAAAAAATTTGATTTATTTATGTCCTTCTATATTATTTATCCCTTTTTTTAAAACTGGCTGTTTCATGCCACTTTCCCCCTACAGTTGTTGGCCAGTCGACAATAAGTGACCATATTTAAAAAATTATATATGCATGGAATAACGTCTTAACCAACAAAATTCAAAAATCGAGATTTCAGCGAGTTTTTTAATTTATTTAATTTTGTTTTCTATGACAATAAACTTAACAATAGAAAAAATATTTTTTATTTAAATGTTGTTATTTCCTAGAAGAAAAAAGTACAAATTATTAAAATATCAAAAAAAACAAATGACTAATTAAAAAAACAGATACAGTCGAACTTCGATAAGTCGAAGTCGAAGGGACAGCATAAATAATTCGTCATATCAAAAACTCGAGTTACCAAAAGAAGTTCAGTTAAATACTTCCGTATATATATATCATTCATTTATTATGGAAAATAACCAAAATTGATCTACAATCATTAACATTATTTATTTTTATTAAGACCCTAAAAAATATAGTTATTTACATATTATTGACTGTTAAATTGAAAGTAATCTAAAATTGTCTTTTGCTTCATTGCTCCAAAATGTTACGTTTCTACAAATTTTTCCAATGATCTTACCCATAATAATATATCTGTAGGAACATCTTCTTGAGCACATAGGAATAGAGAAATAGTACCTATTGCATTGTAAACTTGAGTTGTTGAAGGGATGTTTACTATAACATCTGTATCACTTTCATATTCACTTTCACTTTCACAGTTTTTCTTATTTTTTTCTAGCACTTTACTTATAATGCTTTCATCGCTAGGAATTTCAGCAACTTCCAAATCTTTATCAACGTTGACATTTGTCATTTGTATCTTCAGCAGCTACAATTAGGTCTCTGTTTTTTAAAATGTCTGATAAAGTGTTTGGGGGAATACCAAAATCTTTAGCTATATCCTTTTTTCTTTTGAGCCCACGTTCCACTCCTTTTATAAGATTAATTTTCTCTTTTATGGTTAAACTTTTTAATTTTCGTTTACACTCCATGTTAATACGTAAATAATTTTAGAAAAAGTATTAAACTTTTTTAGATTTTCTGTTATACTCTGTTACAAACTATAAAGAACGTAAAACACATTTGTTAGTCTTCGTAGTCGACGAATAACATGCAAATTGAAAACTAAAATGCAAAAATAGTTTCTTTTTTTGTAAAATAAACGGTAAAACCATTTCAAAAATTTATAACTGTTTATCAAGCATTTAAACATAAATTAGTTTTTAAATCCAATTGAAGTGCCGCCGTCAAAACATTCTTGTAGTATAAACCTTTTATTCGTAGTTAACAATAGAGCTTTTAAAGCATCAATAACACCAAACCAAGCCGTCGTTAATCCTTACTCAGGTAGCTAAATTTTTAGAAAAGTTGTAAAATTTAACTTCGAGTCATCGACCTATTTACTAATGGAAACTTGAATTTAATAAATTGTAAAACGCTTCGACTAATTAAATAATTTGATTTATTAACTTTCGAGTTATTGACATAAAAATATTAACGTTGAGATAGGCAAGTCCTAGGGAAACTGGTTCGAGTTCGAGCTATCAAAAATTCGGCTTATCGGCGTTCGACTTATAGAAGTTTGACTGTAATTCGTTTTTGCGTAAAGAGCGTACCTTGAAAAGCGTTATGCAATAACGTCTTATCTAAAATAAAAATTAAACTCTAATAATTATAATTTTTAATTTCTGTTATTTTCAGTTAAATTTTTATAATTTTCGATTTTGATTTTGTTTCTAATTAAAATTATTTTAACTATGATAAAAATAATTCAAAATGAAAGACAACAATTGAACAAATATGCAAATAGTTATTAATATTCAAGTTTCGTTCATTTCATCTTCTACTCCATTTACTTCTATTTGAAAATCCAAGTCTCCATTCTATCCATCAACATCTTCTTCTATTGTATCGCCACCAATTAAATCATTGTAAAATTCATGGTTAACTTCAGGAATCAGATGCATATACGATTTTATATCATTTAATTTAGCTTAAGCTATAGATTTACCATTGGGCCATAATATCTCCAAATTATCAGAAAAAATATTCTTTACGAGTGAATTTTTCCTTTTTTTTTAATGTCAATTTTTTTATACTTAACAATGTCATTATATGACATTTGAACGAAAATTTTGAAAGGCTCGTCCATGAAATGCAATCCATAAAATTCTTAATATTTGTAATTATTAGTAAAAAAACTTTTGGCAGTTAATATGGGCCTTAAATTCAACTTTACATAGAAGAATATATAATTTTTGAAATAAATGAAATGAATTATTTAAAAATACTTTTAAATAACTCGGTATAACAAATTCTGCCGCCAATAATAGCGTACCTATATATTTCTTGTTTTTATTTTTTTTCTTTATAAACAATTTGAGAAATACTAAATATTAATTGCTTATGTGATTTCTAAATAATTAATCTATTAGATTACAAATTTACAAATTTTCCAGCTATTATTTCAATATTATTTTTCCACTTTAAATTACTTGACGGCATCTCTTTCATTTAGTACGTGTACATTTGTTATAAATAAAAATTGTTGTAACTTTTAAAGGGTTTAGTAAAACGATTTCAAATTTTTTGATGGGTTTTGGCAAACTTGCTAGAATAATCGAAAATTTATTTTAATAAATTCTGACTATTTTAATTAATAATTCAAAACGTCGACTAATAAATAAATATCTAGATTTTTCTAGCATTGTAGTGCCAATTAATTAATTAATTACTACTACTTTTTAAATTTCATGTTAAACTATTTCAACTATTTTATAATACTTATTTAAAGCCATAACAATCAATATTTTTTTTAATTCGTTATCTATTTTTTTATATATTAATGTATAAAAAAACCATGTAATATAATAAAATATATACATTTTGAATAATTTCATATGTGGCTATATATGTATGTAGGTATAGCTATATATGGGTATGCATAGTTATATATAGTCATATACGAAAGTTCACCACCTATTTTTATATTATCTTGTATATATTATACATGGGCATATATAGGGTAGAATAATTTGGCTACGTAGTAGTCCTTAATCTCAAAATATTTTACCATAAAAAAACTACCTAATAAAGAGTTTTACTTATACCTAGTAAGCAAGAAGTTTCACTTCTGTCGCGCGTAGCCTCCACGGACACACTTTTTGTAATCCAGATAGTTATACGAATTTAATTAAAGCATCAAAGTCTATTTTTGCTCATTGATATTTGAGGTGTTCCAAGATCTACCAAAGAAAGACATTTTAGCGAAAATGGCACTTTATTTCTTTCAAAGCGACAACTAAAACAATGTTGTTTTGCACGAAAAATATAAAGACCCACTCGCTTGAGTCATCTGACTTTTTTGCAAAAGAATGCGAAGTAGTTCAGAGGCAGATGAAGCGGAGGCGATTATTTGTCTCTACTTATTGGGAAATGGTATAAAATCCGTTATGGTTGCGTCTTATTTATTATTCCCGTTTAATTTGCTGCTGGCTTGAAAATTTGTGTTTACACAAGTTAAGAAACGTTACTTTGGAATTTTTTTTTGAGCCAAAATGCGCGGTCGGAGGTGTGGGACGAGTTGGGAAAGCTTGAAGTGCGTTCGTTTGACACAAATTGAGAAATAATTTGGATCGGTGAAATTACTTTGAATTTTATGTTGTTACTGCGAAATTTAACGGCTTGTTCCGCTTTGAGGATGTGGCCGTTACAAAAGGTAAATGTTTTGCATAAATATTTATACATACATAATAACTAAATATCCAAATTATAGTTTCATTGTAACGTAAAATTTTGTGCAAAAAAGTGAATCTAAAATAGCAATTTTTAATTACTCGTTTTTTTGGCAAAAATGAAAAAAATAGAATTGCTTTATATTGCAAGGGGACGTTCCTACGTACCCCTGGTAACTATAGCCGGTGTTATTTTCTGACGCTCTCGCTCTAAACTAAAAATTTTCGATGAAATTAATAAATCGAAAAAAATACCCCCTTGATTCACAAAAAAAATCGTAGCGCCGTTATTTTCGATGCAATCATTAAAAGCAAGACGGATTCGGTATTCTGGGACTTTTTTACATAAGATACATGTAAAATATGTACAGGGCGCAACGTAAATTTTTCGATTATTAAAAATGGCAATTTTAGGGCCCCTTTTTTGCACTATTTTGAACTTTAAAAAGATTGTAACGCCTTTATTTGTGGACGGATCTTTAAAAACTATACAAATTCGGATTTGGCAGCCTTTATAGCTTCGGATAGGCCTAAGAAACCATAGGCGTGCTATTTGATAACTTTGAAAAAACGTTTTCCATTTTGAAAAAACCCGTTTTTTTGACAAAAAATGAAAAAAATAGAATTGCTTTATATTGCAAGGGTACGTTCCTACGTACCCCTGGTAACTATAGCCGGTGTTATTTTCTGGCGCTCTCGCTCTAAACTAAAAAATTTTCGATGAAATTAGTAAATCGAAAAAAATACCCCCCTGATTCACAAAAAAAATCGTAGCGCCGTTATTTTCAATGCAATCATTAAAAGCGGGACGGATTCGGTATTCTGGGACTTTTTTACATAAGATACATGTAAAATATGTACAGGGCGCAACGTAAATTTTTCGATTATTAAAAATGGCAATTTTAGGGCCCCTTTTTTGCACTATTTTGAACTTTAAAAAAATTATAGCGCCGTTATTTATGGACGGATCTTTAAAAACTATTCAAATTCGGTTTTGGCAGCTTTTTTAGCTTCGGATAGGCCTAAGAAACCATAAGCGGGCTATTTGATAGCTTTGAAAAAACGTTTTCCATTTTGAAAAAACATGGGTTTTAACCCATGTTTTTTTGACAAAAAATGAAAAAAATAGAATTGCTTTATCTTGCAAGGGTACGTTCCTACGTACCCCTGGTAACTATAGCCGGTGTTATTTTCTGGCGCTCTCGCTCTAAACTAAAAATTTTCGATGAAATTAGTAAATCAAAAAAAATACCCCCTTGATTCACAAAAAAAATCGTAGCGCCGTTATTTTCGATGCAATCATTAAAAGCAGGACGGATTCGGTATTCTGGGACTTTTTTACATAAGATACATGTAAAATATGTACAGGGCGCAACGTAAATTTTTCGATTATTAAAAATGGCAATTTTAGGGCCCCTTTTTTGCACTATTTTGAACTTTAAAAAAATTATAGCGCCGTTATTTATGGACGGATCTTTAAAAACTATTCAAATTCGGATTTGGCAGCCTTTTTAGCTTCGGATAGGCCTAAGAAACCATAAGCGGGCTATTTGATAGCTTTGAAAAACGTTTTCAATTTTGAAAAACATGGGTTAAAACCCATGTATTTTGGCAAATAATGAAAAAATAGAATTGCTTTATATTGAAGGGACGTTCCTACGTACCCCTGGTAACTATAGCCGGTGTTATTTTCTGGCGCTCTCGCTCTAAACTAAAAATTTTCGATGAAATTAGTAAATCGAAAAAATACCCCCTTGATTCACAAAAAAAATCGTAGCGCCGTTATTTTCGATGCAATCATTAAAAGCGGACGGATTCGGTATTCTGGGACTTTTTACATAAGATACATGTAAAATATGTACAGGGCGCAACGTAAATTTTTCGATTATTAAAATGGCAATTTTAGGGCCCCTTTTTGCACTATTTTGAACTTTAAAAAATTATAGCGCCGTTATTTATGGACGGATCTTTAAAAACTATTCAAATTCGGATTTGGCAGCCTTTTAGCTTCGGATAGGCCTAAGAAACCATAAGCGGGCTATTTGATAGCTTTGAAAAACGTTTTCAATTTTGAAAAACATGGGTTAAAACCCATGTATTTTGACAAATAATGAAAAAATAGAATTGCTTTATATTGAAGGGGACGTTCCTACGTACCCTGGTAACTATAGCCGGTGTTATTTTCTGGCGCTCTCGCTCTAAACTAAAAATTTTCGATGAAATTAGTAAATCGAAAAAATACCCCCTTGATTCACAAAAAAAATCGTAGCGCCGTTATTTTCGATGCAATCATTAAAAGCGGGACGGATTCGGTATTCTGGGACTTTTTTACATAAGATACATGTAAAATATGTACAGGGCGCAACGTAAATTTTTCGATTATTAAAAATGGCAATTTTAGGGCCCCTTTTTTGCACTATTTTGAACTTTAAAAAAATTATAGCGCCGTTATTTATGGACGGATCTTTAAAAACTATTCAAATTCGGATTTGGCAGCCTTTATAGCTTCGGATAGGCGTAAGAAACCATAGACGTGCTATTTGATAACTTTGAAAAAACGTTTTCCATTTTGAAAAAACATGGGTTTTAACCCATGTTTTTTTGACAAAAAATGAAAAAAATAGAATTGCTTTATCTTGCAAGGGTACGTTCCTACGTACCCCTGGTAACTATAGCCGGTGTTATTTTCTGGCGCTCTCGCTCTAAACTAAAAATTTTCGATGAAATTAGTAAATCGAAAAAAATACCCCCTTGATTCACAAAAAAAATCGTAGCGCCGTTATTTTCGATGCAATCATTAAAAGCGGGACGGATTCGGTATTCTGGGACTTTTTTACATAAGATACATGTAAAATATGTACAGGGCGCAACGTAAATTTTTCGATTATTAAAAATGGCAATTTTAGGGCCCCTTTTTTGCACTATTTTGAACTTTAAAAAAATTATAGCGCCGTTATTTATGGACGGATCTTTAAAAACTATTCAAATTCGGATTTGGCAGCCTTTATAGCTTCGGATAGGCCTAAGAAACCATAGACGTGCTATTTGATAACTTTGAAAAACGTTTTCCAAATTTTTAAAAACATGGGTTTTAACCCATGTATTTTGGCAAATAATGAAAAAAATAGAATTGCTTTATATTGCAAGGGTACGTTCCTACGTACCCCTGGTAACTATAGCCGGTGTTATTTTCTGGCGCTCTCGCTCTAAACTAAAAATTTTCGATGAAATTAGTAAATCGAAAAAATACCCCCTTGATTCACAAAAAAAATCGTAGCGCCGTTATTTTCGATGCAATCATTAAAAGCAGGACGGATTCGGTATTCTGGGACTTTTTTACATAAGATACATGTAAAATATGTACAGCGCGCAACGTAAATTTTTCGATTATTAAAAATGGCAATTTTAGGGCCCCTTTTTTGCACTATTTTGAACTTTAAAAAAATTATAGCGCCGTTATTTATGGACGGATCTTTAAAAACTATTCAAATTCGGATTTGGCAGCCTTTTTAGCTTCGGATAGGCCTAAGAAACCATAGACGTGCTATTTGATACTTTGAAAAACGTTTTCAATTTTGAAAAACATGGGTTAAAACCCATGTATTTTGCAAATAATGAAAAAATAGAATTGCTTTATATTGCAAGGGACGTTCCTACGTACCCTGGTAACTATAGCCGGTGTTATTTTCTGGCGCTCTCGCTCTAAACTAAAAATTTTTGATGAAATTAGTAAATCGAAAAAAATACCCCCTTGATTCACAAAAAAAATCGTAGCGCCGTTATTTTCGATGCAATCATTAAAAGCGGGACGGATTCGGTATTCTGGGACTTTTTACATAAGATACATGTAAAATATGTACAGGGCGCAACGTAAATTTTTCGATTATTAAAATGGCAATTTTAGGGCCCCTTTTTGCACTATTTTGAACTTTAAAAAATTATAGCGCCGTTATTTATGGACGGATCTTTAAAAACTATTCAAATTCGGATTTGGCAGCCTTTTAGCTTCGGATAGGCCTAAGAAACCATAAGACGTGCTATTTGATAGCTTTGAAAAAAAGTTTTCAATTTTGAAAAACATGGGTTAAAACCCATGTATTTTGCAAATAATGAAAAAATAGAATTGCTTTATATTGAAGGGACGTTCCTACGTACCCTGGTAACTATAGCCGGTGTTATTTTCTGGCGCTCTCGCTCTAAACTAAAAATTTTCGATGAAATTAGTAAATCGAAAAAATACCCCTTGATTCACAAAAAATCGTAGCGCCGTTATTTTCGATGCAATCATTAAAAGCGAGACGGATTCGGTATTCTGGGACTTTTTACATAAGATACATGTAAAATATGTACAGGGCGCAACGTAAATTTTTCGATTATTAAAATGGCAATTTTAGGGCCCCTTTTTGCACTATTTTGAACTTTAAAAAATTATAGCGCCGTTATTTATGGACGGATCTTTAAAAACTATTCAAATTCGGATTTGGCAGCCTTTTAGCTTCGGATAGGCCTAAGAAACCATAGACGTGCTATTTGATAAGCTTTGAAAAACGTTTTCCATTTTGAAAAACATGGGTTTTAACCCATGTATTTTGCAAATAATGAAAAAATAGAATTGCTTTATATTGAAGGGACGTTCCTACGTACCCCCGGTAACTATAGCCGGTGTTATTTTCTGGCGCTCTCGCTCTAAACTAAAAATTTTCGATGAAATTAGTAAATCGAAAAATACCCCTTGATTCACAAAAAATCGTAGCGCCGTTATTTTCGATGCAATCATTAAAAGCGGACGGATTCGGTATTCTGGGACTTTTTACATAAGATACATGTAAAATATGTACAGGGCGCAACGTAAATTTTTCGATTATTAAAAATTGCAATTTTAGGGCCCCTTTTTTGCACTATTTTGAACTTTAAAAAAATTATAGCGCCGTTATTTATGGACGGATCTTTAAAAACTATTCAAATTCGGATTTGGCAGCCTTTTTAGCTTCGGATAGGCCTAAGAAACCATAAGCGGGCTATTTGATAGCTTTGAAAAACGTTTTCAATTTTGAAAAAACATGGGTTAAAACCCATGTTTTTTGGCAAATAATGAAAAAAATAGAATTGCTTTATATTGGAAGGGGACGTTCCTACGTACCCCTGGTAACTATAGCCGGTGTTATTTTCTGGCGCTCTCGCTCTAAACTAAAAATTTTCGATGAAATTAGTAAATCGAAAAAATACCCCCTTGATTCACAAAAAAAATCGTAGCGCCGTTATTTTCGATGCAATCATTAAAAGCGGGACGGATTCGGTATTCTGGGACTTTTTTACATAAGATACATGTAAAATATGTACAGGGCGCAACGTAAATTTTTCGATTATTAAAAATGGCAATTTTAGGGCCCCTTTTTTGCACTATTTTGAACTTTAAAAAAATTATAGCGCCGTTATTTATGGACGGATCTTTAAAAACTATTCAAATTCGGATTTGGCAGCCTTTTAGCTTCGGATAGGCCTAAGAAACCATAAGCGGGCTATTTGATAGCTTTGAAAAACGTTTTCAATTTTGAAAAACATGGGTTAAAACCCATGTATTTTGGCAAATAATGAAAAAATAGAATTGCTTTATATTGAAGGGACGTTCCTACGTACCCCTGGTAACTATAGCCGGTGTTATTTTCTGGCGCTCTCGCTCTAAACTAAAAATTTTCGATGAAATTAGTAAATCGAAAAAATACCCCCTTGATTCACAAAAAAAATCGTAGCGCCGTTATTTTCGATGCAATCATTAAAAGCGGACGGATTCGGTATTCTGGGACTTTTTACATAAGATACATGTAAAATATGTACAGGGCGCAACGTAAATTTTTCGATTATTAAAATGGCAATTTTAGGGCCCCTTTTTTGCACTATTTTGAACTTTAAAAAAATTATAGCGCCGTTATTTATGGACGGATCTTTAAAAACTATTCAAATTCGGATTTGGCAGCCTTTTTAGCTTCGGATAGGCCTAAGAAACCATAAGCGGGCTATTTGATAGCTTTGAAAAAAAGTTTTCAATTTTGAAAAACATGGGTTAAAACCCATGTATTTTGCAAATAATGAAAAAATAGAATTGCTTTATATTGGAAGGGACGTTCCTACGTACCCTGGTAACTATAGCCGGTGTTATTTTCTGGCGCTCTCGCTCTAAACTAAAAATTTTTGATGAAATTAGTAAATCGAAAAAAATACCCCTTGATTCACAAAAAAAATCGTAGCGCCGTTATTTTCGATGCAATCATTAAAAGCGAGACGGATTCGGTATTCTGGGACTTTTTTACATAAGATACATGTAAAATATGTACAGGGCGCAACGTAAATTTTTCGATTATTAAAAATTGCAATTTTAGGGCCCCTTTTTGCACTATTTTGAACTTTAAAAAAATTTTAGCGCCGTTATTTATGGACGGATCTTTAAAACTATTCAAATTCGGATTTGGCAGCCTTTTAGCTTCGGATAGGCCTAAGAAACCATAAGCGGGCTATTTGATAGCTTTGAAAAACGTTTTCAATTTTGAAAAACATGGGTTAAAACCCATGTATTTTGGCAAATAATGAAAAAATAGAATTGCTTTATATTGGAAGGGACGTTCCTACGTACCCCTGGTAACTATAGCCGGTGTTATTTTCTGGCGCTCTCGCTCTAAACTAAAAATTTTCGATGAAATTAGTAAATCGAAAAAATACCCCTTGATTCACAAAAAATCGTAGCGCCGTTATTTTCGATGCAATCATTAAAAGCGGACGGATTCGGTATTCTGGGACTTTTTACATAAGATACATGTAAAATATGTACAGGGCGCAACGTAAATTTTTCGATTATTAAAATGGCAATTTTAGGGCCCCTTTTTGCACTATTTTGAACTTTAAAAATTATAGCGCCGTTATTTATGGACGGATCTTTAAAAACTATTCAAATTCGGATTTGGCAGCCTTTTAGCTTCGGATAGGCCTAAGAAACCATAAGCGTGGGTATTTGATAGCTTTGAAAAACGTTTTCAATTTTGAAAAACATGGGTTAAAACCCATGTATTTTGGCAAATAATGAAAAAATAGAATTGCTTTATATTGGAAGGGACGTTCCTACGTACCCCTGGTAACTATAGCCGGTGTTATTTTCTGGCGCTCTCGCTCTAAACTAAAAATTTTCGATGAAATTAGTAAATCGAAAAAATACCCCCTTGATTCACAAAAAAAATCGTAGCGCCGTTATTTTCGATGCAATCATTAAAAGCGGACGGATTCGGTATTCTGGGACTTTTTTACATAAGATACATGTAAAATATGTACAGGGCGCAACGTAAATTTTTCGATTATTAAAAATGGCAATTTTAGGGCCCCTTTTTTGCACTATTTTGAACTTTAAAAAAATTATAGCGCCGTTATTTATGGACGGATCTTTAAAAACTATTCAAATTCGGATTTGGCAGCCTTTTTAGCTTCGGATAGGCCTAAGAAACCATAAGCGGGCTATTTGATAGCTTTGAAAAAACGTTTTCAATTTTGAAAAAACATGGGTTAAAACCCATGTATTTTGGCAAATAATGAAAAAAATAGAATTGCTTTATATTGGAAGGGGACGTTCCTACGTACCCCTGGTAACTATAGCCGGTGTTATTTTCTGGCGCTCTCGCTCTAAACTAAAAATTTTGATGAAATTAGTAAATCGAAAAAATACCCCTTGATTCACAAAAAATCGTAGCGCCGTTATTTTCGATGCAATCATTAAAAGCGGGACGGATTCGGTATTCTGGGACTTTTTTACATAAGATACATGTAAAATATGTACAGGGCGCAACGTAAATTTTTCGATTATTAAAAATGGCAATTTTAGGGCCCCTTTTTTGCACTATTTTGAACTTTAAAAAAATTATAGCGCCGTTATTTATGGACGGATCTTTAAAACTATTCAAATTCGGATTTGGCAGCCTTTTAGCTTCGGATAGGCGTAAGAAACCATAGGCGTGCTATTTGATAGCTTTGAAAAAACGTTTTCAATTTTGAAAAAACATGGGTTAAAACCCATGTATTTTGGCAAATAATGAAAAAAATAGAATTGCTTTATATTGGAAGGGGACGTTCCTACGTACCCCTGGTAACTATAGCCGGTGTTATTTTCTGGCGCTCTCGCTCTAAACTAAAAATTTTTGATGAAATTAGTAAATCGAAAAAAATACCCCCTTGATTCACAAAAAAAATCGTAGCGCCGTTATTTTCGATGCAATCATTAAAAGCGGGACGGATTCGGTATTCTGGGACTTTTTTACATAAGATACATGTAAAATATGTACAGGGCGCAACGTAAATTTTTAGATTATTAAAAATGGCAATTTTAGGGCCCCTTTTTTGCACTATTTTGAACTTTAAAAAAATTATAGCGCCGTTATTTATGGACGGATCTTTAAAACTATTCAAATTCGGATTTGGCAGCCTTTTAGCTTCGGATAGGCCTAAGAAACCATAAAACGTGCTATTTGATAACTTTGAAAAAACGTTTTCAATTTTGAAAAACATGGGTTTTTAAACCCATGTATTTTGACAAATAATGAAAAAATAGAATTGCTTTATATTGAAGGGACGTTCCTACGTACCCTGGTAACTATAGCCGGTGTTATTTTCTGGCGCTCTCGCTCTAAACTAAAAATTTTTGATGAAATTAGTAAATCGAAAAAAATACCCCCTTGATTCACAAAAAAAATCGTAGCGCCGTTATTTTCGATGCAATCATTAAAAGCGGGACGGATTCGGTATTCTGGGACTTTTTTACATAAGATACATGTAAAATATGTACAGGGCGCAACGTAAATTTTTCGATTATTAAAAATGGCAATTTTAGGGCCCCTTTTTTGCACTATTTTGAACTTTAAAAAAATTATAGCGCCGTTATTTATGGACGGATCTTTAAAAACTATTCAAATTCGGATTTGGCAGCCTTTTTAGCTTCGGATAGGCCTAAGAAACCATAAGCGGGCTATTTGATAGCTTTGAAAAAACGTTTTCAATTTTGAAAAAACATGGGTTAAAACCCATGTATTTTGGCAAATAATGAAAAAAATAGAATTGCTTTATATTGGAAGGGGACGTTCCTACGTACCCCTGGTAACTATAGCCGGTGTTATTTTCTGGCGCTCTCGCTCTAAACTAAAAATTTTCGATGAAATTAGTAAATCGAAAAAAATACCCCCTTGATTCACAAAAAAAATCGTAGCGCCGTTATTTTCGATGCAATCATTAAAAGCGGGACGGATTCGGTATTCTGGGACTTTTTTACATAAGATACATGTAAAATATGTACAGGGCGCAACGTAAATTTTTCGATTATTAAAAATGGCAATTTTAGGGCCCCTTTTTTGCACTATTTTGAACTTTAAAAAAATTATAGCGCCGTTATTTATGGACGGATCTTTAAAAACTATTCAAATTCGGATTTGGCAGCCTTTTTAGCTTCGGATAGGCCTAAGAAACCATAAGCGGGCTATTTGATAGCTTTGAAAAAACGTTTTCAATTTTGAAAAAACATGGGTTAAAACCCATGTATTTTGGCAAATAATGAAAAAAATAGAATTGCTTTATATTGGAAGGGGACGTTCCTACGTACCCCTGGTAACTATAGCCGGTGTTATTTTCTGGCGCTCTCGCTCTTAACTAAAAATTTTTGGTGAAATTAATAAGTCGAAAAAAATACCCCCTTGATTCACAAAAAAAATCGTAGCGCCGTTATTTTCGATGCAATCATTAAAAGCGGGACGGATTCGGTATTCTGGGACTTTTTTACATAAGATACATGTAAAATATGTACAGGGCGCAACGTAAATTTTTCGATTATTAAAAATGGCAATTTTAGGGCCCCTTTGTTGCACTATTTTGAACTTTAAAAAAATTATAGCGCCGTTATTTATGGACGGATCTTTAAAAACTATTCAAATTCGGATTTGGCAGCCTTTATAGCTTCGGATAGGCGTAAGAAACCATAGACGTGCTATTTGATAACTTTGAAAAAACGTTTTCCATTTTGAAAAAACATGGGTTTTAACCCATGTTTTTTTGACAAAAAATGAAAAAAATAGAATTGCTTTGTCTTGCAAGGGTACGTTCCTACGTACCCCTGGTAACTATAGCCGGTGTTATTTTCTGGCGCTCTCGCTCTAAACTAAAAATTTTCGATAAAACTAAATAAGTCGAAAAACATTCAGAAAAACTATTCAGATTCGGATTCAGAATCCTGAGGCTTTTTTACATAAGATACATGTAAAATAAGTATAGGGCATGCAATATAAAGCAATTCTATTTTTTCATTTTTTGTGAAAAATGCATGGATTAACATCAATGTTCTTTTTCGATTTTGGCCGATTTTGGGGGTTTTGAGTTAGCAATTGTTTGGCACGTATTAAGGCCTAATACTTTCGAAAATTAACGCTTTCGGCGTACTTCTTAAAGATAAAAAAGTTATTGCGTTTTAAAAATTTTATTTTAAAGCCAAATTTAATTTTTCAAAAGGGCGAAAATTTTTATCTTAGAGGAAGAGCGCCGGGAAATGACACCGGCTATAGTTGGTAGAGGCATGTAGGAACATCCCCTTGCAATATAATTAAGTTAAATTAAAGTGTAGTGTCTCTTGTTAATATTGGAATCCTGGTAAACTTGAAAAGTTTATAATAAAGGTGCTGGATCATTCTTTTTATTACTTTAAAATGTCTTTTAAGCTTATTCAGATTTGTAGTTCCGTGGAATTAATCAAACGTGACCCATTCGTCAAATACTTGTATCGCTTTTAAATTAGCTGAATCAATTTTAGACTTTTGCACGTCCCTTATTTTAGAATATTATTATTTACTATTTTGATAGCTTCGTTGTATATGCACCCTAAAAAGATATAATAAATAATTAATAGATAACAGTAACAAGTATTTTAAAGTACTTTTAACCCCACTTACTCATATTTAATAAACTTTAAACAATTTCGACACACATTCCTCGTGCTCCACTAGTTACAAAGGCACTTTGCGCTGAAATTAAGGTACTCTATAAAACATTAGTGGTAACAAAATAATGTAAATAATTACTATTCATTTAGCATTAATCCTGTTTTCCTTTCATTCGAAAATGTTTTTAAATCAAATATTCCATAAAATCATTCTTAAATTAATTATTTCCAGGTAATATTAGCAAATTTACCAGACACTATGGTGCATGCCATCATTGCCACTAATATTGTAGATACATTTCTTTATAAATAACTACTGGAGTTAATATTTAATTGTATTATAGCCTTTAATTTGCCTTCTTCATTGTTATCTGAAAGTAAAAGGTTACGAATCAATTATTTGGAAACTATATATTTGCAACTTAATCGAAAGTATATTACCATGTTAAAATCTTTAAGTTGTGCCCTTC